>CAUYUJ010015008.1:199339-248343 GCA_963575745.1 Prorocentrum cordatum
GAACTCGAAGAGCACGAAGTGGCCTACAGTTGGCTCCGGGCATTCAAAATGTGGCCCGGGAATGGAGTTCTGGGCACTCGAAGAGCACGAAGTGGCCTACAGTTGGCTCCGGGCATTCAAAATGTGGCCCGGGAATGGAGTTCTGGGAACTCGAAGACCACGAAGTGGCCTACAGTTGGCTCCGGGCATCCAAAATGTGGCCCGGGAATGGAGTTCTGGGAACTCGAAGAGCACGAAGTGTGTGACTGTTGCATCCGGCCCTCCAGAATGTGGCCCGGGAATGGAGTTCTGGGAACTCGAAGAGCACGAAGTGTGTGACTGTTGCATCCGGCCCTCCAGAATGTGGCCCGGGAATGGAGTTCTGGGAACTCGAAGAGCACGAAGTGTGTGACTGTTGCATCCGGCCCTCCAGAATGTGGCCCGGGAATGGAGTTCTGGGAACTCGAAGAGCACGAAGTGTGTGACTGTTGCATTCCGGCCCTCCAGAATGTGGCCTGGGAATGGAGTTCTGGAAATCGAAGAGCACGAAGTGTGTGACTGTTGGCGAAAAACGAGCCCGGCACGAGCTGCCGCCCGGCAAACTCCCAACACCTGCCCGGACCCCCCTGTGGAGTGATCTGTGAGCTCTTTTGAGTCAACTAGAAACCTATCAGTCTTCGCTGTTAGGTAAAAACGCCTCCCAGGCGCCCCCGAACGGCTTCTCCAAAGACCCCAAGAGGCCTCCCAAAGAAGCATCTTCACGACGACCCTGCTTGGCCCCAAGAGCAACACAAGATGCCAACGAGAGGCTCCCTCCTCCGCCCCTTCCCCTTCCTCCTTCTCCTCCTCCTACTTATCTTCATCCTCCTCCTCTCCTTCTCATCCTCTCCTCCTCCTCCCCTCCCCTTCCCCATCCTCATCTTCCTCCTCCTCCTCCTCCTCCTCCTCCTCCTCCTCCTCCTCCTCCTCCTCCTCGGCGGCGCCACAATGGGCCTGGGCCCACGGCGAAGCAGTACCGATCATGCAACATGGGCCGGCGGAATGAGCGAAGCGATATAATAATCCAACAATTACATAACAATCGTCCCCTGAATGTTTTACTATTTTGGAATATTCCTCCTGTAGAGGGACAGGCCCGACTTAAGGCTAGAGGCACCCCTCTGGCAACACCCGACCTGTCGGCGCCTGGGAAGGTGTCGGCCCCGGAAGCGCTGGCTGGTGGCTGGCCCCAGATGGTGTTCTCATGCGATCGCACCGGGCCATGCTGACAGGAACCTCGTCGTCAGTCATTTGCTGGTCGACTGGTTGATTCATCTACGGCATGTGCGCGCCGTGCCGGCTTCGGAGTTGGTTTCTGACACCGCGGGGATCATTCAGCCTTACACGATGGGCCGTTTCCGAAACGTCCGATCGTTCAACATCGACCGACTCTGGGTTGCCGGCGGCGTTCAACGTTGAACGCCGGCGGCGGGGTCGCGGCCGGTGGACACGACCCGAACCTACCGTACACACCCATCTTCCAGGAGGAGGGCGCTGAGGGGGACGAGGAGGAGGAGGACGAGGGGGGGGGGCGCTGGGCGGCGACGCGCCTCCCGTCCCGGCAGCCGTCACCATCAGGTTCGCCCCCGCGCTCTCGGCGCGGGGCGGCACCAAGGCAGGGGCCTGGGCCGGGCCCCCCCGGCCACGCTGAGGACGGAGGCGACGACGGTTGGCAGGACGGCGACGAGGGCCAGGAGAGAAGAAGACGGCGCAGACTACGAGGGCGGCAGGAATGACGACGGGGGTGACAACGAGGACGACGAGGCGAGGACGATGACAAGGACTAGACGATGACAAGGACTGCTGGACGAGGCCAGGACGACGAGGCGGAGAACGGGACGATGACAGCGCGACGACGACGAGAGCGACGAGGATAAGGGCGCCAGAAGAAGGAGGGGGGGAGGACGGAGGGAGAGGGGGGGGGAGGAGAGAACGAGAGCGAGGCTGAGGAGGCGGAGGCAGGGGAGTTCGAATCAGGAGGGGGAGGACGAGCTCGAGGAGTAGCGGGGAACATGTCGGGCGACGGATGAGCAGAAACACGAATAAGAGGAAGAGGAGGAGACAGAGGCCAGGGAGGGGGACAGCATGACGATAGCAAGGTCATGATGCGATTAGCTCAGGATGCGTGCTAGAGTTCCGGAGTTCGTAATTACCAGCCCTCGGCCATGCGCACTTGGCCGTTCGTACCTGGCCGCGCGGGACAGCAACAAAAACTGGAGGTCTTGGAACGGACCATGCTCATTACTCCTTGCGCCTCTGAGTCAGGTGGGAAGAGAGGAGGAAGCGTGAGAGGGGAAGAGCAGCAGAAGGAGAACAGGGGAACGGAGCAGGAAGGGTGGAAGCGAGGCACGGGGGGGGGGGGCAGGAGGCCGAGGGAGCCGCACCCTCCCCGTCATGTCGCCGCTGCCGCTGTCGACGCCGCTGCAGCGCCGCCGCCGCCGTCGCCGCCGCGGCCGCCCTCGCCGCCACCGTCGCCGTCGTCGCCGCCGCTGAGCCCACCAGAGATCCAACGTTTTGATCATGCCAATATGAGGCCCCCAAGAGCCTATTTATAAAATAATTATCCCGGCAAAGCAACCTAACAGCCATCTGTAGGAGCATATCTGGAAGCATTCCCCTTAAGATTCGGATGAGAATCCAGTTGTAGAATTCTGCTGTTCTCGCAGTCGTAGTCGCATTCGCGATGACAGTCGCAGTGGCAACGGCAGTCGCAGTCACAGCCTCAGCCTCAGCCTGCCTCAGCCTCAGCCTCCGCCTGCCTCAGCCTCAGCCTGCCTCAGCCTCAGCCTCAGCCTGCTTCAGCCTCAGCATCAGTCTGCCTTCGGCCTCGGCCTCAGCCTCAGCCTGCCTCAGCCTCAGCCTGCATCAGCCTCAGCCTCAGCCTCAGCCTGCCTCAGCATCAGCCTGCCTCAGCCTCAGCCTCAGCCTGCCTCTGCCTCAGCCTCAGCCTGCTTCAGCCTCAGCCTCAGTCTGCCGTCGGCCTCGGCCTCAGCCTCAGCCTGCCTCAGCCTCAGCCTGCATCAGCCTCAGCCTCAGCACGAAGCGACCCAGCTAGAAGGACAAAGCGCTGAATGTACACCGATGTGTTCGACGACTGCGTATGTAATGATGTGACGATATACAGACTGAGCCCTTCGTGAATGTCTACATGTTTTTCTGACGCCTACAAACGGCGCTGACGTGTGTGAGAAAATTGTCCGCGCAGCAAAAGCCGGCGAAGCGTGCGGGAGCTCGCATGCTGAGACAGACTACGTCTGCAGACCGCCAGCTGCAAAAGGTTGCGAGCGGCTCTTGGAAGATGTTTACGGAACGGAGCTACGGTGTCTGAAAACATTGGCATCGAAGCGAAGAGCCTCGGAGCCCTGCAACCTGAGAAACACCGCAGGAACTCGCATACTGAAAAGGAATGCATTGCAAACCGCACGCTGCGAACCCTGCAGGCTGAGAAGCACCGCAGGATGTCGCATGCTGAAAAGCACTTGTACTGCAGAGCGCTAGCATCTATCTCGGGCTCGGACCCCCCCGTCCTGATCCAGAACGTGTCCGGCCACGGCCTGAAAATGCCGTTCCAACTCCCGAGGATCAGCTGGCACTCCGGCTCTGGGACACTCCAGTACGTCTTGAGCACCTTGAGCCAGGCCCCATCTCGGGATCCCCACAGCACGCTGTACTTGACCGAGACCGTGCCGAACTCATAACAATTGACCTCCGAAGGACCTGCGATGCGGTGGTTCTGAGCCAGGACGAGGTCCGCATGGTCGAGCGTCGGCACCGTACGCCCATGCCCAGACGGACCATCCACGGCGAGCCACATCATCTGAGACAGCGTCTGGAGGGCGGTCGACAGGCGACTGGCGACTGGCGACGACGAGCTGGTCTTGGACTGTCAGGAACGCTACACGACCAAAAGAAAACGAAGCACGACCGAGGAAACACCAGAGCTCCTAGCTGGGAGGCGAGATCAAGGGGGACGAGGAAGAAGGGAAGAGGAGGAGGAGGAAGAGTCAGAGCAAGAGTAACGGTGAGAGTAAGAGTCAGAGTAAGAGTAAGGCGAACTGCACGAGTCGGAGTAAGAGTCAGGGCAAGAGGCCCCCCAAGCGGCCCCAAGAGGCCCCCAAGAGGCCCCCAAGAGGCCCCCAAGAGGCCCCAAGAGGCCCCAAGAGGCCCCCAAGAGGCCCCCAAGAGGCCCCCAAGAGGCCCCCAAGAGGCCCCACGAGGCTCCAAGAGGCCCTCCAAGGGCTGGTGGTACTCGGCTTTTAATCATGTGGTGGGAGGGCGGAACGCGAGGGCTTACGGCCGCCCTTCGGGTTTGATCACTGCTCCTTATCAATCCCACCAGCCCTTTGGGCGTGAGTGGTTTAGGGAGCCCGCTCTGTTCTCAACCCCCCTTCTTCCCCTTCGGGGAGGGGTTTACCCCTCCCCCTACCCCCTCCCCCTGGGCCTGGAGAGGGCGCCCCGCGGGTCGTTTGAGGGGTCTTTTTCGACTCCTGGGAGGGCTAAAAAAACGACGACCCTCACGAGGATTCTGGCCCCGACGGGGGGGCACCGTCTGGTCCCCCTCCTCTTCTTTAAAGCCAGAATCATTGATTGTACTACGGTTTTGGCCCCATTTTGGCGTCCTGAGGGGGCCGCGCTCATCTTCCTTCACAGCAAAATCATTGATTTTACGAAGGTTTTCGGCTCATTTTGTCCTTCTCAGGGGGCAGCTCTCATTTGCGCTTTTGAGGAGGTCGCAAGAGGCCCCAAGATGGCCCCAAGAGGCCCCCAGGAGGCTCCCAAGAGGCCTCCAAGAGGCCCCCAAGAGGCCCCCAAGCGGCCCCAAGAGGCCCCCAAGAGGCCCCCAAGAGGCCCCCAAGAGGCCCCAAGAGGCCCCAAGAGGCCCCCAAGAGGCCCCAAGAGGCTGAGAAGCACCGCAGGAACTCGCATGCTTTCGAACACTACTGCTCGAGACCGCAGCTGGAGAGCGGCAGACCGCAGGCTGAGAAGCACCGCGGGCAGGGAGACTTGCAAAACTCAGATGTCCTGATCGTCTTGGAGGAAGTCACGCCAGTCCGGCGGCTGCCAAGAATCGATGATGCGCCTGGAGCCACCGCCCGTGCTGCCGCCGATGTCCAGGTAGTCGCCATCGGCCCTGAACAGACGGCCGTGCCCCAACGCCAGAATCGCTTGGTTGCGGATTTGAAGCAGCTCTCCGCTCTCAAACATCTGCAACACGTCCAGCTGCCTGCGCGTGAAGTTCGGCTTTGGCTGGCCAGCCTGGGCAGACAGATGGCGGGAAAGCCGCTCCCCCTCGTTGTAGCGCGCGATGGCCTCGGCCTTCTGGTGGTGCAGCCGGCGCCGCTGTTGCCGCAGAGCTTCCTCGGGAACTGCTGCATCACGGCCCTCACTGTGATCAGCTTGCAACGCTTGCGTTAGCCAATCAACGTCGAAGCGCCCTGAGAAGGCCAGCACCTCCCAGATCTGTTTGGTACCGGCCACACGTTGCAAATGGCGATGCCACCGCTTACGCTTCTGGTCTTTCACAAACTTGGCGACGCTACCCAGACCTGCACCCTTGGCCTGGCCACCTTTTCCCGCAGGCTGAGAAGCACCGTGAGAACCTTTCTTACCGCCTGGCCCTTTGTTAGGACCCTGCGGAACCGCATGGCCCCCTTGTGGCGCAGACTTGCCTCTCGCTTTTCCCTTTTCGACATCCCGTTCCTGAAGCGCACGCTGCTGCCGCGACTGCTCGTACTGGTCGCGAGCTACTCTGACCAATTCCTGGCGCTCAGGCTCCGTGAGAACGTAGCGCATGTCGTCGATGTTCTTGCTCCGCAGAAAGTCATGTCGAAGCTTAAGGACAGAGAGAATGGCTCGGCCAGTCTCCTCCTGAGACGCAAAGGCCGTGTCATATTCCGAGCCAGGCTGAGGAGCGCCAGCTGGATCAGTGTCCGCTGGCTCCGTGGACTTCCTCTTTTTGAAAAGCAAGAGACTGAGATGATGGAGGACTTTCGGATCGTACTCCTCGTCGTACCTGTCGTCCCAAAGCTTCCTCAGCTCCCTGTGCAAGTCGTCCGCGCGATTCTGAACGACATCCTCGACGTAGTCGGGATCACCCGGTGAAGTCGGTGAAAGCGGAGGAGTAGAACTCGGCGACCGATCCCAATGCACAGAAGACTCGCGGTCCGCCTGTACGCTGACGTCGGCGTCGGAGACGTTTTCGACGACAATCTTCCGCCTCTTGCTCTCCCCAGGCTGAATAGCACCAGGGAGAGTGAGCACAACCGCCACCGCATCGTGTGCGTCGTTGCGCATGCCACGATCCGTAAAAGACGCGCCAACGGCAATGGAGCAGAAACGGGCGACTGCTCCGCAGACCGCGACGTGGTCGCCTTTGAGGTCGGCCGGAGTGGCATGGACCTCCCAGAGCTTCTCGTCGTTCTGCTGGCGCTGGTAAGCCTCCCGCGCCTCCTGGAAAGTCAGGTTGTCGTCGCCGACTACAAGCAGAACGACTGGCACGTGCGGCTCCGAAGCATTGAGAATCTGAGCCATGCAGTCCAGGTGCAAGCGGAGATGGCGAACTGTCCGCTTTCGAGTCTGGATGGTCGGCGGTTTCTTGCCGCACACGATGTGCATGTTGGCGATCACCACGTGGAACTTGTCATGGCCTGGTTTGTTCACCTCAAAATGTGAAATAACAGCATCAATCTCTCGGCCGCTAGGAGGCCTGTAAACTTTGCTGTCTTCGCACAGAGTCAGTTCCGCAGGCTGAGAAGCACCGCGGAACCCCCAGAGAGTCAAGTAGTTGTCGACCTCCGAGAAGCGAATGCCATCACCGAAAGGCTTACTGAGGATCTCTGTCACGTTGATCCCTGCTCGGCGAAAGCCTTCACGGAACGCACCGACCTCGCAGCCACAGACCATATCAGCATCAGCGGTCTCCACTATCGTGGCGCACACCCTTCCGAAGTTAGCGCAGTGAGTGGCCGCCTGCTTACCAGTCATCATGCCCTGCTCGAACCCGAAATTGAACGAGGCGACCGTGAAGAACGCAGGCTGCACAGCGCCAGAACCAGGCGTCTGTCCACCTTCCTCCGCAGGCTGAGAAGCACCGCGAGGCGGCGCAGGCTGAGAAGCACCGCGAGGCGGCGACACTTCGGACGAGCCTCGCGGAGCAGAGGCTGCGGATGAACGTTGGACATGGGGGTACGGCCAGGGGAACGCCATTGCAATCGAAACTCAGTGGACTGCAGTGAATGAATGCAGTGGCACGATTGAATGCAGTGGACTGCAGTGTCACTAGCAAGTCCTGAACCAAACACGGCTGTGGCGGAAGGATTATGAAGCGTCTGGCTATTCAAAATGTGGCCCGGGAATGGAGTTCTGGGAACTCGAAGACCAGGAAGTGGACTAGAGTTGGCTCCGGGCATCCAAAATGTGGCCCAGGAATGGAGTTCTGGGAACTCGAAGAGCACGAAGTGTGTGACTGTTGCATCCGGCCCTCCGCGATGTGTAGAAGCATATCTGAAAGCATTCCCCTTAAGATTCAGATGAAAATCCAGTTGTCGAATTCTGCTGTTCTCGCAGTCGTAGTCGCATTCGCGATGACAGTCGCAGCGGCAACGGCAGTCGCAGTCACAGCCTCAGCATCAGCCTGCCTCCTCCTCCTCCTCCTCCTCCTCCTGCTCCTCCTCCTCCTCCTCCTCCTCCTCCTCCTCCTCCTCCTCCTCCTCCTCCTCTTCCTCCTGCTCGTCCTCGTTCTCGTCCTCCTCGTCTTGCTCGTCCTCCTCCTCCTGGTGCTCTCTCCTCCTCCTCCTCCTCCTCCTCCTCCTCCTCCTCCTCCTCCTCCTGGTGGTCCTCGTTCTCCTCCTCCTGGTGCTCTCCCCCCCCCTCCTCCTCCTCGTCCTCCTCCTCCTCCTCCTCCTCGTCCTCCTCCTCCTCTTCCTCCTCCTCCTCCTCCTCCTCCTCCTCCTCCTGGTAGTCCTCCCCCTCCCCTCCTCCTCCTCCTCCTCCTCCTCTTCCTGGTCGTCCTCGTTCTCGTCCTCCTCGTCTTGCTCGTCCTCCTCCTCCTGGTGTTCTCTCCTCCTCCTCCTCCTCCTCCTCCTCCTCCTCCTCCTCCTCCTCCCTGGTGGTCCTCGTTCTCCTCCTCCTGGTACTCTCCCCCCCCCTCCTCCTCCTCCTCCTCGTCCTCGTCCTCCTCCTCCTCCTCCTCCTCTTCCTCCTCCTCCTCCTCCTCCTCCTCCTCCTCCTGGTACTCCTCCCCCTCCCCTCCTCCTCCTCCTCCTCCTCCTCCCTGGTCGTCCTCCTCCTCCTGGTCGTCCTCCTCCTCCTGCTCGTCCTCCTCCTCCTCCTGCTCGTCCTTCTTCTCCTGCTCCTCCTGCTCCTCGTCCTGCTCCTGCTCGTCCTCGTCCTCCTGGTCTTGCTCGTCCTCCTCCTCGTCGTGCTCTTGCCCCTGCTGAAAATGTGGCCCAGGAATGGGAGTTCTGGGAAGTCGAAGAGCACGAAGTTGCCTACAGTTGGCTACGGGCATTCAAAATGTGGCCCGGGAATGGAGTTCTGGGAACTCGAAGAGCACGAAGTGGCCTACAGTTGGCTCCGGGCATTCAAAATGTGGCCCGGGAATGGAGTTCTGGGAACTCGAAGAGCACGAAGTGGCCTACAGTTGGCTCCGGGCATCCAAAATGTGGCCCGGGAATGGAATTCTGGGAACTCGAAGAGCACGAAGTGTGTGACTGTTGCATCCGGTTATTCTAAATGTGGCCCGGGAATGGCGTTCTGGGAACTCGAAGAGCACGAAGTGTGTGACTGTTGCATCCGGTTATTCTAAAAGTGGCCCGGGAATGGCGTTCTGGGATCTCGAAGAGCACGAAGTGTGTGACTGTTGCATCCGGGTATTCAGAATGTGGCCTGGGAATGGAGTTCTGGGAAGTCGAAGAGCACGAAGTGTGTGACTGTTGGTGAAAAACGAGCCCGGCACCTGCCGCCCGGCAACTCCCAACACCTGCCCGGACCCCCCTGTGGAGTGATCTGCTGCTCTCTTTTGATCCCACTAGAAACCTATCAGTCTTCGCTGTTAGGTAAAAAATCGGGCAAGTTCACTTGCATGGCGTTCCCCACCCCTCGCCCCTCTTCAAACGAGTCAAACCAATACCAGCGTGCAAGTGCCTTTCGACGTGCGTGATTTCCGCACGTGCAAATCGTTTGCGGCCTGCTTCGGGTTCAGCCCCCCCCCCGTCCATGCAGGTAAACTTGCCGGGGTCTGAACGACAACAGGCTCCAAAATGTCCCGATCCTTAGCCCAGGGCCGGCTTCTCGTCCCCTGGATCGTCTTTCCCTCGGCGGAGCCGGGGCCCTTTTGCGAGGGCCCCAGGCAGGCCGAGGCCGACGAGGAACGCCTCTGTGGGAAGCTTTTCGTTGTCCCAGGCGTCGGACGTCTGGTTCTCCATCCGTCGTCAAGAGCTTGACGACTTCTGCCGACCCTCGACTCGCGCTGGAGCGGCCGCGACTTTCTCAAACTTTCCCTGGAGATCTCCGGACTTGCCTGGATCTGCCCAGATTCACCGGGATTCCCTCCATTCTTCTGCGCTCACCAGGAGTTACGTATCCGGCTTGATTCCCGCAAGTCGATGGACGAGAATTCGTCAAGTCCTTAGGGCATCCCCCCCCCCATCCCTCCCGGAGGAGCACGGGCTCGCTGGGCTTCGACCAGGCCGTCCAACGCCCGTGCCTGTCCGAGAGGCGCGCGGAGAAGACCCCGCGCCGCTCGCCTGGCCAGGGGCACGGGGCATCTGTCGGGCGGCTACGGAAGCACACCTCACATCACACATTTCCACGCCTTCCCTTCCGTTCCCCCCCCCTTCCCCCATAACCCATAATTCTCCCCGCGCTCCATCTTTCTATCACTCCTCCCTGTCGCACCCCGAAGCCAGTTTTTAGGGCGAGCCAGGCGTTTTGCCTGAGAGTTCCCCACCATGTATGACTCTGAAGCTTAGAAAGTGACAGCAGCTTCACAGATGGAGGGCGGGTCGTTTTCAACATGTGGCTCTCGCCTTAGCGTCCCGCACATGAGTTTTAAATTTTTGCAAGACATTCACGGATTGAGGGCGGGTCGTTTTCGAAATGTGGCTCTCGCCTTAGTGCCCCGCACATTCGTTAAAGCAAACTGGCAAGAGTTTCACGGATTGAGGGCGGGTCGTTTTCAAAATATGGCTCTCGCCTTAACGCTGGGCACATTCGTTTTAAACATTTGCCAGGGTTTCACGGATTGAGGGCTGGTGGTTTTCAAAATGTGGCTCTCGCCTTAGCGCCCCGCACATGAGTCATTTGCAAGAGTTTCACGGGTTGAGGGCGGGTCGTTTTCAAAATGTGGCTCTCGCCTTAGTGCCGCGCACATTCGTTTTAAACATTTGCCAGAGTTTCACGGATTCTCATCATCAACGTACCACATATGGTGTTTTGGAATGATTCAGGACCATGCGGGCGCAACAGTTCTGTTCACTCGCTGGCACGATTCTGGATCGTCAAGGCGCAGCAGTCGGGTGGTTACGTGGCGCTGAAATCCCGAGAACAATGTTTTGGCACGCTTCAGGATCTTCAAATTGTTGTCGTCCAACTAGAAAGCTCCCTCAACGGAAACGAACCGTTGTAGGGGCCTATGAAGCGGGAGCTTGGAGGGAGGGTTAATTCCAACATCGTTGATGACTCTTGGGTTTCCTCTGGTCCTCCTCCTCCTCCTCCTCCTCGTCCTCCTCCTCTTCCTCCTTCCTCCTGTCTCCTGTCTCCTTCCTCCTTCCTCCTTCCTCCTTCCGCCTCCTCCTCCTCCTCCTCCTGCTCCTCCTCCTCCTCATCATCATCATCAGCATCATTATCATCCTCCTCCTCCTCGTCCTCCTCCTCCTCTTCCTCCCCCCCCTTCTCCTCCTCCCCCTCCGTCCTCATTCTGATCCCCCTCCGTCCTCTTCCTCCATCTCCCTCATCCTCCCCCTCCGTCCTCATCCCTCCTCCTCCTCCTCCTCCTCCTCCTTCTCCGAGCCCTGCTCAAAAGATTGGATCGGGAGCTGCTGCCGGTCCTCGTTCCCACTCCATCCGTCTACGCTCGATTATTTTTCTTCAAGACGGCGTCCTCCAATCAATACTGCCCGACCTTCTCCCCAGGGCAAGCTTCATTATCATCCTGAGGCTTGATTGCCAGCCCCGGGGCCCGAGACCGGCCCTGGGAAACCCACAACGACGATCAGAAACCCGCTCCGGTTTCGGTGGCAACTCATGGGAACCTCCCATCCCATCTTGTCGGCTCTTGCACATCGACGCTGATCTACGCTAAATCGACGCTAATCGACGCTAGCCGACGCTAAATCGACGATACCTCACCGACTCCCAGACGCTAATCGACGCGAGTCGACGCTAGCGACGGAATTCAGGGGTATACCAAGCTCCCACGATTTGCTGCCGAATCCGACGTTCCCCAGGCATGCCTCCCGTGTGTCGGCCCTCCCGTCCCCATGTTCTAACCTTTCCGTCACCGTCCCGAGCGTGCCGACATCCCCCGGCCGCTCCAGCCTCGCGGAATCGGCAGGCCGGCGACACCGACGTCGAGCCCTGCTCTGACTACCTAGCAGACCACCCCGACCCAACCCGAAGACCCAAATTTCGGGTTGGGGTGGGGTACGGGCTTCATGTGTTTTTGTTTCGATGTTCCCCGACCACCCCCCCCACTGGAAATGGAGGGCAAACCGGAGCCCTCGGGTTGGGTTGGGGTTGGCATGGTGGGCGGTGATGCTCGACATGGGACAGGGGCTGCTGGCTGTCTTCGCCCCCCGCTGTGCCGGGAGCTTCCGGGCACAGATCACTCGGGCCTCCCGGCGGCGGCCGTGCTGGGCGATCCGGGCCCATCCCCAGGGCACGCTCCTGGCGAGGCGCAGCTGCCGGTGAGCAGCCCGAGGCGAGAAGGCCTCCAAGACGCAGCGAGCACCTCCGAGAGCAAGAGCACCCGTCCCGAATTCGACCCGTGGCTCCTCGCCCCCGCGAGGCGCGACGTGCGCTTCTCTTCGCGCCCTCGCGCCCTCGCGCGGCCCCCAACCCCTGCCCGGAGAAGGGCGACCGCGCGAAGCGCGATTGTCCTCGCGCCCCCGTGGGTGACCCATGGGCTCTTTGGCGTTGCGTCTCTTCTTTCCGTCGCTTCGCCTTTCCGTCCCCGCCTCGACCGTGTACCGAATCTTCCCGCCGCCCTGGCCTCGCGGAAGCGGCAGGCCAGCCAGCAGCGGCACGTCGAAGCACACCGCGTGCTGCACCGCGTCGAACGCGGCGCCTCCTGCCGTGGAAGAGAGAGAGCCCAGGCGCCACCCTCCATGAAGCAGACCCACAGACACAGACGCCCCCGGGCATCCAGCAGTTTGGAAAAACCGAGACTGGAGTTTGGAGTTGCTTTTTTGACATCAAAAACGAATGTTCTGGCAAGTTTACTTGCATTTCGTTCGCCCCCCCCCCATCGCCCCTCTTCAGACGAATACTATGGCGTGCAAGTGACCTCCGACTTGCACGTGCAAGTCGTTTGCGGCTTGCTTCAGGTTCAGGCCCCCCCCCCGTCCATGGAAGTAAACTTGCCGGGGTCTAGAACAAAAAAGCTCCTGCCAATGTTTCACATGTAGGTCTCCGGGAGCCAGGAGCACGCTGCGGGCCCCAGGTCAGTCGAAGAACCAGACCCTGGAGGCAGAACCGACCCCGGGCAGGTGGTCGAGAGGTCTATGTAGGACAATCGAGCCGCCGAAACGTCTGGGTCCGAGATGTTGCTTGCATGTCCACTCCGGGCGCTGTCTCCTCCGTCTCGGCCTCCCCGGGTCGTGTTCGGCCCCCGCGCGCGATGATCCCGGCCGTGATCCGGGGCCGTGCTCCGGGGCGCAGAGCTGTCCACGGGGATGTGGTCGAGGGGTCGGTGGCCGCGGACTGGAGAAATCGCACCGTCGGGCCTGGGGGCGATCCCCGTTCTGGGGCACGCGTGCCCCGACGCCTCCGGCCCGAGAGGTCCCTCAGAAGTGGTCATCATGAAAAGCCATGTCTGTCGTTTGCGGATCCCTTGTAAGGCCCTCGCAGGGCTCCAGGACCGCCAGAGAATACAGCTCGGGATAGGAAGGCGCAGCCAACGATCCACGGTCGGCACTACTGGTCGGGGAGCGCCTTCGCAAAAGCAGACGTCGGATGTCTGGGCCCGGGTCTAAAATACTGTCGGGGCCCACCTGCTGCTTTCCGCCGGCGGAGCCGCTCCGCCTTTACCTCGGCCGGTTTCCCTGGCTTTCCATCGAAGACGAGATGCCTCATTGGTGCAACGCGATCGAGGCTCTTCCTGGAGCGCCCCACACGGGTCTGCAACGAATCTGGAAAGAAGGGACACAGTGTAGGGCCCGAGCACAAGAAACCTTCCACAAGAAACCCAACCCTGAGACCCCAGGACGTCCATTGATTTTCGGTAATGGAACATCACGCTTTCCATAGCAAAACCATCGAAACCCAGGAAACCCAGGGCACCCTGGAGTCCTGGAGGCGAGCAGGGTGTTTCTTGGCATGGGTCTCCACTGTTCTAGACAGGAAGGGGGTCGGCAGCTCCAGACGTGGTTTCATATCGGCGTGCTGTCTTGTCCACGACGTCGGAGCTCGGAGTGCAGTCGAAGCCGTTTCCCAAAAACAGCCCAAACCGAGGAGCGAATCCCAGGTCTTCCCCCCGTGAGCCCGAGCCCCTACCGAACGGAAAGTGTTCGGTATTCCAGCGTCTTGCCTGCACTGTAGCCAGGCAAAGATATACGAACTCCTCCTGCAAGAGCTCCAACCATCGATCGTGCGAACTTCGTAGGGATGGCCAGCAGGTTCCTCCCCCAGGAACTCGGTCTCCTCGGATTTGGGAGACAAGCCGGGCCCTCACACGGAAAATGCAACTGATCTGTTTCACGCGCGGTCAGGAGCCCCATTCTGAACCGTGTTGCGCCTACACTTGCGAGGCGAGCCCGAGGAAACACCTGGTTGCGGAAGGGCCCGGGGATCCACGAGCCCCCTCCCAGAGCGAGGTGGGCCTTTATCCCAACGCTTTCAACTGCTGGGCTGCGTTATACAAACCCCCAGGCGCACATCTCGCCGTCTTCAAAACGAAGTGAGGCGAGGGTGATGCCGGCCCGTCCTCCCATCCCCTAAGAAGGGAACGCGGGATGGGGCCATAACAAGATGTGACACCCCCGCCCCCAGCTCTACGGTGCGGACGCTGGAAAACCTTCGCAAGAAAACCCTGAAAACCTGTATGCGACCGCGTCTGGCGCCGCGGGCCCAAATCAGATCCATGCACTGGCACATCTCGGGATCCACTCCCCCCGCTCGCCGACGAGGAGGACGACGACGTCGCGGAGGGACAAAACGGGAGGAGAAGAGCGGCGTCGAGGGCGAAAAGGAGCGTCCTGTCGCAGGCAGCTCCATCCATGCCTCGTCGCCGCCCCGGCTGGCGTCGGCCGTGGCGGCGGGGCGGAAGCGGACCTGGTAGCTGGCGAAGGCCGCAGCCTCCAGGTCCACCTAGTCGGGATTAGGGGGAGGACATGCATCAAGATGCGATGATGCCCAAGAACCCTCCAAAAGGCTCTCAACAGCAGGTCCAAGTAGGCCACCTCCTCCCCCCTCCTCCCCAATGGTCCTCTTGCTCCCCCTGCGCTTCCTCGTTCTCCTCCCCTACTTCAACCTTCTCACTCATGCTAAGTATTTCTATATGGGCTGGCGGGGATATGCGAAGCGGCAAGGTTTCAAAACAATGAACATTCAATGTGAGCAAAACCAAAAAAGCGTTCGTTGCGACGCCACGGACGCATGCTTTCATTGCAATGATGTGCTTGCTCGCACTCGGCACCGACCACGGCGACGACGACGGCACGACGACGACACCACGACGACGACGACGACGACGACGACGACGACGACGACGACGACGTGGCCCGCCCTACGTCCGCTCAAACTCGTTTCAGGACGAATCCCGTACCCGTTTCTCAAGGCGGAGCCGTTCATGCCGACGAGGAGGTCCCCAGGACGGCCCCTGAAAGGGACGTTGTTACCTAACAGCGAAGACTGACAGGTTTCTAGTAGGGTCAAAAGAGAGCATCATGATGCCCTAGGGGGGTCTGGGCGCGATCCCGGGGAGGGTGCCGGGGACTTTTTTAGCCAACAGTTACACACAATTCGTGGTCTTCGAGGTCCCAGAACTCCATTCCCGGGCAACATTCTGAATGCCTGGAACCAACTGTAGGCCACTTCGTGGTCTTCGAGTTCCCAGAACTCCATTCCCGGGCCACATTTTGAATGCCCAGAGCCAACTGTAGGCCACTTCGTGGTCTTCGAGTTCCCAGAACTCCATTCCCGGGCCACATTTTGATGCCCGGAGCCAACTGTAGGCCACTTCGTGGTCTTCGAGTTCCCAGAACTCCATTCCCGGGCCATGATTTTGAATGCCCGGAGCCAACTGTAGGCCACTTCGTGGTCTTCGAGTTCCCAGAACTCCATTCCTGGGCATGATTTTGAATGCCCGGAGCCAACTGTAGGCCACTTCGTGTTCTTCGAGTTCCCAGAACTCCATTCCCGGGCCACATTTTGAATGCTGAGGCAGGCTGATGCTGAGGCTGAGGCAGGCTGAGGCTGAGGCCGAGGCAGGCTGATGCTGAGGCAAGCTGAGGCGGAGGCTGAGGCTGATGCAGGCTGAGGCTAAGGCTCATGCAGGCTGAGGCTGCGGCAGGCTGAGGCTGAGGCTGAGGCTGAAGGCAGACTGGGGCTGAGGCTGAAGCAGGCTGAGGCTGAGGCTGAGGCAGGCTGAGGCTGAGGCTGAGGCAGGCTCAGGCTGAGGCAGGCTGAGCTGAGGCTGAGGCTGCAGGCAGGCTGAGGCTGAGGCTGAAGCAGGCTGAGGCTGAGGCTGAGGCTCAGGCAGGCTGATGCTGAGGCAGGCTGAGGCTGAGGCTGAGGCTGATGCAGGCTGAGGCTGATGCTGATGACAGCTGAGGCTGGGCAGGCTTAGGCTGAGGCCGAGGCTGAAGGCAGACTGAGGCTGAGGCTGAAGCAGGCTGAGGGCTGAGGCTGAGGCGGCTGAGCTGAGGCTGAGGCAGGCTGATGCTGAGGCAGGCTGAGACTGAGGCTGGGGTTGTGCAGGCTGAGGCCGAGGCAGGCTGAGGCTGAGGCCGAGGCTGAAGGCAGACTGAGGCTGAGGCTGAGGCAGGCTGATGCTGAGGCTGAGGCAGGCTGAGGCTGAGGCTGAGGCAGGCTGATGCTGATTCAGGCTGAGGCTGAGGCTGAGGCTGATGCAGGCTGAGGCTGAGGCAGGCTGAGGCTGAGGCCGAGGCTGAAGGCAGACTGAGGCTGGGGCTGAAGCAGGCTGAGGCTGAGGCTGAGGCAGGCTGAGGCTGAGGCTGAGGCAGGCTGAGGCTGAGGCAGGCTGAGGCTGAGGCTGAGGCTGAAGGCAGACTGAGGCTGAGGCTGAAGCAGACTGAGGCTGAGGCTGAGGCAGGCTGAGGCTGAGGCTGAAGCAGGCTGATGCGGAGGCAGGCTGAGGCTGAGGCTGAGGCTGATGCAGGCTGAGGCTGAGGCAGGCTGAGGCTGAGGCCGAGGCTGAAGGCAGACTGAGGCTGAGGCTGA
Source organism: Prorocentrum cordatum (assembly GCA_963575745.1). Lineage (NCBI taxonomy): Eukaryota > Dinophyceae > Prorocentrales > Prorocentraceae > Prorocentrum > Prorocentrum cordatum. The sequence continues at coordinate 215,978 of CAUYUJ010015008.1, forward strand.
AGCAGGCTGAGGCTGAGGCTGAGGCAGGCTGAGGCTGAGCCTGAGGCAGGCTGATGCTGAGGCAGGCTGAGGCTGAGGCTGAGGCTGATGCAGGCTGAGGCTGAGGCAGGCTGAGGCTGAGGCCGAGGCTGAAGGCAGATTGAGGCTGAGGCTGAAGCAGGCTGAGGCTGAGACAGAGGCAGGCTGAGGCTGAGGCTGAGGCAGGCTGATGCTGAGGCAGGCTGAGGCTGAGGCTGAGGCTGATGCAGGGTGAGGCTTAGGCAGGCTGAGGCTGAGGCCGAGGCTGAAGGCAGACTGAGGCTGAGGCTGAAGCAGGCTGAGGCTCAGGCTGAGGCAGGCTGAGGCTGAGGCTGAGGCAGGCTGATGCTGAGGCAGGCTGAGGCTGAGGCTGAGGCTGATGCAGGCTGAGGCTGAGGCAGGCTGATGCTGAGGCCGAGGCTGAAGGCAGACTGAGGCTGAGGCTGAAGCAGGCTGAGGCTGAGGCTGAGGCAGGCTGAGGCTGAGGCAGGCTGAGGCTGAGGCTGAGGCAGGCTGAGGCTGAGGCTGTGACTGCGACTGCCGTTGCCACTGCAACTGCCATCGCGAATGCGACTACGACTGCGAGAACAGCAGAATTCTACAACAGGATTCTCATCTGAATCTTAAGGGAAATGCTTCCAGATATGGTCCTACACATCGCTGTTAGGTTGCTTTGCCGGGATAATTATTTTGTCGGCGGACATTCGGCGGCGACGATAAGGGGCGAATAGCCCAGGGGCGGGCATTACACGTATTCGCCCGGGAGCCTTCTCGAAGACATAAACCATCGGCGAACCTGAACACATGTATTGCTCTCCCCTGGGCGATTCGCCTCTATCGCCGCCTCTGAGACATGGGAGCTCCAAACGGCGGTAAGCCGGAGGCGGGGTGCGCCAGAACACAGCTACAGACACCGAGGGGACGCGGGGAGCGGGAGGCCCGAAAGGGGACGCAAGACGGGGGCACGCTCAGACCGTAAAAGGCCGCTGCGTGCGCGCTGCGGAGCGGGCCCTGGCAGAGGGACGAAACAAAACGCGAGGGAAGGCCGTCCGCTGCCTCGACCGGGCCCTCCTCCAAAAGCTACTCGGGGTCGGCCAAGAGGGGGGCGTCCAAGAAGGGGAGGGGCGCAGATCATGGCCGGCGGCATGTGCGCGGCCCAGGGGCGGGGGGGGGGAAGGCCAGGGACGTACTGAAAAAAGAAGAGGCGCCATGAGATCTGGGGAACTATCATGGCCCACGCCATGATTCTCCCCCCCTCCCCCGGTCATCACCCCCCTCTTGGCCGCCCCCGAACTGCGGCCTCGACCGCGGCGACGACGACGTGGCCGTGAGGCCCCGCACCGACGACGGGCCTCCCGAGCTGGGCACGGGGAAACGGACACAGTGCCCAACGGCAAGTGCTGTCCAAGACCGGCAGCGGCCGCTGTCGGGAAGGCGGCCTGTTGTTTCAATCGTTGGGGGGGGGGGGGGGCGAAAAGGGTAGAGGGCAGGGTAGGAAATCAGCTCACGCAGCTGGCTTTCCCGGCGCCTCCTGGCGCTGGAAGGCGCCCCTGTCTCGAGGACTGGGCCCGGCGGCGGGGCGGAAACCAGCTGCACGCAGCAGGTTTCTTAACACCCCCCCCTCCCCTACAGTGGACGCCAGTCCACAAGAAACCTTCCACAAGAAACCCAACCCTGAGACCCCAGGACGTCCATGGATTTTGGGCGTAGGCACGTCGCGCTCTCCATTGTAAAAACCCTCGAAACCCAAGAAACCCAGGGCACCCTGGAGGCAAGCAGGGTGGTTCGTGTCCGGCCCCGATTCAAACGCACAGCGTCCGCGGCGACACCGACGGCGAGCCCCGGACGAAAGGCACGGGCACAGCCCGGAACCTTCGCTCAGCACGTCGCGCAACCGGCAGCCCCGGCGGCGCGCTGACATGCCCTGCCGGCTCACGCGTCGCGTGCCGCGCCGCTCTCCGCGGGCCGAGAGGCCCGGCAACGGGTCGGGGCGCTGGTGCCTGCGGACCTCCGACGTGCATCCCCAGAGATCCAACGCATCGACAAAAATCGAGGCTGAGTTTTGTTCGCAACTGTCGGCCTCGGGAGGCCCTCGCCGGGCCCAGGGACTGTCAGAAAACGCCTCAGGATGAAAAGCCGGTCCTGGGGAATGGGTAGAGACTTCCGGGGACCCCGCATTGAAAAAAACACGACGTCGGATCTCTGGGTAGCATGATGCGCCGAAGCCTCGTGGACCAAGCCTGGTGGCGCGACACGCTACGCAAGAGTTCCCGACCGTACGCCTGGCGACGCGAAGGTAACTTGCAACACCGATCTCCGAGAAGCACGCTGTCCCCCAAGAAGAAGGCTTCCTCCGTGCACGCTGTCCCTGTGAGGCGCTCCCCCTGCGAGGGATCCCTCTGTGCACGCCGCCCCCCTGCCCAGGGCCTCTTCGGTGCACGCCATCCCCCAATGAGGGGGTTAGCCACAGCGTGTCGTAAGCGGGCCGGCGGCGCCACGTCGCACGCTGGCTTTGCAACGCCAACCGTGCAGTCGGGGTGGATGGGAGAGGACACGCGACAGGACGCCAAGACCCTTCCGAGCGCCACACTGCCACAGGACCGCAGAAGGCACGGGTCGCGAGCACACAGGACACCAGGGCACCCCTGATTTGACAGGGTTGGCCTGCTGATGAGACTCGACTGTCTGTGCTGCTGTCGGTCTGTGACACCACTCTTCCCGGATCCTGTTTTCTTAGACCCCGGCAAGTTTACTTGCATGGGCGGGGGGGGCCCGAAGCTTAAGCAAGCTGCAAAGGACGCGCACGTGGGGACATCACGCAAGTCGACAGGCACTTGCACGCCAGTGTTCGTCTGAAGAGGGGCGAGGGGGGGGGGGTCGAACGCCATGCAGGTACACTGGCCCGAATCAGAACAAAGGCTTCAATGAGCCCCGACTGTATGTGCTGCTGCCGGCCTCTGACACCACCCTTCCCGTGCCGCCCGGGCGCGCCTCCAGGCCGGCCCCGCCGCCCGCGGCACCGGGCCCCGCGGCGTCCCCGGCGCAGAAGCCGCGCGCGGCGCAGAGGAAACGCAGCGCCGCGGAGGGCGCGCTGGCGGCCGCGGCGCGCGTCGTCGTATCGTCGTCGTCGGCGTCGTCGTCGGCGTCGTCGTCGTATCGTCGTCGCCGTCGTCGTCGTCGTCGACGTCGTCATCGGTTTTTTGTGGAGTGTTTCTGGAGGTTCTCGTCGCCGCGGCTGGACGCTGCGTTTAAGAACTGGTCAGGACGTCGCCATGCTCCCTGCTCCCTCCTCGTTGTCCCTCTCACTCGTCATATCTCACATATCTTCCCCATACCCTATCTCCCCCAACCCCCATCTCCCTGCACCCTCATCCTTTCTCACTGCTCCTCTCCTTCCTTCCTCCTCCTACCATTACTCCTTCTCCTCCCCCTTACTGACCTCCCCGCTCCTCTCTGCCTCGTCGGGCGTCTCCCTCCTCGTCCTCGTCTGCCCTGCTCCTCCCCCCTCCCCCATACCTCCCTCTACCTCCCCCCCCCTCCCCCTCCCCCTCCTCCCCCCTCCTCCCTCCTCCTCCCTCCCTCCTCCTCCTACCTCCTCCTCCTCCTCCTCCCTCCTCCTCCTCCTCCTCCTCCTCCTCCTCTCCTCCTCCTCCTCCCCCCTCCTCCTCCCTCCTCCTCCTCCCTCCTCCTCCTCCTCCTCCTCTCCTCCTCTCCTCCTCCTCCTCCTCCTCCTCCTCCTCCTCCCCCCTCCTCCTCCTCCTCCTCCTCCTCCTCCTGCACCTCCTCCTGCACCTCCTCCTCTTTCCCCCTGCGCCTCCCGGCACCACCCTCCCCCTTCCCAACACCCTCCATGCCCTGATCGGCCTGATTTGAGGGGGCCTAGGAACACACAATTCGCCGGCCCAACGGGCCAGAGGCGTGCGAAGATCTCCGGTAACTGCTCTACAATGTTTCTACTTCGCGCGCGCGGGGCGGCCCCTGGGGGTCCCCAGACGAAAAGTACCCCGACCAGGTCCCGGCCGGTCCCCGGCCGGTCCCCGGCCGGGTCCCCCCGAGCGCTCCACGAGCGCACCAACAGGGCTCCGAAAACGTCCCCGAGGACCCAAACAAAACCAAGAGGCCCGCAAGAGGTCCCCAAGATGGTACACGAGGCGTCCGAGATGCCACAAGATCGCTCCAAGACGCCCAAGATGGCCCCCAGACGCTCCAAGAGGTCTCCAAGCGTACTCCCAAGAGGGCCCCAAGAGGCAAAATTCATTGCTTTTCCTTAGGTTTTGGACATATTTTGGCTTTTCCACCTTTTCCGCTTCCCGAAGCCCCAAGACAGCCCAAGACGACTCCAAGATCGCCCCAAGAGGGCTTAAGAGGCCCCCAAGAGAGCCCCAAGACGGCCCAAGAGGGCTCCAAGACGGCCCAAGAGGTCTCCAAGACGGCCCAAGAGGGCCCCAAGAACGCCCCAAGAGGGGGAACACGAAACAACATTTCCAGCCCTCGGCCCCAAGAAGCCCCCAGGAGGTCCCAAGAGGCCCCTAAGAGGCCCCAAGAGACCCCCCAGAGGCTCTCAGGAAGCTCCCAAGAAGCCCCCAAGCGGCCCCAGGAGGCCCCCAAAATGCCCCCCCGAGCACGCGAGCAAGCGCCAGCGATGCTACAATATGGCCAACCGCCAGAGCATCAGCGAAGGTTTTTTTCTTCCAGCCCTCCTTGCTCTGGATCCGTCAAATCACACCCCTACATGTCGTTTCACTTTCCCCTCAATGGCTCAGCGCTCCGCCGACCCGACGTCGCACCCTCCGTCTTCCAGCAATCGCTGCGTCCGGGTCGGTTACATTGCTTTCACCTTCTTCCGCGCAGCGGGCCCCGTGGAGCTCTTGCAGGCTCGGCATACTGCGCCCCGGCCGTGTCTCCGCGCATGCCGCAACACCTCCGCGTCGAACTCTGTCGGGCTCTTCGTCGCCCCACACGACGGGCAAGTCGCCAGCGCGCCGCACTGTCTGCACGCCTTCTCGGCCTTCGTGATGCTGCAATATGGGCCGGCGGAATGAGCGAAGCGATTGAATAAAAACACACAGATCCCAAGATTCCCATTTTTTCCTATGAGATTTTCTAGGCCCTCGTCAACCCCCCACTTCGTATATTTCCTTCTATTTTCCTTGGGATCGAGAATCACTTGTGTCTGTGTTTTTCCCTCCTGGTGATTCTCCCCCCCTCATCGCTTCGCTCCGCCCCTTGCTCATTCTCCCCCTCCTCCTCCCCAGATCCCCGACGTCGTGCTCGTGTGGTTCACAAAACGTGACAACCCAGGAGTCTCGACCCTCCCCCTGGGACTGGTTCCTCACAATTCTCTGGCACAATACATTTGCAATACAATTGTCCCAAATCTATTGCGCCACCCCCTTTCTGCTGGACTTCCTTTGTGGGTCACGAGGACACCCTCACCCTCCCCTCCCAGCCTCTACTCGTCTGTGCTTGCTTGAAGTGGCCAGACTCGCCATCAGGCAGGTGGCGTGCCAGTCACACATCGAGCTCTGGCCATCCCTCCGCGTGATTGTGCCGTGGCGGCGCCCGAAGATGCAGGACCTCTCGAGCCTGGGTGAGGCCCTCGGCCACGTTGCCTCACATCAAGGCTCAGGCCATCAACCAGGCGTCGACGATGCTGGCACACTGCTGGCACACGATGCGTTGATGAAGGGACCAAGTGGTACCCAAACCGCTACTCCACGGACCTCTCCCGGGGGGCGTTCTAACCAGAAGTTCGAGGCGAATCCGACGGTGGCGACGAGGGCCTCCGAGGAGGCCCAGCAAAAGGGATAACGTGGAAAGGGTAAATATATGGGTACGTTTTCCCCCTCTGAGTGGATCCCCCCCCCATCGCCCTCACCTCCCAGGAGGCGCGTCGGAGGCAGTAGGCGGGGCCCCCCAAGAAAAACTAAACGGGCCACGAAACCTTTCTCGGGCGCCGGCGATGCTGGCACACTGCCTGGCCCATCCGCAGCGAGCAGTTGGCATGCTGTTGACCCCCCCCTTGTTGGGACGCCCAAAATGTATTTATGAATCTCAGAATTCAAAGTGAGCTCATAGCTGTCAACGTGGCAATTGGAATGCTGTTGACCCCCCTTTTTGTAAGGAGACGAACTTTACATACACAGACGCTTTTTCTGGCCCCGCACTGGGAACTCGCACAAGAAAGCGGAGCCTGGTGTATACGGGGTCCTGGTGTATACCTTTTGCGTTGCTTCCCTGGGGAACCAAACCACCTCGACGTCGTCTCCAACCCTCAAAGAGTCCTGGGGTTGAAAAATGGCCCGCCACTGGTTAATGTATATGTTCTTGTTTCGGATTTTGGACGCCAGAAAGTGGTGCGGAAAGATCGGGTACGATGCATAACGAAGGTTTTCCAAAACCGATGATTGGCGGCCGCTGCTTGGCAGGCGGCCTTCTGACTCAAACGGACAAGGTCCGCAGCGACGCCTACAGCGAAGCCTGTTCAAAGTGGACAGGCACTGCTGCCGGTCTTCATGCAAGACGAAGGCAGAACGAAGATCAATTCGTGTGAGGATACATCGAGGATCTCTGAGACCTGGCGGCTCTGGAGGATGTCTCGGGCGCCGCGGCCTTCTCAGAGCGTTCTGGAACGCTCAGGACACTCTGGAGCGGATTTCTCCTCGTCCCAGCCCCGTCCGATCATACCCAATCTTTCCGTGCCCAATTCGATTGTACCGACCTCCCCCCCTCGCCCTCCCCGCCCGAGGAGGCGCGTCGGGAGGCGGAAGGAGCCTGTTTGTTTAAGGCCCCGGCAAGTTCACTTGCATGGACGGGGGGAGGGGGGGGGGTAACCTGCAGCAAGCCGCAAACGACTTGCACGTGCGGAAATCACGCAAGTCGAAAGGCACCTGCACGCTGGTGTTCGTTGACGGAGGGGCGAAGGGGGGGGGCGAGCGGCGGGCGAAGGCCGTGCAAGCAAAGAGTCTAAAAAGAAACCGGCTCCCAGTCTTTCCGTGCCCATTTCGAGTGTACCGACCCCCCCCCCTCGCCCTCCCCGCCCCGAGGAGACGCGTTGGGAGGCGGCCAGGGTCCAGGGTTGCGAAAGGCACCCCTGGCCCAAGTTGCCCCCAGCTTCCCGCTCCATGTCGCAGCCCTCGGGGCTCCCTGGGCCTCGTGAGGGGTGCTCTGGAGACCGTGGGGGTCTCCTCGGAAATCCCGGGGCACCTTCCCTGAGATCCTGGCGACTCAATGTTTTCGAGCCGGACGTTTTCGCTTCTTTTCGGGCCCCGGGACCCTCACAGATGGATCCGGCTCGAGAAGTGGCGCAGAAAGATGGGGTCCGGGGCTCCAGGCCGTGATCTCTCACGATGTCTCATTTTTGTTCGAGACTTCGGATCTCAGGGTTGGGCCAGGGGCACCCCTGGCAACATGAGTATCGTCTAACCGATCCCCATCCCCAGCGGCGTGGCCTGGGCCCCATTGGCCGATTTCCCCCCCTAGACGGGGATATAGGTCGTTCCTTTCGGGTTTCGAGGGGTGTATCCCCAACTGGGGTGGCAAGTTGGTGGGGGTCTCGAAAGGGATGGGGATGGGGATCGGTTAAACAATAGCGGCAACACCCGGCAGGGCCGGGGAGGCCCCCCGGAGCGGCCCCGCGGAAGGATGGGAGCTCCTGCCGCCGGCCGCGCCCGGCGCGCCGTCGAGCACGAGGTCCTCAGTCGGTGCGTCCGGGCGCGGGCGGGGCATCCGGCGCAGAAGCCGCGCGCGGCGCAGAGGAAGCGCAGCGCCGCGGAGGGCGCGTCGTCGTCGTCGTCGTCGTCGTCGTCGTCGTCGTCGTCGTCGTCGTCGTCGTCGTCGTCGTCGTCGTCGTCGTATTCGTCGTCGTCGTCGTCATCGTATCGTCGTCGTCGTATCGTCGTCGTCGTATCATCGTCGTCGTCGTCGACGCCGTCGTCGATGCCGTCGTCGTCGTCGTTGTTGTTCTCACGCATGGCGCAGAGAGCATCAGCAGCTGCCATGTTCCGTAACCGTGAAGGCCCAAACCGCTGAAAGAGCAAGGGTATGGTGAGCGGGTTCCCTCACCCCCCGCCGGGCCATCAGAGTAACCAGCGCTTTTGGTTCCATATCCCATCTCCTCCCATCCATCTCCAGCAGCAATGCCTGCTATAGCCTCTGGAAGGAGCTCTGGAAGCTCGTAAAAGGATCTTCCAAAAGGAGCTTCTCGAGAGCCTCTTGGCATACGCATGTCTTAACAATCAGATTTAAAAAAACCTCTCGGGACGAGCTGCAACCTCACAGGAACCGCAGCGGCGCTGGACAAACGGAAGCCGGAACGAGCTCATGGGCTGCCCTGCGGTGCTGGCTTCTAATGTGATGCCCTCTTAGCTCTCTACTACTGGCTATCTGGGAAAGGGAGTCCGAAAGGGTCCCCAGCTCTTATTTTGCTTCCTGCTTTTACCGGCCTTGCACGGTGGCATGTGCCGTCGCCTCCGCTGTGCTCTCCCTATCCATCCATGTGCACGCGGGCGCCGCCGCACACTGCCTGGTGCCCGTCATCCTGTTCCGTCCCCGCTTGTGGTTGGAGGCGTCGTTAAAACCCGGATAGAGGAGCGCCAGCAGAAAGGCCTGTCATAGCCTCTGGAAGGAACTCTGGAAGCTCGTAGAAGGATCTTCCGAAGGAGCTTCCGAAGAGCTTCTGGGCAAACGCACTGGGAAACAATAAGAGAAGGCCTCTCGGGACAAGCTGCAACCTCACAAGAACCGCAGCGGCGCTGGACAAACGGAAGCCGGAACGAGCTCCTGGGCTACCCTGCGACGCTGGCTTCGAATTGGAAGCCCTCTTGGCTCTCTACGAGCTACCTGAGAAACGGAGTCCGAAAGGGTCCCCCAGCTCTTACCTTGCTTCCTGCTCTTCCCGGCCCTGCGCGGTGGCCCGTGCCACTGATTGGAGGTACCGCCCTGCCGTGCGGCTGTTGTACCTTTCCCTTGCTCGTCGCTGCCCCTCTCCCCGCAGTGCCTTAGCTGTGGGACCGGTGTGGCGCATAGCGGAGGCCCGCGGAGCGCGGGCCCGCACTGGCGCTGCGAGCGCTTGCTCCCATGGCATGCCGACGAGGAAGACGAGGAGGAGTAGGGAGGAGGAGAGGAGAAGGAGAGGAGGAGGAGAAGGACTGAGAGGGAGGAGGAGGAGGAGGAGGAGGAGGAGGAGGAGGAGGAGGAGGAGGAGGAGGAGGAGGAGGAGGAGTAGAAGGAGAGGAGGAGAGTTCATTTCTTTTTGTATGAGATAAGAGCCCCTCGTTCCTCGACCCCGTCGATCCTGCCGATGCCTGGCTGTGCGCCCGGCCCCGGGGCAGAAACCATCGACGCCACCACCGTCGCGAGGGGCCAGGGAGGCCGGTGTCCTGCGGCGACCCGCTCGAGGTATCCTATCCAGCTCGGGGGAGGAGGTATCGTGGACCACCTCGCTGGAGGTGGCCTGCTGAAGGAGGGTGTCGCTCCCCCTCCCTCGGACATTCCCGACCCTCGATGACCGGCTCTCCCCCAAGGAACTGTTCCGAGGCGCACCAAGCCGTGGCGACGAGAGCGCCCCAGGACGAGCAAAAAGGACGAACGACATCTCCAAACCTCGCCCCCGAGGCGGCCCCCAGGGCGGCTCCCAGGGCCCCGAAGAGCACGGCGAGGCCCCCAAAACGGGGAAACCTCAAACAAAGAAAACGGCCGCGCCTCGATCTGCCCGGCCCTGCGTCGAAAAGACCGACTCGGGGGCGTCCAAGAGGGGTCGTCCAAGAGGGGGGGTGGCGCAAATCATGGCCAGCGACATGTGCGCGGCCAGGGGGGGGGGCTGGGGATGTAATCCATGAAAAGGCGCCATGAAAGCTGGGGAGGTATCATGGCCCCCGCCATGTTATCCCACCCCCCTAGGCATCACCCCCTCTTCCCAGACATCCAGCTGCTCCAATGTTTTCGATGCGTGGGCACCGGAGGTCTGGACCAATTCTCTAGGGCCGGTTTTTGTCCTGAGTTGTTTTCTGACGCTCCCGAAGCCCAGCGAGGGCCCAGAGGCAGAACACGGCCCCAAACAGCCCGCTCCCATTTTTGTTGGAGCGTCGGATCTCAGGGTTGGCCGCCCACCCATCCGACGACAAGACCGACTCCCGCCGGCCCCGGCCGGGGCCGCGGCCACCATCGGCGCCGCGGCCGAGATGGGCAGCAGCCGCGGCGGCAGCGCCGCAGAGCGCAGCGGTGGGCCCCAGCGCGCACCCGGCGCGCGGAGGCGCGCGCGCACCTCGGAGGCGCGCGGGCGGGCCGCGGGCTCCCCAGGCGGACGGCCAGCCCACCTCATTCTCTTCCTCCTCCTCCTCCTCCTCCTCCTCCTCCTCCTCCTCCTTTCCTCCTCCAACTCCTCTCTTCCTCCTCCTCCTCCTCCTCTCCTCCTCCTCCCTCCTCCTCCTCCTCCTCCTCCTCCTCCTCCCCTCCTCCTCCTCCTCCTCCTCTCCTCCTCCTCCTCCTCCTCTCCTCCTCCCTCCCTCCTCCCCTCCTCTCTCCCTCCTCCTCCTCCTCCTCCTCCTCTCCTCCTTCCTCCGCGAGGCCCTCGGCAAGCACATCCGCGAGGCCCTCGGCGGCCTCGGGCACGTCGGAGACCCACGGCGACAGTCTGTGCTGAGACCGTGTCCTGCTGGCGAGGCAGGGGGAGGAGGATGAGGAGGAGGAGGAGGAGGAGGTTGAGGAGGAGGAGGAGAAGGAGGAGGAGGAGGAGGAGGAGGAGGAGGAGGAGGAGGAGGAGGAGGAGGAGGTAGGAGGAGGAGGAGGAGGAGGAGGAGGAGGAGGAGGAGGAGAAGGAGGAGGAGGAGGAAGGAGGGGGAGGAGGAGGAGGAGGGGAGGAGGAGAGGAGGAGGAGGAGGGAGGAGGAGGAGGAGGAGGAGGAGGAGGAGGAGGAGGAGGAGGAGGAGGAGGCGTTGGAGGAGGAAGAGGAGGAGGAAGAGGAGGAGGAGGAGGAGGAGGAGGAGGAGGAGGAGGAAGAGGAGGAAGGGAACCCAAACCTGCGATGTACTGATTTGTTCGCAGCGCGGTCCACCGATCCTTTTCCGCGAAGTCGGCTTTTCATCCCGAGTCGTTCGAGGCCCTGCGAGGACCCCCGGAGGCCGAAACCAGACGAAAGCCTCCCGTCGTGATTTCTGTCACGGCGCGACCCAGCCTGGGGAGGCGGGGGCGGAGAACGAGGAGGCACGGGCGCAGGCGGAGGTCGAGCGGTTCCCACCGTGGCCGGGGCCGTGGCCGTCCCGTGGCTGCCAGTGGCCCCCGTCGCCCTCGCGTCGTGGAAGGATCACGGCGGAAGATTGTGGGGACATCTTCGGGCCCCACGGGGGGGCTTACCCCGGGGGCGTCCAAGAGGGGAGAGCTCGCGAACCATGGCCCGAGGCATGTGCGCGGACGTGGGGGGGGGATCAGGGGACGCATTGAAACGAGAAGACGAGCCCATGACATCTGGGAGCCTTCATGGTCCCGTCCATGGCACCCCACCCCACCCCTGGTGCCTGGCTCCTGGTGGCTGCATGGTCGTGCTGACAAAGCCTCCCCCCAAGGGCCGGTCGGCCCTTGGGGGGGGGGTCAAACCAAAGCCAGGCGACTCCTGGAGCACCGCTCCAGGAGTCGCCAGCTGGCGCGGAGGCAGTAAAACGCAGAAGAGACAGACAGACACACAGGCGAGGAGAGGAAGAGGAGAGAATCAGGACCTCGAGGGAGGCCAGCCTCCCCCAGGTCAGAAGATGAGAGGATCAGGACCTCGAGGCAGGCGACCCCCCCCCCGCCCCAAGGTCAACACCCCCCCCTCGTGGCCGTCCCCGGCTGCCGGGCCTCTCTGGGGCCGCCGCCCGCGGCAAGGGGTCCAACAACAGCCGCTGCCTGCCCAGGCGTCGGGCCCGTCAGGGGGCCCAAGACGTCCGGCGGAGCTCGGAGGGGTCGGCGTCGGGACGGCGAGTCTCTCTGGGCGTGGCGCCCTCGGAGGCGACCTCAAGAAGCGTTCTATGCATGCCAGCCCTCGTGCACTTGCGGAGTCATGGGATCTGGTATTTCCCGACGTTGCGCTCTCGGAGGGCGACCTCAAGAACCGTTCTATGCATGCCAGCCCTCGTGCACGTGCGGAGTCATGGGGGCTTAATTCTCGCCAGGGTCTCTGTCTCCCGCAAGCGCAGCCTCTTTTTCTGGAGTTCCGCTACAGAACTGCGCCTGGCGTTTGAGAGAAGTCCGATTCAAAGAGAGCACCTGCCGAAGGCGAGCAAGCGGCCGCGGAAAGTTGAGTGGTGTGGCTAGCGGATGGAGAAAATCACAGGGCATCTCGATGCATGGGTCCGGAGGCCAGAGCCCATCGGCGAGCATGAATCGGGCGTGGCTTCGTGGAGCTTGCCAGAAGTGTGCCTCTCACGGGGCACCTCAGGAGTTGCTCCGTGCCATAGCTTGCGCCATCCATGGATTCCGTGGGTGGCGCCAGCCATGTACTGCACCAGTTGTTGCGCCATGAGTCATGTTATCCATCAGTCGCGCCATTGTTTGCTCCATGGGTCACTCTATGGGTTGCGCTATTGCTTGCGCCATTCGTCTGGTCACCATGGGTTGCGACGGAGGTTGCGCACCCATCTGCCGAAGATGAACCAGGTCTGTCGGTTGCGCCATGAATTGCACAATCGGCGCCTCGATATAACGTGGCTGGCATTGGTGGCGCACGGACTGAGCTACAAAGGCCCTATAACTGGTTGCGCTATATAGGTTGAGAACTCGGCGTCCGCAAGAAGTAACTAGTGGTGGCGCCCTGCATTGTGCGTTTTGCGGCCAAAAAAACGGACTGTCATTGGTTGCGCACTGGGCTGCGCACTTGGCGACCAATCATAAAGCGACCCAATGACGGGACCGACCATTCAGTCGATATCAGAAAGCCGGTCAATCAGTCAGGTCAATGATTCAGTCAATCAGTCAGTCCACTTTCGAAAAACAATCTCGGCCTACCCCCAGAAAACAACATGAAGTTCGGGCCGCAGACCCACGCGGGTCGATCCGGCTCAGAGCCGCAGGATGGCAGCAGGGTCCCAGGTCTCGACCCCCCTCGACTCTTCTCACTACTTCGGCCCTCGGGGCAGGGGCCTGGGTCATCGCCGCCATCACGACCACACTCCTGATCGCCATCACCGTCATTACCACCATCATTGAGAATGACCCTCTTCCGCGGTCCGCCGTGGCCCTTCTCTCGCAGTCCGCCACCTTTGCACTTGGCCCGTTGGAGTGCTGTACAGATGCCGCCGCTTGCTGCTGCGCACAATCCAGGCGCCACTGCCTCCTCCTTATCCTCCTCCTCCTCCTCCTCCTCCTCCTCCTCCTCCTCCTCCTCCTCCTCGTCCTCCATCTCTTTTGCTTATTAACAACTCCTCCCTGTCGCACCCCGTGACGTGTCGGTAGGGCGGGCTGGGCGTTTCGCCTGAGCCGTCCTCACCATTTAGGACCCTCAAAACTAAGATCGGCACCAGCTTCACGGATGGAGGGCGCGCGGTTTTCAGAATGTGGTGCTAGCCTTAGCGCCGTGCACATTCATCTTAAGATCTGACCAGGGAGTTTCACGGATGGGAGGAGGCTCCCTTTTCAACATAGAGCTCTCGTCTCAGCGCCGCGCACACTCGTCTTAAAATGTTGTAGATGCTTCACAGATGGAGGACGGCTCCGTTTCAAAATGTGGCTCTCGCTTTCGCGCCGCGAACATCCGTCTTCAGAGTTTACAGAACATTAAGGAGTATTCTAGTTGACGTCCCAGGTATTGTATTTTGGCCCGATGTAGGACTATCAGAACGCAACAGTCACTTTGATTCGGGGTGCTGAAGTCCCTCTGGCACGATTCAAAATTTTCAAACGGTTGTCTTCCGATGTGGCACTCCTCGTAGTGACAATGAATCCTTGCAGAGACCTGTGAAGAGGGAACTTGGAGGGAGGGTTTACTGCAACATCGTTGATGAATCTGGGGTTTACACTGGTCCTCCTCCTCCTCCTCGCCTCTCGTTCCTCCTCCCTCTCCACTTCCAAATGCTCCCATCCTCGTCCGCCTACCCATCCCGCTCCTCCGCATCCTCCCTCCTCCCCCTGCTCCTCCACCTCTTCCTCCTCCTCGTCCTCCTCCTCGTCCTCCTTATTCCTCCGTCTTCTCTTCCCGCTTCTGGTCTTGCTCTTCATCGCCCTCCACCTCCTCTCTCCTCCTCCTCCCCACAGCCATGCCCTCCCACTCCTCTCCGCTGTCCCTCCCCCTCCCTCTTTCCTGCCCTCCTTCCTCCTTCCGCCTCCTCCCTCCTTTTCTACCTCCTCCTCTCCCCCATCCCACCTCCCTGCTTCCCCCCACCTCCCTCGCCGACGACGACGGCGGCGCCGGCAGCGGCGACGACGGCGCAGGCAGGCCGCCTGGAACACGACGGCCTGTTGCGGCTCCACGTCCAGCTCCAGCTCCAGCGGCGCCCGGGGGATCCCCGCCGGCACCTGCGCACGATCGCCAAGGAAGCGTGGTGGCGAAGAGAACGACCTCCTGCGGAGTGATGTCTGCTCGGTCCCCGCGCTCCTCCTTCGCTTCGGCCTCCCAAGGCCGCGTTCGGGCCCCAGGGCCATCATGCACTTGCCCGGGACGGGAAGCTCCCCCCGGGGAAGGGGTCGAGCCGCGACCTCTGGGATACGCAGCGATGACACCACAACACGACAACGACAACAATCATTTCAGGACTGCCCGCTCTTCGTTGCCCGCGTGTCGCTCGACATGCATACCCCAAGCATGTATACGTGTAGCCATGTCGCTCAACATGTATACGGTGTTCCCCAAACCCTCAGTATCCGCCCTCTTTGTCTTCGATCGTCCCCCTTCTTGGGGGGTCATCTTCCTTGCCTTCTGCGTGTAGTTGTCGCCGCCCCTGGCTATGTGGGGGGAAAAAGGGAGGGAGAGTGATTGAGGACGAAAGAAATTTCGCCTCAGGGGGAGGAGAGCAGAGCAGAGCGAACATGCACCCCAGGCAAGGCCCTGCCCTTTGGCTCCATCGGGATCCAGCGTCGCCCGCCGGAGAGCTGGGGATTGGCTCCTCGGGCGGGCGTCCAGGGCCCAGACGTCCAGCGGCTCGATTTGTTCGAGATGTGAGCCCCCAGACATCCCGACGTTTTGGAACGTTTTCTTCTTCGGCGCTTCGACATTGGGAGGAAAGGGGGGGGAGGGGGGGTGTCTGACTCTGGACCCCTCCTGAATACGACTGTTTGCATCAGTGCGTCCTGTGTGGGCGACTCCACCTGTCTGAAACGGGCGCCAAAAACAGCCAAGATCTACTCCATGGCAGGGGGGGTGGGTGCGAGGGCCCGCGCCGATCGGCAAAACAATGAATAAATAAACGATCGCTAAGGCCGGCCTTTCATCCCGGGTTGTTTCTGAACGATCCCCGCGGGGCCCGCAGAACAGATGCCCAGAGACCGGAAAGCGGAGAGACACTGGCCGCCCAGATTCTGGCGAGCCGCCGGAGGTCTGCGGAGAAAAGCGAGCACACCCGGCGGATGATGGAGCCAAGTGGTCTCGCCTGGGCTATAGCTCCCGACGTCGCCGAGGGAAGGCTACGGTGGGGAACTTTGGCTTACAGTAGGAGCTCGATCACCAGAAACCATCCATAAGAAACCCAGCCCTGAGACCCCTGGGCGGCCATCGAGTTTTGGTGTGGGAACGGCACGCTTTCCACAGCAGAGCCATCGAAATCCAAGAAGCCCAGGGCACCCTTGGGGCAAGCAGGGCGTTTCTTGGCATTGGTCTCCACTGTGCAGCTCCCAACGTCGCCGAGGGAGCGCTACGGTCGGGAGCTTTTGCTCAGCGTGCCGCCTCGGCGGCGGTCCCGGCGGCACGTCATCTGCGGCCGGATACTTTGGCGTGTCGCTGCCCGGAAAGGCTCGGGAAGCTGACGCTTGGAGATGGGGACGCGGTTGGAGCCGGCCCGTGTCATAATGATGTCCAAAGCGGGCACGCTGCCGTCGCACTTCTCGCCGGCCTTCCGCCGGCCTTCCGCGGAGGGCGAGATGCGCCGAAGGCGGGGTCGTTTCTGGATCGCCCCGAGTACTGGGCTACAGTCCAGAGCTGCTGCAGTAAGGAACGCTGAGCAAGATACAGTCGGCCCGTGTCATAAGGTTGCGCGATAAGGATGCAAGGGCCGTGGACGCCCATTTCGAAGCTTCTCGAGCGGGGCGCCGCCAACGAGAGTGGCAAACGATGGGCCGAGGAGGCACGGATGCAAGGGTATCCTTGGGAAGGCTGGCCATCCTTACTATGCGGGTTGACTGTGGCGTGTCACGCCGAGGCGAGGCGGGCCCAAACCGGCAGAGCGAAACGCCAGGCCAAAGCTCCTGATCGTTACATACGAGCCCCACAGGCACGACGCGAAGCTGCAGCACCCTCATCGGGTGTTCGCTGACAGGGGGGCAACTAACGTGGGCTGAAGAAGCGTGCACGTTTCCTGCACCTTCTGGGCCCGCTCTGACAGTGTAGGGGCCGCTCAGAGGACCTCAAGGCCTCTTCCGTGGAATCCTCGAATCCCCCACGTTCATCGCACCCCCGCTGCCGTCCGCGGGCTGCACGCAAGAATGAGACTTTTCGTGCGCGGCTTTTTGGGGTCCGCGGGGGGGCCAACCACAAGCGCGCAAGACGGTGCCAACTATCGCATCGCGTTTGTCGATCCGGGGACCCCAGTGGGCCCGCACCGAAGCTCACTCTGGCGAAGGGTCGATCACTCTCATACGTGCAGTCGAGCCCGCCTGGTTAGCCGCCCCGATACGCAACACGCAATCCGTAGCGTGTTGACACGGAACTCAACGCGCAGACTGAAAACGCACGGTTGGCGGGATGCGTTCGCCCAAACGTGGGCCAACACTTGCCGAGCCAACACGGACGTTTTGAGCACAGCACGTGTTGCGTCTCGAGACGGGCGTACATAGATGAAGAAACAACGCCCAAAACCAAAAAAATGTTGGCGCCCCGCGTGTATGTCTTGGATCTTGGGCGCGGAGCGCGCCAGGGGCGGCGCCAGAGGCGCCGCCAGGGAAGCCCAGCGCGGATCGAAGAACTCCCTGCGGAGCGCCAAAAGTTTATATGCTTATGGCGTGTTTGTTTTTCGAGTACCAGGGCAGACATCCAGCTGCTCCGATCTTTTGGATGCGTGGGCCCCGGAGGTCCGGACCACTTCTCTAGGGCCAGTTTCTCGTCCCGAATCGTTCTCTGTCGCTCTCGAAGCCCGGCGAGGGCCCCCAGAGGCCGAAAACGGCCATAAAAAAACGCCTGCTGCGACTCCTTTGGAGCCGATCTGCTCCCAGGCAGGGCAGCTGCGCCCGCGTGGCCTCCGAGAGGCCGCCGGCCCCGCACCCGGCCTGCCCGCGGCGAGAGGCCGCGCCTCCCTCCGCCCCCCCGCGTTTTGCGCCCGCGCCCTGCCCGCGAAGGCGTGCGCGCGCCGGGCTCGGGCGCGCTGCCCTGCCCGGTGCGCGCTCGCCGCGCGGCGCGTGCCGTGTGCGCCGGCCGGCCGGCTGCTCTCTCGATGGGCCGGTCTTCCACCAACACCACCGTGAGCTGGAAGGGGAAGGGGAAGGAGGGGGAGGAGGAGGAGGAGGAGGAGGAGGAGGAGGTGGAGGAGGAGGAGGAGGAGGAGGAGGAGGAGGAGGAGGACCCCCTCCCCCTCCTACTTATGGTGGTGGTGGTGGAAAGCAGGCCCACCATCTCTGGCCGCGCGCAGGGTGGGCGGAGCGCCGTCGCTCTCCCTCGGCGCGGGGCCTTCGGGGGGGAAAGCGGGGGCACCTTTGCAGAGGTGGGGAGGCTCCTGGCCCCCCCTTGCCCCCGCACAGGCCCCGTTCGCAGAGGTATATCTGCGGCCCCCCTCCTGGCCCCGTGGCGGCTTTCGCGGGGGCCTCCAGGAGCCCGTTGAAGAGGCCGGCCCCCTGCTTCTCACGAGGCCGCCCCCCTCTGCGCGCCGCCATACGACCGGGGCGAAGCTCACTCATCGCTTGTCCGCGCGCGTGCGGTGCAGCCTCACGGACACCAGCTCGCCCCTGGAGCGGGTCGCCTTCTGCATGAAGGAGCGGCCCTCGTCGGGAAGACGGCAAATGGAGGCCTCCCAGATGGCCGACTCTGGAAAATCCTTGATTGATGGGCCGATTTTCCACCACCACCACCACCACCACCACCACCACCACCACCACCACCACCACCACCACCACCACCACCACCACTACCATTGGAAGGAGAGGGAGGAGGAGGAGGAGGAGAAGGAGAAAAAGGAGAGGAGGAGGACCTCCCGTCCTACATATAGTAGTGGTGGTGGTGGTGGAAAGTTGGCCCGTCATTGATCCCAGAAAAGGTTGGCCTCCCTGGGTTTCTGCCCGTCTGGCTTCCGGCCGCGGGCACGCTTGCCGTCGCACTTCCCGCCGGCCTTCCGCCGGCCTTCCGCGGAGGGCGAGATGCGCCGAACGCGGGGTCGTTTCTGGATCGCCACGAGTACTGGGCTACAGTCAAGAGCTGCTGCAGTAAGGAACGCTGAGCAAGATACAGTCGGCCCGTAGCAGAAGGTTGCGCGATAAGGATGCAAGGGCCGTGGACGCCCATTTCGAAGCTTCTCGAGCGGGGCGCGACCAGCGGAAGTGGCCAAAGATGGACCGAGGAGGCAGGGATGCAAGGGTACCCTTGAGAAGGTTGCCCATCCTTCCTTACTGTGCGGGCTGACTGTCCTTGGCTACAGTCAAGAGCTGCTACAGTGAGGAACGCTGAGCAAGATATGGAGGCCCGTTCTGGCCGCAGCAGCGCCTGGGTGCACAAGGAGCGCGACGGAACCGAACATGGACGGACCTGAAGAATAGCAAGCCCCTTCCGAACCCAAATCCCACCAGCTCTCTGAGCGTGGGTGGTCTGGGGAGCTTCCTCTTCCAACCCCCTTTCTTCCCCTTCGGGAACGGGTTTATCACTGTTCCCTATCAATATATACCCCCTCCCCCAGGCGACTGGCGGCCAACCAGGAAGCATGCGGACCCCCCCCCCCCACAATCCCTGTCAAAAAAAACAATGCAAAACGCACTCTGCTTCACATTTGGAGCATGCGCGGCCGACCCGATGTGCCCCCCCCAACCACCCACCACCACCACCATCCCTGTCAACAAACAGTACCAGGTACACTTTGGGGCAACATCTTGAATCAGATTGGTGAGGCCCGCGAGCATTTGTATTGTTCCCAACCCTCCTGCGTTGGGTTCTCGTTTTGAATAGAGCACTGCTCGCGCGTCGCCATCCTCACTTCCTTCCTTGGTTCCTTCCCGCCCCCCCCCGCCCCTCTCTTCCCCCTTGCCTTTCGCCTCGCTCGTCGCTGCGTGCCAGCTGGGGGGCTGCGATCTGTGAAACTGTCGCCACTTTCGAGGGCTGCTGGGGGGCCCAATACAGTCTGCACCCGCGGCGGATTCAAATGAGACCTCGCCATCCCTGGGGGGCTGCGATCTGTGAAACTGTCGCCACTTTCGAGGGCTGCTGGGGGGCCCAGCACAGTGCCCACTCGCGGCGGATTCAAATAGGATTTCGCCATCCCTGGGGGGCTGCGATCTGTGAAAGTGCCGCCACTTTCGAGGGCTGCTGGGGGGCCCAGCACAGTGCACTCGCGGCGGATTCAAATGGGACCTCGCCATCCCTGGGGGGCTGCGATCTGTGAAACTGTCGCCACTTTCGAGGGCTGCTGGGGGGCCCAGCACAGTGTGCACCGCGGCGGATTCAAATGGGACCTCGCCATCCCTGGGGGGCTGCGATCTGTGAAACTGTCGCCACTTTCGAGGGCTGCTGGGGGGCCCAGCACAGTGTGCACCGCGGCGGATTCAAATGGGACCTCGCCATCCCTGGGGGGCTGCGATCTGTGAAACTGTCGCCACTTTCGAGGCCTGCTGGGGGGCCCAGCACAGTGTGCACACCGCGGCGGATTCAAATGGGACCTCGCCATCCCTGGGGGGCTGCGATCTGTGAAACTGTCGCCACTTTCGAGGCTGCTGGGGGGCCCAGCACAGTGGGTGGCGGATTCAAATTAGACCTCGCCATCCCTGGGGGGCTGCGATCTGTGAAACTGTCGCCACTTTCGAGGGCTGCTGGGGGGCCCAGCACAGTGGCACTCGCGGCGGATTCAAATGGACCTCGCCATCCCTGGGGGGCTGCGATCTGTGAAACTGTCGCCACTTTCGAGGGCTGCTGGGGGGCCCAGCACAGTGTGCACTCGCGGCGGATTCAAATGGGACCTCGCCATCCCTGGGGGGCTGCGATCTGTGAAACTGTCGCCACTTTCGAGGGCTGCTGGGGGGCCCAGCACAGTGTGCACTCGCGGCGGATTCAAATGGGACCTCGCCATCCCTGGGGGGCTGCGATCTGTGAAACTGTCGCCACTTTCGAGGGCTGCTGGGGGGCCCAGCACAGTGTGCACTCGCGGCGGATTCAAATGGGACCTCGCCATCCCTGGGGGGCTGCGATCTGTGAAACTGTCGCCAACTTTCGAAGGCTGCTGGGGGCCCAGCACAGTGGGTACCACGGCGGATTCAAATGTGACCTCGCCATCCCTGGGGGGGCTGCGATATGTGAAGCTGTCGCCACTTTCGAGGGCTGCTGGGGGGCCCAGCACAGTGTGCACTCGCGGCGGATTCAAATGGAACCCCGCCATCCCTGGGAGGCTGCGATCTGTGAAACTGTCGCCCCTTTCGAGGGCTGCTGGGGGGCCCAGCACAGTGGGCACCCACGGCGGATTCAAATGGGACCTCGCCATCCCTGGGGGGATGCGATCTGTGAAGCTGTCGCCATTTTCGAGGGCTGCTGGGGGGCCCAGCACAGTGGGTACCCACGGCGGATTCAAATGGGACCTCGCCATCCCCGAGGGGGATGCGATCTGTGAAGCTGTCGCCACTTTCGAGGGCTGCTGGGGGGGCCAGCACAGTGGGTTTCCCGCACGTCTTTTTCCTGCTCTTCGTTCCCGACTCCCCATGTCCTCTTCGAGCCTGTAGTTGTCGCCCCTCGTTCTTGTATGGTCCTCCTGCGCATCATTCCATTGGCGCGTGTCCCAAGTACCTTACAGATCAAACAACGGATCCTGCAATTTGATTGTCCGTGCAAGTTTCGGCCAACTCCTCGTTTCCCATGATACAAATGGGTTGGGTACGTCACAGGGTAATTTGTTGACAGGGACGGAGAGGGTGTTAGCATATTGCTTGCTGTGCGCAGGGCTACCGCGCCTACCAAAAAAAAACCATACAAAATGCACCTCGCGACTAAATCTGGATAGTGCGCGGCCACCCCGCGATCACTGTCAAGTTGTTTTTGACAGGGACGGCGGGGGTGGTGGCGTATGGCCTGCTGTGCGCAGGCCCACCAGACACAATGATGGGCATTGGTTTTCGACAAGGATGGTGGGGGTCGACATGTTTCCCGATGTGTGCTGTCACGTGCGCAGGCGCACCTGATACACTCTGCACGTGCCCCGAACGTACCGCACCTGGCGCGGCTGGAGTCTGCGACACACCTGGCGCACGCGGAGCACGTGGCGCATCTGGCGCACCAGGCGTGCCTGGCACGCTCGGGCCCCAGGGGTGCCTGGCGCGCGTGGCGCGCCTGGCACGCGTGGCGCATCTCGCCCAAGCGTCGCGCACATGGAGCCGGTTTTGGTTCCCAGTAGCTGTCCATCCAAAGACGACTGCTGAACATGCTCAGGCTCGGGTGTTACTTCTGTGTTGGGAGGGCGGGTGGGAGTGAGCTAGACGACTTGCTATCTAGGGGGTGTCTTGACCCCTCTCCCTCGCCCTCCCCCTGGACCTGGACGGGGCGTTCCGCGACGCGTTAGGGTGTTCAAGATGGCCCGAGATGGCTCCAAGAGAGCCTCAGAGAGCCCAAGATAACCTCCAAGATGGCTCAAGATAGCGCAAGATCGCTCAAGGTGGCTCACAAGATGCTCCAAGAGGCCCCAAGACCGCCCCAAGACGGCTCCAAGTGGCCAAATAGCTCCCCAAGGAGGCCCCGAAGAAGTCAAAATCCTTCCAACACCTAAGGGACATCAATGGTTTTTCCCGACCTTCCTGTGTTGGGTTCTCGTTTTGAATAAAGCAATGTGGTCGCCCCGTCTGTCCTCCTCCTCCCCTCTCCCCCCCTCCTCCTTCTCTCCTGTTTCCTGTGTCTCTCCTCTTCTCTCGTGCCGTCGGGCTGCGATCTGCGCAACTGCCGCCACTTTCGTGAGCTCCGGGGAGCCCAGCGGATGCATGTCAGACGCAGATCACCACGGGACCTCGCCGCCCATGGGGGGCTGCGATCTGCGCAACTGTGGCCACTTTCGTGGGCTCATGGGAGGCCCAGCGGAGGTACGTCATACGCAGATCACCTCGAGACCTCGCGGTGCCCTGGGGGCTGCGATCTGCGCAACTGTCGCCACTTTCGTGGGCTCCTGGGAGGCCCAGCGGAGGTACGTCATACGCGGACCACCTCGGGACCTCGCCGCCGGGGGGGCTTGCGATCTGAGCAACTGTCGCCACTTTCGTGGGCTCCTAGGAGGCCCAGCGGAGGTACGTCATACGCGGACCACCTCGGGACCTCGCCGCCCCCTGGGGGCTTGCGATCCGCGCGCAACTGTCGCCACTTTCGCGGCTCCTGGGAGGCCCAGCGGAGGTACGTCATACGCGGACCACCTCGGGACCTCGCCGCCCCCTGTGGGGCTTGCGATCTGCGCAACCGTCGCCACTTTCGAGGGCTCCTGGGAGGCCCAGCGGAGGTACGTCATACGCGGACCACCTCGAGACCTCGCCGCCCCCTGGGGGGCTTGCGATCTGAGCAACTGTCGCCACTTTCGTGGGCTCCTGGGAGGCCCAGCGGAGGTACGTCCCACGCGGATCACCTCGGTACCTCGCCGCCCCCTGGGGGGCTTGCGATCTGCGCAACTGTCGCCACTTTCGTGGGCTCCTGGGAGGCCCAGCGGAGGTACGTCATACGCGGACCACCTCGGTACCTCGCCGCCCCCTGGGGGGCTTGCGATCTGCGCAACTGTCTCGCTTTCGCCGCTTTCGTGGGCTCCTGGGAGGCCCAGCGGAGGTACGTCATACGCGGACCACCTCGGTACCTCGCCGCCCCTGGGGGGCTTGCGATTGCGCAACTGTCGCCACTTTTCGTGGGCTCCTGGGAGGCCCAGCGGAGGTACGTCATACCCGGATCACCTCGGGACCTCGCCGCCCCCTGGGGGGCTTGCGATCTGCGCAACTGTCGCCACTTTCGCGGGCTCCTGGGAGGCCCAGCGGAGGTACGTCACAACGCGGACCACCTCGGGACCTCGCCGCCCCCTGGGGGGCTTGCGATCTGCGCAACTGTCGCCACTTTCGTGGGCTCCTGGGAGGCCCAGCGGAGGTACGTCCCACGCGGACACCTCGGGACCTCGCCGCCCCCTGGGGGGCTTGCGATCTGCGCAACTGTCGCCACTTTCGTGGGCTCCTGGGAGGCCCAGCGGAGGTACGTCCCACGCGGACCACCTCGGTACCTCGCCGGCCCCTTGGGGGCTTGCGATCTGCGCAACTGTCTACTTTCGCGGGCTCATGGGAGGCCCAGCGGAGGTACGTCCCACGCGGATCACCTCGGTACCTCGCCGGCCCCTTGGGGGCTTGCGATCTGCGCAACCGTCGCCACATTCGCGGGCTCCTGGGAGGCCCAACGGAGGTACGTCATACGCGGACCACCTCGGGACCTCGCCGCCCCCTGGGAGGCTTGCGATCTGCGCAACTGTCGCCACTTTCGTGGGCTCCTGGGAGGCCCAGCGGAGGTACGTCATACGCGGACCACCTCGGGACCTCGCCGCCCCCTGGGGGGCTTGCGATCTGCGCAACTGTCGCCACTTTCGTGGGCTCCTGGGAGGCCCAGCGGAGGTACGTCCCACGCGGACCACCTCGGTACCTCGCCGCCCCCTGGGGGGCTTGCGATCTGCGCAACTGTCGCCACTTTCGTGGGCTCCTGGGAGGCCCAGCGGAGTTAACTCCCCGGCGGTGACTGGTTGTTCCTGCTTATCCTCGAGGCCGCGAACTTTTGCTTCCACTTTTGGGTTCTTTTCTTGGGGTTCGCTGCCGCGTCCTTTTGTCTCTACTTTTGGGTGGGTCTCCGCCCCCGTTATGCACCTCATGCATTTGCCTCGTTCAGCGCAGCGCGTTGCTGAGTAAAACCGATGTTCTGGTTTAGCCCTCGCCGCCCCCCGCTTTTGTGTTTCTTTCAACGCCCTTGTGCTTCCAGTTTGCATGTGTGCTGTTCCTCTTCTTGATGCTCTCTTCTGATTTCGCTCCTGAGTGCTCTTCTTGCGCACTGCGGGTCCTTCAGAATGCCAGCCAGCACTAACGGTCCTGAATAAACACCACGTGTGTAGAAAGGGTTGGGCACGTCGCAGGGTAATTGCTTTCTCGCCTTTTCGCTTCCGATGGCCGTCCGAGGCCTCCAGACAGCCCCATGAGGGCCCATGAGGGCCCCAAGAGAAGCCCCATAGAGCCCCGAGACGGCCTCAAGAGCGCTCCAAGATCGCCTCACGAAGGGCCCAAGAGGTGATTGTATGGAGCTCCCGAGGGGGGGGCGCTAATTAAAGAACCCCTCTCTTTTTGTATCGGTCTCCCCCAAGATGGCCCCAAGAGGCGCCCAGGAGGCCCCAAGAGGCTCCAAGATGGCCCCAAGATGGCTCCAAGATGGCCCCAGGAGGTCCCCAAGAGGACCCCAAGCGGCCCCAAGAGGCCCCCCGAGGCACCCAAGACGCCCAAGAGCACTCAAGGACCGCCGAGAGACCCCAAGACGTCCCAAGAGGCTTCCAAGAAACGCCCAAGAGATATCCCAAGAGGCTCCGAGAGGCATTCAGGAGACCTCTAGCCCTTTTGCTTGCCCTCCTCCTCCCGCTCCTCCTTCCTCCTCCTGCTCTTTCTCTTCCTCCTCGTCCTCCCCATCATCATCATCATCATCACCAGCAGCAGCAGCGTCAGCATCAGCGTCAGCATCAGCATCAGCATCAGCATCAGCACCATCAGTATCAGCATCAGCAGCAGCATCATCATCATCAGCATCATCATCATCATCATCAGCATCATCATCATATGTATTCTCTTTCTCCCCACTCCCTCATCCATCCATCCATCCAGCCTCCTCTTTCTCCTTTTCCCTCCTTCGCACGCTTCGGCCGTCCACCTATTTGCTCCCGCACTTCCCTGATCACCTCAACTCGCCTGGACATCGTTTCTGGATGGGCTGGTCGGGATATTTTTTTTTCGGTCGCGTCCGCCAGCGAGAGCGCAAGCGGAGTCAGAAGCGTTCCGGGACACGGTAACGGCCTAATTAGCCACTAAGCGCGCCGCAGGCCGGCCGGCCCACTCACCAGGCAGCCGCGGGGCTGCGAGGGAAAGCTGACAGGCTGAGGGCGCCCAGGGAAGCTCTGGCACATGCAGCCGAGCCAAATGCCAGGAAATTCGGAGTATGCCGGGAGGCAGAACCCACTCAGACAGCGCGAGGACGTGTGCGCCGATGTCTGCGTGTCCATCATGCCTGGTGGGCGCTCAGGCGAGGTGAACGATGGGCGAGTCGCCAGTGGGGCGCCAGGCCCAGGGCCGCCCCAACGGCGTGTGCGAGCTAGGTGGAGCTGGTGGGATATTTTTGTTGATCTGCGGCTCCAAGGACGATTCCAGAGAGCGGGTCGTATCGAGCATGGGGCAGCACGCAAGATAATTGCCAGCGGGCCAAAAGCCAACGCCGGAGTGCACCTGTGCCAGAGAGGGCGTAGCAAGCTTGGGGGGCCAAGCGACATAATTGCCAGCGGGCCAAAAGCCAACGCCGGGATGCACGTGCGAGGGGAGATCCCCATTAGGCCCAGCAAAAGCAGGACGGCGAGCAGATAATTGCCAGCGGGCCACAAGCCGACGCCGGAGAGAACATGCGGGGGAAAAATGAACCGCATACCGACGAGCCCGGCACCCGCCGCCGGCAAAAGCAAGGCTTAAACCGGGAACCCTTACTCACGGAGCAACTGAAAGCTCATGGTCGGCTGCACGCAACCAGTGGGTTGAAGCTCCACTGAGCACGGTCGTCAGGACCGAAGTGCGTCGAGGGAGGCGTGGGCCTTCCCGCCGACCCCATCTAGCAAGGTGCGCCCAGGCGGGCAAAAGACCATGTCCGTGAACGGGGCCAAGTGGTGAAGCCGTCGTAGGCGCCTGCCAAGGGGGGTGCCACTGAGCAATGTCGACGTAGAAGGTGCGTTGTGTGGAACGACTGGGGCGGGCCTTAGGCCGGCGGTCGCAGCCGCTCGATGGCCCAGGCGGGCGAGGCGGGCCCATGTCCGAGAGAACCAGGCCAAATCCAACCGTGCGCGTGGATTATTTCAGCCGACGCCACACGGGCTAAGTCCACGGTGCACCGTGGAAAGCTAGTCGCAGCGCGGCCACAGAGGTGTCCCATATCCAGGGGGGGTGCAGGGAGTGCCACGCCTGTCACTGCGGTGAAACAACCACGTCGAACGTCCTGCTGTGGAGGTCGAGGTGGAGTAAGGAGGGGGGGCGCAGCCGATAGCCGCAGGTCAGGGGAATACGTGGGGGAAGGACGAGAGCCCAGCGGCCACCGTCAGCCAAGGACGCAGCCCTGCGTCGTCGGAAGGTGGTCAGGAGGGTGCCTGCCTGGTGGGGGGGAAACGCCACCAGGTCGCTGCCGTCGGATGCGCTGCTTATGGAGCGAAGGGGGGAGGGCCTTCGGCCTGCAGCCCCAGCCATCCAACGTGAGTGCCCAGCGGGCACGTCGGGCCCATGTCAGAGAAAGGGCCAAAGTGAACCGTGTGACGGAAATATGGCAGCCGTTACCACACGGGCTAGGGTCCACGCTGCACCGTGGGAGTCTAGACGCAGTGTGAGTGGTGCACCTCGTCCCCAGGAGGTGACACAAGTGTATTAAGGCCGGGGCCTGTCACTGCGGTGAAACCAGCCCCTGCTGTATAGGGACTACCCACGGAGATGGCCTGCGGGGGCAGCCGTCCGCATCGTCTTTATCCTCATGAACTGCGCCCCTGTGGGCGGCAAAGGGGCGGTTGAGGACCATCGGGCTGCCGACCCACTGAGCCCCACTGGTGGGGATACGCGAAGCGTCTAGAATTGATCCTTACTGCAGCGTCTTGGCCGTAGGGCAGATGGGGCCGAAAAATCGCTCCGCACCGCCGACGCATTGGCGACGTCAGGACGGGAAAAACCAGGCTCCAGATCGCGCCGCATCGCCGACGAGTCGACGAGGGGCCACGATCCCCCGACCCCACCTGCCCCAGCCGCACTCGGGAGGGCGAGGGGTAGAGGACGCAGGGGATCAAGCGGAGTTCACGAGAAGGGGGCTGAAGAACCAACCCCTCGTGCTCTTCCCTACAAGCAAACCCTTTCAGCAAAAACAGCTAAGGAAGGACTCTTGAGCAGAAGGACTGTTTAGTAAACAACCAGGCCTGTTGTATTAGAGAACGCCTCGTATAAAATTCTTGCCCAACATTCATCACTGAACCACGGAGAAGAAGAGTCAAAGAGAGAGATAGAGAGGGGAGGGGGGAGACGGGACAGCAGTGGAAAGAAAACGATGGTCCCCGAAGCGGCGCGCCCCGAATCGGCTCTGAAAACCGGACCTCCGACTGGCACGCCCTAAGAAGGCAGGCACGGAAAAATACACGATGCCCAGCAGCAGACGACGTCCAACACCGAGGGCGGCGCCTCTGTGGGGCAGGCGACTTCCAGCCTCAGAAGGACAAAGCTCGCGAAGACACCGACCAAAAGTCCTGCACAACACGGGCAGGAGCTGCTGTCGGTCTCCGTACCCCCCCTTTCTGGAGGAGCATGGGGACGAGGTCTTCGGGCCCTCACTCGGGCCTGCGGCAGCCAATCGGGACGTCCGGGCAACTCCAGGGGACGCTGTCGGCGAGGCGCTGCTGGAAGAAGCACCCCGAGGCTCGGGCCCCGAGGCGAGGGAGGCCCCGAAAACCAACGACGGCCACCTCCGAAAAGAGCCTCCGCCCCGCGGTGCCCGTCATCCGGCCGCTCCGACGCGGCAGTCCATGCCCCTTGGTGCCGGCCCCCGGCGCTCGTGCTTGCGCATCTGCGGCTCTGAACCCGGACTGCGTGCGCTGGAAGCACCTGCTTCGGGCCCGGCCCTGCCTGACGTCTGCGGCGCTTCGGCCTTCACGGCGCCCAAGACGGCATCGGACGAGGTGGCCCCCCCAGCCCCCGGAGCTCTCGGCTCTCGGAGACTGCGGGCCGCGCGGCGCTCGAGAGCGGCCCCGCGGAGATGCAGCACGCCTGTCCCGGGAAGGGACGCAGACAGAGAAAACGCGTCCGCCGTGGTTGGTTCGGGGAGCTGCAGGTCTGCAGCGCCCAGTCATGACCTTGCTTTTTTTAGACTCAGGCATGTTAACTTGCATGGCGTTCGCCCCCCCCCCCCCCCCTCCCCCTGGCCCCCTCTCGCCCCTCTTCAGACGAACACTAGCGTGCAAGTGCCTTCCCACTTGCGTTGATTCCCGCACGTGCAAGTCGTTTGCGGCTTGCTTGCCTTCGGGCCAGCGTTGCTGGGGTCTCAAAAGGACCATGTGACTCCAACTGGCTTCCGGCTGGGCGCCCCCGTATTGCAGCACGCGTACTGCTTATTGGAAGGCGGGTGCTTGGTCACTGCACTGCTTCGGGACCTCCGAGTGTTCCTGGGAGCTGACGACCCCGCGCCCACGACCGATCTGGGCAACCGCGCGGGGCCTGAAGACAGCCCGCAGAGCCCGAAGGCAGAAAGGCGGAGAGGCGCTGGACGGATCCCCGACGTTGAAGGGCCTGGGGTCCTCCGAGGCTACTGGGGAGCGCACCTTTCGACGTCCGCCTGTTCACTGCATCCTGCCCCTGTTGCTGAAGGAGGGGGGTCAGAGGAATCGGGAGAGGAGAGGGGCAGGTGGGACAGGCGGAGCAGGATGGACGGGGTGGGGGAGGGGTAGCAGGAAGAGCAGGAGGAAGAGAATGGAGGAAATGCGGGCGGAAGGAGGCAGGATCAGGAGCAGGAGGAGGGAAAGGAAAAGGCTGAGGAGCAGGAGGAGCAAGCGGACTTTTGATATGAGCCGTGCCTTGGAGAGCGGTGCACGCCAAGGAGATGAAATCATGCTGCCCGGGCGCAGGCAACACCGAGAGGCTTACCCGCCCTGGAGAGCAGGCGGCGTTCAGCCGGGTGGCGAGCGGGCACGAGTGGCCTGGGCGACGCGCCGCTCGGGAGAAAGAGCGCATCGCGTGTGGACCCACCCTCGGCAGAAGCCGTGAGGTCGGGACCTGGAAGAAGAAACAACGCCATACACAGCAACTTTTGGCGCTCCGCGCGGATTCCTTGGATCCGCGCCGGACCCGCCTCCCTAGCGGCTAGGCCCTAGCGCGCGGAGCGCGCCAGGGGAGGCGCCGGAGGCGCCGCCAGGGGGGGCCCGGCGCAGATCCAAGAAACCCGCGCGGAGCGCCAAAAGTTTCTGTGTATGGCGTTGTTTCTTCTTCGAGGGCCAGGCGGGGCCGGGACTTTCTGCCTGAGGGCTGCCTGCGGACAGCCAGCAGCCTGCAGCCTGGCCAGAGGCGAGCGGCGCCCAGGCGTCGGCCTTGCCGCTCGGGAGGCCAGGTCGGGCCTGTGCTTCCCGCGCGCCTCGCGGTTAGGTCAAGGGGCCCAAGGACACACAAATAAATACACACAGATCCCAGGACTTTCCCCCCAGATTTTTTTCATATATTAGATTCGATATTATATATATATATATATATATGGACTTTCGTCTTCCACCCCACTTCCCATATCTTCCCAATACTTTCCTGGGAGTCGACGATTCATTGTGTCTGTGCGCTTTTGTTGCCCCTCCTGCTTTGCTGACGTGACGGGAAGCCTGCAAGACCAGGCGCCGCCCGCCGGGGCGGCGCCGGGCTCTGACTGGCTGGCCGCGGCGCGGGTGGCCCGGCCAGCAGCCAGGCACGAGCTCCCAGGCAGCGAGGGCGTGCGGGAGGCGAGGGCAGAAAGAGGAGGCCCAGCCTGCATTGCGACATCCTCGCCAGCATGGAGGAGGTAGAGGAGGAGGAGGCGGAGGAGGAGGAGGAGGAGGAGGAGGAGAAGGAGGAGGATGCGGTGGAGGAGGACGACGACGATGAGGAGGAGGAGCAGAAGCCGGGTGGAGAGCATGGAGACTTGAAGAACAGGAATGGCCGCGGAGGGGGTCAAGGACGGCGACGACGACTGCGTCGACGACGTCGTCGACGACCCTGACGGCGACGTCGTCGCCGCAGTCCACGTCGAGGGGCGTCCAGGAGGTGGGAAGAAACAGCGCCCTCTGACGCCCGTCGTTCCTGGCAGCGCGCAGAAAGGCAGAATCGGTCGGCATCGGATCGGATCGGAATGTGCGTCGGCTCGGGCCGCATCGGCCCGCAGTCGGAATCGAGGCGGGCGGGCCGCGCCAGCATCGGGCCGCATCGGATCGTCAGAGTGTCAGAATCGAAGCGGGTCGGGCCAGCCAGAATCGAGATCGAGTCGGATTGCTCGAGTCGAGATGGGCCCCGGGGTGCGGCCATTCATGGCAAGTCCGTCTCGTGACGACGTCGGCGTTGGCTTCTGGCATCGCGGTGGATCATTCAACCTCGGGCGATCACGGCTTTCCGATAGCGCACATTCTTGGATATCGGCCAGTTCTGGACCACTGGCGACGTTCAACCTTGAACGCCCGCAAATGGGGTCGTTGCTGGTCAAGGCGGCGCGAGCCTACCGTCAGAAGGCAGGGGGCTTCTTAGAAAGGGCACGGAGGACGGAAGTCGTCTTGAGAAGCCCCCTGCCCTCCTTGTATGGAAGGCTTCGTCCCTCGTGCGAAAGAGCACGAAGGGTGTCAGAGAGAGCTGATTGCAGGCCGGGAGGACTTCTGAGAAACCCATTTGCCTTCTTGAAGGCCGCCCCCACGGGAGCCACCCCCCAAGCACGAGCCTCTTGAAGGGTGGTTGGGGAAACCAGAAGGTACCGATACCGCTACTCACCAGACCTCTCCTGGGGTGTGTCCTGACCAGAATTCCGAGGCGAATCCAGCGGTGGCGACGAGGGCCTCCCAGGAGGCCCTAAAATGGGAAAAGAGGGAAGGGTAACGGTAACTATCGGTACCGTTTCCTCCTCTGAAAGGCCGCCCCCGCGGGCGTCACCCCTCAGCACGAGCCTCTCGAGAAGTGGTCCCCAGATCCCTCCCAAGGTTCATCCATCCCAGATGTAAGGGATCTACTGGCCCGGGTCAATCTGGACTCCGGTCGGTCAGGCTCTGCAAGATCCTGCAAAATTCTGAAGGGTCCTGCAGTATCCTGCACCCCAACCCAGGTCAGTGCGCCCCTGTCTCGGCAGGATGCTGCAACATCCGGCGCTCTGGCGGAACCCCCGTCTCTTGAGCCCCGGCAGCTGGTTCTGCGGGCCGCCTCCGGACGTTGCCACCTAGAGGACTGTCCAGGGGAGGATCCAATGGGGGTGTGAGGCGCACAGCACCAGGATCTCCCGTCAGACCTGGGCCAGAAGAGCATCCCTCAAGAACGTGAGATAAGAGGAAGCCAGGGCGAGGACAACATCGAGTGAGGATATAGATCGAGAATCTGTGAGATCTGGCGGCTCTGGAGGATGTCTCGGGCGCCGTGGCCTTCTCAGAGCGCTCCGGAACGCTCCGAGAGCGTTCGGGAACGCTCTAAACGGAGCCCCGCTCGAAGACCCTCCGTCGGCCAAAGCAAACAAGGCATCCAAGATTATCCTCGTATCCTCCCCAGGGCGCACAAGAACATCCAACAGACACACACACACACACGAAGAACACCGGGGTACCCTCCCCTAGCCGACCTCGATCTTATACCTCGGTCTGACTGTACCCTGGACCCTTCCCGGGTGCCGCCTCCGTGAGGGCCGGAGGGCATCAGGATTCTCAGGCAAGGCCGTCCACGGCGACGGCAACCGAATACCCACCGAACCGACCGCGGAGAACCGGAACCGAAACCGAAACCGGCAGGCCGCAGTCAGCCCTGAAGGGCGCAGCGGCGCCGCAGCAGCGGCGCGACAACCGACGGGACCGAGCCGGCCGAACGCAACCGCCTGCGGCGCAGCCGAGACGACCGCACCGCGGACGCCCTCGCAGAGGCCGCAGCCGCAAGCTGGTCCCTTCTGCGCGACGCCCCCGCCCGCCCGTGGCACCCGCCCCACACCCGCTGCCACCCCCGCGCTGCCTCCAGCAGGCGGCGCATCTCCGCCACCGCGCTCAGCTCCTCGAAAGCACGGAGGGGGGGGAGGAGATCCCGACCTTCCACGAGGGCTGGAGGACGGCAAA
>CAUYUJ010015008.1:248443-273443 GCA_963575745.1 Prorocentrum cordatum
TCCTTCTCCTCCTCCTCCTCCTCCTCCTCCTCCTCCTCCTCCCCCTCCTCCTCCTCTTGTCCGCTGCTCCTGCCCCCCCCTCCTCCTCTCGGTCCTGCGTCGAGGTGCAGGTTCACGGCCTGTGGGTTCTCGCCGCCCGGGTGGGTCACCTCTGTGCTGCTGGCGCCGCCCACGTGGGTGATGGCGCCTGCGGAGCGGTCGCCGGCGGCGTCGTCGTGCCTGGCGACGGCGAAGCCCACAGCAGGCTTGGAGCGGTCGTAGATCGTCACGAAGCGGCGCAAGAAGGGGTCTCCGAAGATGAACACGGGGCCCTTCGGCGGGGGCACGTCCAGCTCCATCAGCGACACGGAGCAGCCGCTTGACGACCTGTCCATGTAGTCCTCCGGCCTCAGGTTCAGCACCGCGTCCCCGATCTGAAAGCCGAGGTTTGGGAGCTCGTTGAAGTTCGAACAATCGTCCTTGGCCCCGACCATCTGGGTGAGCTTTTCCACCAGCTCCGACGGCCCCGCAAGCATGGAGGTGCCAGTGTCGACGGCTACCTGGCATGCGCCGTTGCACAAGTTCTTGGGCTGGTTGTTGAACGTGATGTCGTCAATCTCGACCTGCCACCAGGACTCCACCTTCACTGGAGCCCAGATGATGTCTGATGCGAGGCGCTCTGGTCTGTAGCCTCCGAAGGTCACCTCACTGTCGTCCCCGTCGGAGACGAAGAAGGAGAACACGCCACCGACGCCCCCACTCGCCTGCAAGTCATCCACGATGTTGAAACCAGCTCCCATGGACAGATCCTTGAAGCCGAGGCCCATGATGCCGTCAAAGGGGATCTCCTGGAAGGGCTCTGTGGACATCTGGTCGGCCGAGATGAAGTTCGCGTCGAAGCAAAGGGCGTCGCCGATGCAGAGCTTGTCCTTGTAGAAATTGCCGGCGATCTGCCCGGTCCCAA
This sequence comes from Prorocentrum cordatum, assembly GCA_963575745.1. Taxonomy (NCBI): domain Eukaryota; class Dinophyceae; order Prorocentrales; family Prorocentraceae; genus Prorocentrum; species Prorocentrum cordatum. Next base: position 249,387 of record CAUYUJ010015008.1, read on the forward strand.
ACGTGATCTCGGAAGAGCCCTCGTTCTTCTCGTTTGTCACCGCAGCCGCAGTGCTGGACGCGTGCGGGTCGTATTTCTTGTGGGGTGCACAGCCAGGACCCTTGCAGGTGTTGGATGGCACGATCAGGTTACCGCTCCCCGTGTCAAAGATCACCTTTAGAGGCATCCCTACTAGGGCCCGAGTAGATGAAGTAGGAAGATTGCGCCGCATCCCCGATGCATCGCCGATGCATTGGCGCCGTCGGCGTGGAGCATATCAAGCTCCACATCGAGCCACATCGTCGACGCATCGGCGATGCGGCGAGATCCACAAGACATCCGAGGTCAAGGTATAATTGATTAACGGCTCCCCAGAAATCCCGACCCTTTCCCCAAGGCCCACTTGTATAATGTGCTGTTGAAGGTCCTGGGGCCCAAAGAGAGCCCCCGCAGGCAGAAAACGGAACGGCGCAAAGCCTCAGCCTTGATGTTCTAAAGATGCTTGATTTCTGGGTTTGGGAGACCCTTGACATGATTGCGGCCACGGTCACGGAAGAGAAGAGCGGCGAGGAGGAGGAGGAAAAGAAAGGAGGGGGAGAAAATGAGGAGGAGAAAGAGCGGCCAGGAGGAGGGAAAAACCGTTCTGGACGCACAGTAGAAGCATGGGGAGTGGAGTGGAGTGGATGCCGTTGCGGATGCAAGTTCCCTGATCACCTGCCGAAGACTGGGCTTGGTTGGGCGTTGAGCAACTGACAGACTTCTCTGCTCGGCTCAGGACATCGGGTGCTAATCCCCTTGACATCCTTCAAGGTATTCTCACCGTGCTTAGGCAGCATATTTGCACATGGGGTCTTGAGGGATAGTAAAGCCTTTATGTGCGATAGCCCCTGCAAATTGGCGCACGTCCACGGTGTGTATAACGTGTGCCCAGCCCCCGGCGATGTGAATTCGAGCCCGCTGGGTGGAGGAGAAAATTACCCCGTCTACAGATACAACCTCGGACGTTTTGACCTCCACCACTCAACCGTCGTGCGGAGCGTGGCGGATCCTAAACACTGTAGGCACCTGCGCTTGCACTCTGACAGACTACTGGCGGACATGAAGGCCGACAAGGAGGAGGAGGAGGAGGAGGAGGAGGAGGAGGAGGAGGAGGTGGACCAAAAACAATGCCTCGGGCCGCTGTCTGGGACGATTCGGGCACCCAGGGAAAGCCCTCGGCGAGGTGCAACTGCTGGAAGGCACCCTGGGGCTAGAGAACCTCGGGGAACCGACGAGAACGTCCAAGTGAGGAGAACAATTATCGTGCTGGGAGGAAGGGGATGGGAGAATGAGGGGCATGAGCAATAGCATCCGGATCCAATGAACGATTCCCTCGGCCGCCTACGAGTGAGGACATCCCCGCCCCATCCTCCCCACCCGATAATTGTCTTCCCGTGACGAGAACGTCCAAAGGTGTCTGCGCTTGGGAGGCCTGGAGGCCTTGAAGGGCTGCGGCGGGGTGCCCAGCGACATCTGCCCCCAGTAGGCCGTCTTGTGCACCACGCGCGCCTCCTCGGCCGCGCGGCTCCTCGAGCCGGAGGCCGTCTTGACCTCAGGGAGGCTATCCCGCCGAGGCACGCCGCCGATCGCAGGCGCAGCAGGAGCAAGGGAAGTACCGATGCCGACGCCACCACGGCGAGGAGATGAGAGGAGCAAGGGGGGGTCTCCCAGGTGGTGTGGTCCCCCCCTCTCGTCCCCTTCCTCCTCCTCCTCCTCCTTCTTCTCCTCCTCCTCCTCCTCCTCCTCCTCCTCCCTCCTCCTCCTCCTCCTCCTCCTCCTCCTCCTCCTCCTCCTCCTCCCTCCCTCCCTCCCTCCTCCCTCCCTCCCCCTTCCCCTCCCTCCTCCCTCCTCCTCCTCCTCCTCCTCCTCCTCCTCCTCCTCCTCCTCCTCCTCCTCCTCCTCCTCCTCCCCCTTCTGCTCCGTAGGCATTTTGGTCAAGATGCTGTTATCCCACGGGCAGAAACGAAACACGGAGAACGTGGACCTCCTCGCCTCGCTGGAGATGCCCCCCCGTAGTGGTCGTGGCGACGCTGCTCCTGCCTCCGACGAAGGGGCTTCTCTTGGCGACAAGCCTGGGGTGGAAGCCAGAGAGGGGGCGGGCCTCCTCAGAAGGCTCGGAGGGCCTCGGGCCTTCTGGGAAGTGTTCTCTAAGCCTTCCCCGAAGACACAGAAGGCTTCTCAGAAGGAGAGCGTTTCTGTTGTTCGCGACAGCGGCCGTTACCAGCCCCGGCCGCCCCCCCCTCCCCCCAAGGTAACGTCACGATTCGTGCTGACGTCCGAATCATCTTTTTAGTTATTCTAAACATGCCCACACGGCACTGGCACGGAAGGTGACGTTACCGGCTCCCCTCCCCCCCTCCGTGGTAACGCCCGTCATAAGGATGAAACATCATCCTCAAAGCGCGAGGGCTGCTGAGAACCCCCGCCGCCTTCTGAGAATGGGGAAGCCAGCAAATACCGATACCGCTACTCCCTGGGCCTCTCCCGGGGTGCGTGCTGACCGGAATTCCGAGGCGAATCCAGCGGTGTCGACGAGCGCCTCTGGGCAAAAGGCGAAAACGAGGACAGGATACGAGCGGTACGTGGGAAACGACGGCAAGACAGAGCGGTATATATATATGATATGATATGGGTACCTCTGCCTCCTCTGAGCGCAGGCCTTCCCCCTCCCGCTTCCCCGTCCCGGGGCGCGCCGCCGGCTCGCGCCCCACGCAGCCCGACCCCGCGGCGGCTGCTGCCTGGCGCGCACACGGCTCCGGCGCCCTCGAGAGCCCACAGACGCGGAGGCCGCTCGGCCCGCCGCGGCCCTCGCCCGGCCCCCGGGGGCCCGGGGGCCGTGGCAGGGCGGCCCGGGATGAGAGGCAGGCCGGGGGGGGGGAGCGGTCGGGACTTCCCTGTGGGGCGCCGCGCGCGCCCGCTCCAGACGTGCTCCCTTCGCCAGAGGCCCGCGGCGCACTGGATATGCACGAGTCTGCCCCTTAAAGGGCCCGATGTCTATCCATATCCAGTGGGCCTCGACCTCGTGGCGCCCCCTCCAAGACAACCCAAGACGCACTGGGCATGGATACAGTTCGCGCCCGCAAGACACCCTGAGCCCCAAAATGTGTGAACGTTTTCTTGTTCGGCGTTTCGACATGCTCCGGACCTCTGCTGGACGCGGATGTCTGCAACAGTGCGTCCTACGGGGAAGACTCCACCTGCTTGAAGCAGGCACCCAAGACAGCCAAGATCCACTCCGTGGGATGTGAGGGGGGGGCGAGGGCCCAGCCCGATCGGCAGAACAATGACTAAGAAAACGATCACATGTTGCCACCTCTTGGGGCGCATGGCTCGCTTCCGCAAGTCGTTCGCTTGCGGGGCCGCCAACGTTGGTTTCCTTACAACTGCCCTCCGCAAACGAGGACGCGCCGCGGGCGGGGTGCATCCCAGACATCTGACGTTTTGGTTTGTTCAGTGAAATCCAGACCCTCCCCTTGAGATTCGGTCGGGCATGCCCCCCTACAGGCGGATTCTGGAAGAGAGATGAAAAAGAGCCAACGCAATAATTAGTCAAACATGGTGAAAGGAGCACGACAAATCGTAAGCCGTCGCTGGGCCCCGAGACCGTCAAAGAACGACTCAGGATGAAAAACCGGTCCCGGGGAAGGGGTCGTCGAGACCTCTGGGGGTCGGCGTTGTGAACAAATCACAACGTCGGGGGTCTGGAAATTATGTCCGATGCCGAAATCCCTGAGCCCAGTTACTCCGACGGTAGGACCCCGCATGATAATCCTCTCGGCTAATCTAGAAATGACCCTCATAGTCGTCCTCCTGATGTTGAGGCGTCCTCAGTGTCTCCTCCGCGCCATTCTCCTCTTCGCCCTGGTCTCCTCCGCGCCATTCTCCTCTTCGCCCTGGCGCGTGCAATCCTCCCGCTCCCTACGTTGTCCTCCCCCTACGCTGTCCGCGGCCAGAGGCTCGCACAGCTGACGAGGCCAGAAGCTCTCGCCGACGCTGGCTGGATCATACAGAAGTCGTACGCGGCCAGAGGCTCGCATACCTGACGAGGCTAAAGGCTCTCGCCTCGCTTGGTGCGACACCCGCAGCCCAGCGCGGCCAGAGGCACGCGCGATGTCGATGCCAGCGGCGCTCGCGGGACCACTGCTTTGGATCCGCAACCAAGACGCCCAAAGACCCCCCCGGGATGATCCGCTCGGATTACTCACATGAGCTGCGGGCCTCCTAAAGGGAGGGTTCCTGCCTGAGACGTCCTCGCAAACCGCTCACAGACGAGGCCCCCGCCTGATACTTCCCCCATTGTCAGGCCTCAGGAGCCCAAAAGGGACGACAGTTACAGGTTCCCAATGACCCGCTCGGATTAATAACAAACTCTGCGGGGTCCATAGGGAGGTGACTCCCGCCTGAGACGCACTCGCAATTCACTCACAGACGAAGCTCCCGCCTGATACTTCCTCCATTTTCGATCCTCAGGTAACAATCAGTGGCGACAGTGACAGGTTTCCGATGAACCGCTCTGATTAATAACATGATCTGCGGGCTCAAAAGGGAGGAAGCTCCCGCCTGAGACTTCCTTGTGAGTCACTCATAGGCGAGGCTCCTGGCGGATACTTCCTCCACATTCAAGCCCCTGGAGCCCAAAAGTGGCGACGGTTGAAGGTTTCCGATGACCCGCTTAGATTATAATATGATCTGGGGACCCTATAGGGAGGGAGCTCTCGCCTGAAACTTCCTCGCAATTCACTCACAGACAAGGCGCCCGCCTCAAAGTTCCTCCATACTCAGGCCCCTGGAGCCCAAAAGTGGCAACGGTTACAGGTTTCTGATGACCTGCTCTGGTTAATAACATGATCTGCGGGCCCCATAGGGAGGAGGCTTCCGCCTGAGACTTCCTCGCAATTCACTCAGAGACGAAGCTCCCGCCGGATACTTCTCCCATATTCAGGCCTCGGGAACTCAAAAGTGACGACATTTACAAGGCTCCGATGACCCGCTCGGATTGGTAACATGATCTGCGGGCCCCATAGGAAGGGGCTCCCGCCTGAGATTTCCTCGCGATTCACTCATAGGCGAGGCTCCTGGGAACCAAACAGTGACGACATTTACAGGTATCCGATGACCCGCTCGGATTAATAACATGATCTGCGGGCCCCGTAGGGAGGGGGCTCCCGCCTGAGACTTCTTCGCCATTCACTCACAGACGAGGCTCCCGCTCGAGACGTTCTCAAGTGCGGCTGTGAATGAGCCAATGAGGATGATGATGACGATGATGATGACGATGATGATGATGATGGTGGTGGTGATGATGATGGTGATGATGATGATGATTGTGATGGTGATGAAAATGATGATGATGATGCTGCTGCTGATGATGATGATGATGATGGTAATGATGATGATGATGATGCTGATGATGATGATGATGATGATGATGATGATGACGATGATGATGATGTGTGAGTGTGTGTGTGCGTGAATGATTATGTGAGTGATGATGCTGGTTGTGATGATGATTAGGCCAGTGGTGATGATGGTGCGTGAGTGATTGAGTGCGTGATTTAGTGATCGTGCGTGGTGGGTGTGTGACTGATGCTGATGGTGTGAATGATTGAGTGTGAGCAATTGATTGCGTGATAGAATGATCGTGTGCGGTGAGTGAGTATGTGAGTGAGGATGTGAATGAGTGAGTGACCGAGGATGATGATGGTGCTGTGATGCGAATGATGATGAGTGATGAGAGGTAGTGTTGAGTGAAATGAATGAAAGTGATCGAGTGTGATGAGGAGTACTGGGTGATTGACTGTGAGTGAGTGTGTGCGTGTGTGTGCGCGTGGGACTGATGATTGTGTGAGTGATTGAGTGAATGGGTGAGTGTGCGACGGGAGAAGAGGAGAGCAGGTTGAGGTGTGAGGTTCCAGCGCGGGGGGGGGCGCAGAGAAAATTACGCTACCGAGGAACCCCACATACTTGATTTAAGTCTTATGTGTTTGCCTGCCGCGGAACTGCTACGCCTGCCGCGCTTTGCGAGCGTGCGACCCCTGCGCACCCCCCCTGGTGTCGAGGAAATGCTACGCCTGCCGCGCTTTGCGAGCGTGCGACGGATAGAGACCGCACCCCCTGCGCACCCCCCCTGGTGCCGAGGAAATGCTACGCTTGCCGCGCTTTGCGAGCGTGCGACGGATCGAGATCGCACCCCCTGCGCACCCTCCCTGGTGTGGAGGAAATGCTACGCCTGCCGCGCTTTGCGAGCGTGCGACGGATAGAGACCGCACCCCCCTGCGCCCCCCCCTGGTGTCGAGGAAATGCCACGCCTGCCGCGCTGTGCGAGCGTGCGACGGATACAGACCGCACCAACTGCGCACCCCCTCTCGCGTCGATGAACTACCACGCCTGCCGCGCTTTGCGAGCGTGCGACGGATACAGACCGCACACCCTGCGCCCCACCTAATGTGGAGGAAATGCCACGCCTGCCGCGATTTGCGAGCGTGCGACGGATGGAGACCGCATCCCCTGCGCACCCTCCTGGTGTCGAAGAAATGCCACGCCTGCCGCGCTTTGCGAGCGCGCGCCGGATACAGACCGCACCAACTGCGCACCCCCTCCGGTGTCGACGAAATGCCACGCCTGCCGCGCTTGCGAGCGTGCGACGGATAGAGACCGCACCCCCTGCGCACCCCCTCTCGTGTCGATGAACTACCACGCCTGCCGCGCTTTGCGAGCGTGCGACGGATAGAGTCCGCACCCCCTGCGCCCCCCCTGGTGTCGAGGAACTGCTACGCCTGCCGTGCCTTGCGAGCGTGCGACGGATACAGACCGCACACCCTGCGCCCCCCCTCTGGTGTCGAGGAACTGCCACGCCTGCCGCGCTTTGCGAGCGTGCGACGGATAGAGACCGCACCCCCTGCGCACCCCCTCTCGTGTCGATGAACTACCACGCCTGCCACGCTTTGCGAGCGTGCGACGGATAGAGACCGCACCCCCTGCGCACCCCCCCTGGTGTCGAGGAACTGCTACGCCTGCCGTGCCTTGCGAGCGTGCGACGGATACAGACCGCACACCCTGCGCCCCCCCTCTGGTGTCGGGGAACTGCCACGCCCGCCGCGCTTTGCGAGCGTGCGACGGATAGAGACTGCACCCCCTGCGCACCCCCCTGGTGTCGAGGAACTGCTACGCCTGCCGTGCTTTGCGAGCGTGCGACGGATAGAGACCGCACTGAGAGACCACCCCCTGCGCACCCCCTGTGGTGTCGAGAAACTGCTGCGCCTGCCACGTATCCGACGCGCACTAGCGTTGTATGGTGTGTGTGTGTGTGTGTGTGTTGTGTGTGTGCGAGTGTGTGCATGCGTGCGGCTGTATGTAGACGCGTGTCTCACGTACTTGCCGTGCATGTGTTGAGCGCGGGTGAGGAGAGGAAGAGGGGGAGGGAGGAGGGGAGGAGGGTGAGGAGGAGGAGACGCGGGTGCGCCGCGGCAGGGAAGAAAACCAGAACCCCACGAAACATGTGGGGAACAAGAACCCCACTTTGGGTCTGGGGAAAAGCGACCACAACGAGGCCTCGCGCGGGTGATGCCAGAGCGCACTGTGCTGGTCCCCGGGGGCTTCCTGCGCCGACCCCCTCCCCCGCACCCCCCCTCCCCAGCGCAGCACCAGCGTGCGGGGGGCAGCACAGAAGAAGCCGCCAGGGGTTGCGGGGTAGGGAGTCCAGCGCCGACATATAGGCGATGTCGAAAGAAACCCTGAACCCAAAAGCGTCTTCATCTCTTGAGGGCGCCGTTTTTGCTTCCGCCGCCTTCCGCCCGGCAGAGGCGGCCTTGTTTTAATTCCGCCGCCTTGCGCCGACCTTCCGCCGACCCTGCGCCGCCTTCCGCCGCGGTTGAGATGACAACTCCTTCCGTCCTCGAAAGCGAGGCCCCTTTCTGGAACGCTCCACATGCCGCCAACGACACCGCAAAGAAGGACCGCAGATCGAGGCGTGTACCGGTCCAAGTGGCCTCTGCGCGCGTGGCACAAATCCGCTCCTGGCCGCGGCGCTGTGGCGCGGCAGGCGCAACACCAGGTCACCAGGTCCCGTGCTCTTTCCTGGTTCTGCGCTCCGGCGGTGCAGGATCGTGAAGGCCACCACCTCGCATCGACCCGCACGGGCCCAACCCTCTGAAAAGACGAGACGGCATCTGTTTCGCAAGGTGGTCGTCGGTCCTCTGACAACTTCCCAGCCTCGGGGTGCCTCCTAGCAGCTGCACCTCTCGGACAGCATGCCGGCATCTCCGGATCGTCCCAAACGGTCACTGGAGGCCTGGCTCTCTTCGGGAAAACCCGGCACATAGCAACACAATGCTGAAGAATGGGCCCCCTCTGGCCTGCGAGCCGCAGCCCCTGACCCAGACCGAAGGGGAACGAAAGACCTCAGCTGGCCGCGCCTGGCCGCCTTCGCGGGCTCCAAATCTGCAGCGATTGCTGCAACGTAACGTAATTACTGCAGCGATGCTCCCAAATCTGCTTCGGTGGTTCTGCGGCCTGGGGGTCCTCGCCAGCAGGCCCCCCCCATGGGAACGCCATCGAAACCCCTGCGGGATCGAGCGCCGGGCCCCGGGAAAGAGTTTTTCAGGGAACCCCGCATTGAACAAAAAGGCATCGGCTCGTTGGTGCGGATCTAAGAAATCCGCGCGAAGCGCCAAAAGTTGATGTTTATGTGGTTTTTCTTCTTCGAAAATCAGGAGCTATCCCACTGGACTGCCAGCAACGAGTTGGCTGGTAGTCCCGCCTCTCGGTCCCCCGCCCCACAAGCACAACGGCGAGTATCGGCGTAACAAAAAAACAATGCGTGCCCGCGTGTCTGTGGATCCTCGCAACGACCGCACGAGTGGAACGCACGATTCGACGCCGACGACATCGACAAGGACCGCGCTGATCACCAGTCAGACGCAAAACCGGGTCGAGCTCGACGCGCAGCTGGTGGACACGAGATCGACGCGATCGCTCCCGATCGGCGACCGCGATCCAGCGAGCACCTTAGCCGCGCACCCTCGCGAACAGCAGCGACTCGTGGCGGAGGGCCGTCCTCGAGGCCGCGCGGGTGGCACTGCGCAGCTTCCAGCGCGAGGCGCCCGCTGGCGATGCCTTGGGAGTGGGCTGAACCCCCGTTATCGGTGGTTCAAAGATGGGGTCCTAAAGGAGGGGGTCCCAAGGACGAGGCGCCTCAGACAACGTAAATCCACCCTTGGATCCCTTCCTACCCTTGGGCCCCTGTCCCTCAGGACACCATCTTTGACGCACCGACGTCAGCAAAAACCACCCTCTCGTGAAACACGGCCCTGGACCAGACCCGGCGGGCGCAGGATCCGCAAGGTGTGCGGGGCCCTCCGGAGAAGCGAGAAGAGAGGGGGAGCACATCCGCGGATCGACTCTTGGCAGGGCGGCGCCCGAGACAGGCAGAGGGCGAGGAGGAGCAGCGCGCCCGGCTTCATTGCGTGGAGGGTGGTGCCGGGCACCGTGGACGGGGCGTCGCGGGAAGAAGAGAAAACGCCACGAGCACAAGCTCCTGACGCTCCGCGCGGATTTCTTGGATCCGCGCTGGACCCCCCTCCCTGGCGGGCAGGGGCGGCGCCAGGGGCGGCGCCGGGGGCGCCGCCGGGGGGCCCCAGCTCGGATCCGAGGACTCCGCGCGGAGCGCCAAGAGTTTACAGTGGGGGGCCCTTCCACAAGAAGCCTTCCACAAGAAGCCCAACCCTGAGACCCCAGGACGCCCATTGATTTTCGGTCTGGGAACGTCACGCTCTCCATAGCAGAACCATCGAAACCCTGGAAACCCAGGGCACCCTGGAGGCAAGCAGGGCGCTTCTCGGCACGGGTCTCCGCTGTATGGCGTGTTCTGCTCTTCGAGTCGAGGGGCAGGCAGGCGGCTCGAGGGCGGGCACGAACCGAGAGATGCTGCGGCAGGCTGCGCGTCAAGGCGGCCAGGCTCACCCCCTCGGCCCAGGTCCTGACGCCAGGAGCCTTTCAAGATCCAGGCAAGTTTACCTGCATGGCGTTCGCCCCCCCCTCCCCCTCTCCCCTCGCCCCTCTCCAAGCGAAGGCTGGCGTGCTAGACTAGTGCCTGTTCGACTGGCGTGAGTTCCGCACGCGCACGTCGTTCGCGGCTTGCTTCAGGTTCAGCCTGCCCCCCTCCGCCCATGCAAGTAAACGACTACCTGCCAGACCACCCCAACCGAACCCGAAGACCCGAATTTCGCTCGAACTTCGGGTTGGGGGGTAATTACGGGCTTCCTGTGTGTTTGTCAAACTGTTCCCCGACCCCCCCCCCACTGGAAATCGGGGGCACATCGGGGCCTTCGGGTTGGGTTGGGATAGGATGGCTTGGGAGGAGGAGGAAAATTTGCCGTGGTCTGAACAAAGACAGGCTCCTCAGGGAGGGGCGCCGGCCCGCGATCTCCGGGCGGCGTGGGCAGGAGGGGGCCGCCGCCCAACAGACGGACTGTGGAGACCAAAACTAATCAAAACATGTTCCAATACCTATTTTTGAGCCAAACATAACCCAAAATAGACACAACGCACTTGTGGAATCAAACAATGCTCAAGCATTCTCGCAAGAACTAATCGCAAAATCGCTCCCAGACTATTTTTGGGCTATTCTTGAATGTTCCGCCTGTGGAAGGACAGGCTCGACTTAAGCGTAGACCGCGGGGGTGAGTGGCAGGAGGGAGGAAAGGGTCGGGCGCGCCGAGGAGCGGGAACAGGATCCCCGACGTCGAACGTCTTGAGCGGAGCCCGGGCGGAATCGCGTCGGTGCTTTCGGCCTCCCGGGGCCCGTGCCACGGGCCATCTGAAGTGCAACACAAAGGGCCGGGGAGGCGGAGCCAGCCCCCGGGGGACGGGCGGGGGCGCTCGGGCACGGGCAAACATCAAGAGGTAAGATGTCTGGGCAGCGGCGGCGAGCACACTACGGCCCAAGGCACGTCTCGGACGAGGGGGGCCAGGAGACGCAGAAAAGAAGACGTGGGGGCCATGACATCTGGGAGGCTTCGTGGCCTCGGCCGTGCGATCCGAGCAGAAGCACACACTGGCGCACACGCACGCACGCTCGCACGCACGCACGCACGCACGCACACACACACCAACACACACACACACACACACACACACGCACGCACACACACACACACACACACACACACACACACACACACACGCACGCACACACACACACACACACACACACACACACACACACACACGCACGCACGCACGCACGCACGCACGCGCACACGCGCACGCACGCACGCACGCACGCACGCACGCACGCACGCACACACACACACACACACACACACACACACACACACACACACACACACACACACACACACACACACACACACACACACACACACACACACACACACACACACACACACACACACACACACACGCACGCACGCACGCACGCACGCACGCACGCACGCACGCACGCACGCACGCACGCACGCACGCACGCACGCACGCACGCACGCACGCACGCACGCACGCACGCACGCACGCACGCACGCACGCACGCACGCACGCACGCACGCACACATGTTGTGTTCGGGCATGCGCGGTCGGGGCAGAGAGGCCGCTCGAGCGCTTGTCAGACACAACCCGGCGGAGCGAGCTAACGCTGGGCTGAGTGATGCCGCCCCGAGAGACGCCGCGGGAGCCGCGAGGTGAGAGGCAAGGAACCGCCAGCCCCTCACGGGTAGTATAGTCGACCCGTATCACAAGGATGCGCGATACGGATGCAAGGGCCTCGGAAGGCCTTGCCGACACCTCGCGGGCGGGGCGAGGGCAGCAGAAGTGGCCCAGGATGGTCCGAGGAGAGGCAGGGATGGAAGGGGCACCCTTGGGAAGGCTGCGGGTGGACTGCAGTGGCGAGGGGGCGGCAGGCAGCGGGCAGCGGGGAAGCAGCGGGCAGCGGCGCCAGGCGGGCGCCGGCGGGAAAGGCCACCCCCCACAGGGGGCTTCGGCGGGCCGCGGGAGGCAGGCAGGCGGCGAGCGGGGACGTGCGGCGGCGCCAAACGGGCGAAGAGCCAGGGCGGGAGGGCCGCAAGCAACGGGGAGCCCCGGTCCTCGAGGGCGAGCGACCGCCGTGAGTGAGGCGAGGCAGCAGCCCAAGCTGACGCCCGAGGGCCTGGCGCCCAACGGGGTTGCTGCGGCTGGGGAGTGTGCGGCCGCGGAAGCGTCCCCCCGCTGATGAAGCAGGCGTCGCACAGCAGCGCGGAATGCCAGGACGACCCGTCCGGCACACACACACACACACGGGCCAACACACACAGACACACACACACACACACACACACACACGCACGCACGCACGCACACACGCACACACGCACACACACACACACACACACACGCACACACGAGCCCTCACCCCCCTAGTCATCACCCCCCTTTTGGACGCCCCCGTGAGAAGTCAGGGACGCGAGTCGCCACAGGGCAGGAGAGGGCGATGAGCAGAAGGCTGCCTCCAGCGGAGAGGAGGTCCCGTTGTGAGGTCCCGTTGTCTTGGCATGGGAGACAGGGGGACATGATTCGTGGACCCAGGGACGTCCCGATGGACCAGCTTGTCATCCCGGGACGTTTTATGACACTTGAGCCCGGGAAGGGCCCTGCAGGGGTCGAAAGCGGCGAATGACAACCTGGGCCCTTCTCCCATCAGAGCTCCCTGTGGCGACCCGGAGCAGTCAACCCCCAGGACCTCGCCTGTCGTGCGCCTTGGCCGAAACCTCTGAGGAAGTGCAGTCGTGGCGACGAGAGGCCTTCCGCACGCCCAGCATGGGCCCAAAACGCTCAGAAACCTCGATCTTCGATCTCATCCTTTTGAGGGGATCAATTATCGTGTTGGGTGGGAGGGGTTGGGAGGATGAAAGGTATAAGCAAGAGCATTCGGATGCAACGAACGATGCCTTCGACCGCCTACGGGTAATGATATCCTCACTTCTCCCAACCCCAGCCCCCCAACCCCACAACTGTCTTCCTGACCTTTTGAGCCCGAAGCTGTGGCGGCGCGCGCCTCGACGACGCCGCCAGGCGGCGAAAGCCCGGCCGACTCGACTCGGTCGCACGCGGCCCAGGGCCTGCCGATTGCGAGGGCGGGCCGCTGCTGGCGGGCCGCTGCTGGCCTCCAGTCGGTGTCAGCGGCCGGCTTTTTGCGGAGGGGGGGGACTCGGCAATTCGACTCGAGAAACCAGACCGGATCGGAGCGTGCGTCGGATCGGGCTGCATCGGCACAGTCCGCGCTTGCGGGGGGGGTTGCCGGCCGGCGCGGAGCGTGCGTCGGATCGGACTGCATCGGCGCGAACTCGGCGGTCCGCGCTTGCGGGGGGGGGGTGCGGGCAACGACTCGGGAAAGCGGGTCGGATCGGAACATGCGTCGGATCGGGTTGCCTCGGCACGGTCTCGGCGGTCCGCGCTTGCGGGGGTGGGTGCGGGCAACGACTCGGGAAAGCGGGTCGAAGATCGGAACGTGCGTGGGATCGGGCTGCCTCGGCACGGACTCGGAGCCGGCTCGGATCGGCCGCGCCAGGAGGCACCGCCTATAGCTGGAATCGATATCGATATCGGGTCGATATCGCACCGTCGTGGACCTGCCTGAAGGGGGGGACGTGCGCCGAGCTTCGGCCAGACCATGGGCCCCCCAGGGTGGCTATGAAGTCCTCGCGCTCCGTCCTCCCTCCGAGCGCTGGCACCGAACGCGCATCGACCTCCACGCGCAAGCAGTGCTTCTGTTTGGCCTCGGGGGAGGGGGTCCAGCGTGGCCCCTGTGGCCCCTTCGGGAAGCCATGGTTGTCCTCCTGCTCCTCTCCCTCTTCCTGCCTCCCATGATCCTGGAATGCCTTCTCCTCCTCCTGACACAATTTCTCGTTTCTCATTCTCCGCCTCGCCCTTTCATGCCCCTCCTTATCCTCCTCTTTCTACTTCACATTGACATAATATGAATACTGCTCTCTCCTATCTTCCCTGCTGAAGTCCAGAAGATCTCCGGCCCTCCTCCGCGTACTGGTTTTTACACACGGGATTCCCGGGGAACGGGTTTTCGCTTGGGTTGCTTGTCAAATTGCTGCTCCCGCTGAAGCGCTGGCCCCATTTCTGCGCCTCTGGTTGTTCCAAATCGTGCTCCCGCTGCAGCGCGGGCGCTTTCGATCCTTCCAAATAGGCCCCAACATCTACAAACAAAAACCCTCCCGAAAAAAACACTGGAAGGGATTACACATTCGGTGTCGGTCGGTTGATGTTTTGGGCCGCAGAAGTCCCCCCCCCCACTTTGGGGCGCCGTCGTTTTCAGGAAGTATCAAGCGGGAGTCCCGTTTCCGCTTTGAGAAGGCGATGTTGAAAGCAGAGCCAGCGGGTGCTCTCCATCAGCCCCGCCTTGTGTGGAGCTTTTCGGGGAGCCCAAAGAGCTAGACATGGAGCCACGAGTCCAGACCAGCCCAGACCTCTCGAAGACGATCCACCCACTTACCCTCCAAGGAACCCGGCGTCATGCCATGACATGTTGTGCGGTGTTGTGCTCTGCGCCGCTGTGCGATGCCATGCTATGGCATGCTACGCTCTGCCGTGCACTTCTGCGCCATGCCATGCCGTGCTCTACCATGCATCGCGTACCCTCTCGCGATCATCGCCCTGCTCGACATCCGACTGTGCGAATAGCGAGGATATCTACGCCATGGCAAGGGACGGGTAGGACGTCAGATATGACGCGAACGCACCTCGCTCGTCCCCCTGCCCCTCCCCCGCCCGCTCTCCCCCGCCTCCCCTCGCTCGCTCCCTCACTCCCCCGCCTCCTCGCTCCGTCTCGCACCCACTCCCCCCCACGGCCGCACGTCGCCAGGACGCCCTCGCCGGGCCCCCTCCTCTCAGAGGAAATGCCGGAGGCGCCACCCGCCTCTGGACCCCTTGGTCCACGCGGGCGCGGAAGAGGCACAGTGGAGGCTTCCCATACAGTGGAGGCCCCCCATATCCAAAGAGGGATTGTTTTCCAGCAAGTTTACTTGCATGGACGGGGGGGGGGCTGAACCTGAAGCACGCCGCAGACGACTTGCACGTGCGGAAATCACCCAAGTCGAAAGGCACCTGCACGCTAGTATTCGTTTCAAGAGGGGCAAGGGGGAGGGGGGGCGGGGGGGGGGGGGGGGCGAGCGCCATGCAAGTAAACCTGTCCCGACCTAAAAAACAGGCTCAGAGTCTTTCTGGAAAATCTCCACCCGTGCAGGTGTATCAAGAGACGCCCTCCGCCGGCCGCCGCACCACTGCAGGCCGGCGGCTTGCCAGGGGGGGACGGGCAAGCGGTCGCCTCCTCCAGCGCGGCGGGGCCCGTGTGCTGCAGCACCGCCAGGACCCGGCCGTCCTCTCGCGGGGGCAGGGCGTGCCGTCTTGCGGCGGCCCGAGCAGAGAATCGAAGCGGCCGGCGTGTTCCCCATGCCCGGCCTCCAAGAAACCCCCGAGATGCCCCCCAGGAGCCCACAAGAGCCCCTGGGGCACTCCCAGGAGGACTCCAAGAGGGTAACGTCCATGATTTTCAGTAGGTGTTATGATGTTTGTCGCCGCCGCCGCCACCGTCGTCGTAGTCACCGTCGCCGTCGCTGTCGTCGATCGCCGTCGTCGTCGTTCCCCTTCAGGGTCGGCGGCAGCGGCCACAAGGCCTTCGCAATAATCGAATCGACTGGCGCGTTACTCATTTTTTTGGCGGCGCGCCCGGGGGGGCAGTGAGAAGGAGAAGTCCTTCTCAGAAGGCTCGGAAGTCCCCCAGCCCTCTGGGAAGTTTTCTGAGCGCCCCCCAAGGGCACAGAAAACTTCTCAGAACGCGCGAGAGCTTCTGAGAAACCTGAGATCCGACGTCTCGAAAAATTGAAACATCGTGAGAAATCATGATTGAAGCTCCAGAATCCATCTTTCTGCGCCAGGTTCCGAGCCCGATCGATCTGTGAGGGCCCGGGGGCCCCAATCTGGGCGAAAACGTCAGGCTCAAAAAAAATGAGTCGCCAGGATCTCAGAAGAGTCCCGCCGCCTTCTGAGAAGGCCTTCCCCTGCGGCCAAATGTTGGGCAAAGCCGGGCCAAACTATGGGGCACTGTGTCCCCCAACCGTTGTGGAACCCCTTGGGGGAACAGGTGGGAGTGGAAGATAAAGGAGGAGGAGGAGGAGGAGGAGGAGGAGGAGGAGGAGGAGGAGGACGGAGGAGGAGGGGGAGGAGGAGGGAGGAGGAGGAGGAGGAGGAGGAGGAGGGAGGGAGGAGGAGGAGGAGGAGGAGGAGGAGGAGGAAGAAGAAGACGAAGAAGAAGGAGGAGAAGAAGAAGAATAATCAGAACACGCAGCAGGGGCCTCCCGAGGCACTCCTGGGGCCTCCTGGGGCCTTCCCCGTCTCGCCGCCCCCCCTTCGCTCGCCGCCGATCTGCGGCCTCCAGGGGCTGGTGCACCGCGCCACGTGGCCGGAGGAGGACGCCAAAGGGCGCACGCGCAGCAGCTCCCGGGTGGGCCCCGCGCCTCGTTTTGCCGTGGGCTCCTGGAGCTCCCGGGCAGGACGGCACCACCCCGGGACAGCCTGGCGCCTCAGGGGAAACACATCGAGACGGGTGTTTTTTCCTAGTTTTCGGCCTCTCAGGGCCCTCCTACCTGGCCTCGGGACCGTCAACAAAACGACTCGTGACGAGAAACCGGTCCCAGGGAAATGGTCGAGAGGTCGGGGGCCCGTGCCTCGGAAAAACCGAGACGCCGCATGTCTGGGACGATCTGGAGCACCTCTGCCTCGGCCGAACCCTGGCGCGCCCTGTCCTCCTAGGACCGCTCCGAGTGGTCTGGCGCTCTCGGGCGCGGCCCCCGCCGAGCTCCCTGGAGAGGGGCCGCCGCGTACGGGGCGCCCCTGGCGCCCGTCCCGCCCTGCCCTCCCCAGACACACCCTGAGGTCCGACGTCTCGAAAAGGATGGCGCGTCGAGAAAAGTCACGACTGGAGCCCCGGACCCAATCTTTCTGCGCCAGGTTCCGAGCCCGATCGATCTGTGAAGGCCCGAGGGCCCCAAACTGGGCGAAACCGTCTGGCTCAACAAAAAATGAGTCGCCAGGATCTCAGGGGAGTCCTGCCGCCTTCTGAGAAGGCCTTCCCCTGCGACGTCTCAGAAAAAATAGGACATCGTGAACAATCACAACTGGAGCCCCAGACCCGATCTCTCTGCGCCACTTTTCGAGCCGGATCCCTCTGTGAGGGTCCCTGGGGTCCGACCCTGGGCGAAGAGGCCCGGCTCGAAGAAATATATCAGTGTTTAATGCGGCGGCCCCGCCGGCTTGGCGCGAGAGGCTCGCCTGCACCAGTCCGCCACGAGGTCTGTGCCGCAGCATGCCGCTGCAGGGCCTGCACGATCTGAGGGGGGCCGCCAGCCCCTCTTTCCTCCTCAGCGGCCACACCGCCTTCCTCTTCTCTTTCCCTGTGCTCGCGTAGTTGCTGGCAGCAGCCCTGCTTCCTCGACCGACTCGCGCGATCGCCGAGCCTGCGGCCACAAGGATGCCTGCAGACCTCTTACCGCTGGGCCTTGGAGCCGCCCATGGCGGCCGGCAAGAGAGCGATGGGAGCAGATGGAGGATACGGATGCGGGCTGATGAGGCCAACGCATCGCCTCACTTCCTGGGGGGAGGAGAGAGAGGGGCAGGAACGCGGAGGAAGAAGGGAGAGGGGGAGGTGGGCGGGAGGGGAGGAGGGGGGAAAGAAGGGATGATGGAGGCGGGAGCCTCTATCATCCCTTCTTTCCCCAGGGCCAGGGAGGAGGGGGATGAGGAGGGGACGAGGAGGGCCAGGGAGGAGGGGGAGGGAAGGGGGATAGTGAAAGAAGGAGGCGGAGGGGGGAAGAAAGAAGGGTGAGGGAGAAAGAGGGCGAGGGAGGAACAGGCGAGAGGAGGGAGGATAATGAATAAGGATGACGTTTGGAGGAGGTTATATGAAGGACAGCGGACAGAGAAAGGAAGACTGAGAAAGGTACAAGGAAGGAGGGACGGAAAATTGTGGAAGAATGACAATTGAAAAAGCAAGGGGCAGGGATGAGAGGCGAAGATGGGGCCGAGCGTGTGGAAGCGGAGGCTGACAAGGACGGGGCGAGGCCTCGAGGGGCAGGAGCAACATGAGGATGAAGAGGCGGCGACGGAGGAGCAGGCGGAGGCTCAGGAGGATGGAAGACCAGGCTGACTGAGGAGGATGGAGCGCCAGCGGGACCGAGGAGGCGGGGCTCCTGCGGCTTCGGGCGGCACTTGAAGCAGATGTCCTCTTCGGGGGGGCGCCAGAATACACACACACACACACACTGAGCAACTGCGACGGTCCCCGCCAGGCCGCTACTGGGCCACCGCCCAGATCGGCCCTCGCACCCACGTGAGCGACAAAAAGAAACGGGTCCGATGCACGATGACACAGCGACAAGCCCGCTGGGCCGCCAGCTTGGCACACCTCGCGGAACAGCGGACGCTTACGCGCGACCTTCCGCGGGAAGCTTACGCGCGAGAGTCCGCGCAACCGAGTCGCAGAACGGCCAGCGCTGTCCAAAGGCTGCCCTCCGTCGCAACTGACTGCGCAATCGGACCGGTCGAATCGGATCCCAGGGCTGCAAGGGGAAGCCAGCCATGGATGTGTAAATTACACACCCCCACGGCCCCGATCGATCGATCTACTTCGAGGTTGATGGGTCGATTGATTCGATTAGCGATCGGCTAGATTAATCGACTGGCTCGATGGATGGTTCGATTGAGTCGGTGCAAGGTGGAATCGATCACTTCGGTCCACATGAATCGGACCCAATCGATCGACCTCACCTCACCTGCATGCGTCGGGTGGCATCACAGTGTCGGATCGGAGAAACTCCTGATCATGGAGGAAAACGCACCGATTGGGCACCGCGCGCCTGTCCACACGAGGGACGAGCGCTGGAAGGACGAGCGGCCAGATGCGGACGTATCCAACTCTCGCTCAGCCCTGCCACGTCATGTGCATCCAACCACCACACCGAGATCCGACGTCGGGAACACGTACGTCGCCGGAAAAAAAAACACGGCCAAACCTCCCGACCCAAGCCCGATCTTTCCGTAAGGGTCCCAAAGCCCGAACCGTGGGGAAAACGTGCGCCGTGATTTTCCGGAAAGCTGGAGCCCGAGGGTCGTGGCACGAGCAGGGACGCATGTGTGACGTAGCGCTGGAAGCTGCCTAAGTAAGACAGGGGTAGATTGCCCAGAAGGCCGCACCGCATCACCGATGCATACCTGATGCGTCGGCGACGCCGGGATGGAGAAAAGCGGGCTCCACAGTGCGCCGCATCGCCGATGCATCGGCGATGCAACGCGATACTCCGACTCCATCGACCGAGAAACTGAAACTGGATCCACACGTGGGACATCCGCAGGCCACACTGCGTACAAATGTAAAAGCCCCAGCCATAGAAGGGCAGAGACCTGGAAATACATGCGACCACGTGTATCAAGTTTCCTGGCAATATGGCCCCGGGTGTCTGGCCTGCAGGAGTGCAATAGCGGTACCCACATGGACGTACACGCACAGCCACGTACATGAATGTGCCCCCAGTGTTCGCGAAGCCGCCCTCGTATCACAAACGCTCGCGACATGCGCTCTCTCGGGAGACAAAGCGATGTTCGCGAATGACACGCGCTACTGTCAACGCTGATATCACCTCAGCGCGCCATCGTTCTAAAAGCATTGCTTTTTATGTTCTTTACTCGGCTTACTCGGCTTGCTTTAACACTGGCCAAGAATATAGTGCCGCTGGGACGGTCCGTTCTTGCCTGAGTGTGGAAGACGACTCGCGTGCCTTCGACACTCCCTGCCTTTCTCCCTCCCAGGCCGTCCTGCTGGCACTGCGGGCAGCTCCAGCGTTTCGCCCTGCTGCCCCCGAGGTGTCCCTGCCGCGACCTGCCTGCGGGCGCAGCAGGGGACGAGGGGGGAGGAGGGGGAGGAGAAGGGAGGAGAAGGAGAAGGAGGAGGGATGAGGAGAATGAGGAGGGAGGAGGAGGAGGAGGAGGAGGAGGAGGAGGAGGAGGGAGAAGGAGGGAGAGGAGGAGGAGAAGGAGGAGGAGAGGAGAAGGAGGAGGAGGAGGAGAAACAAAGGAGGAGGAGGAGGAGGAGGAGGAGGAGGAGGAGGAGGAGGAGGAGGAGGAGGAGGAGGAGGGGAGGAGGAGGAGGAGGAGGGAGGAGGAGGAGGAGGAGGAGGAGGAGGAGGAGGGAGGAGGAGGAGGAGGAGGAGGAGGAGGAGGAGGAGGAGGAGGAGGAGGAGGAGGAGGAGGAGGAGGAGGAGGAGGAGGAGGAGGAGGAGGAGGAGGAAGGAGGAGGAGAGGAGGAGGAGGCGGAGGAGGAGGAGGAGGAGGAGGAGGAGGGAGGAGGAGGAGGAGGAGGAGGAGGAGGAGGAGGAGGAGGAGGAGGAGGAGGAGGGGGATAGGGCTGGAGGAGGGGCTGGGGCGAAGGGCCCAAGGGGCGGAAATGGGGGCGACGCTCTGCCAACGTGCCTCGAAGCGCCGGGCTCGCCTCTCGGGGGCGCTGGCCTGCGACCGTGTGCCTGCGGCCTCGGGGGCGCTGGGCAGTCCCCGACGTCGATCGCCGAGCGCAGACGTCGAACGGTGAGGCGGACGGGAGGGGAGGGGTCGAAGTTCGAGGGTCGAAGTCCGAGGATCTCCTCCAGACCTCGGGCCTTCCCGCGGGGGTGCTGCGCTGCGACGCTGATTCTTGCTTGTGGATGCAACTGCTGCGGCTTGTCGGAAGCGCGCCCAGGGAGCTCGAACTGCCCAGGGCGGCGCGACAGGCGCGAGGTATCAGACATCCAGCGTCTTGAAAATCCAAGGCGGAAGTGTTTCCGCCCTCGCCGGGCCCTGGGAGCGTCAAAGAACAGCTCGGCAGCGAAAGCCGAAAACCGGTCCTGCGAAAAGGGTCGGGACTTCCGGGGGGGGCCGCACTGAAACAATCGAGACATCGGATGTACGGGGTTGGCCGAAGTCGGCTGCATGCCACACTTGTCGGCCCACCCACCGCTGTCGAGGGGAGCCGCCCTCCTGCAGTGGTGTGCCCCCCCCCGCTGTTTCCGGGGACGGCGGGGCCTCCCAAGCTTGGGGAGGCACCGTGGCCATCCTCGCTGGAGGTGGTCCGCCGATGGTGGTGGTGTCGCTTCCCCTGCCTCTGATTCTCCAGGGACGCCTACACCCGCCGGTCGGAAGAAGTGGGGCGAACCATGTCGGAGGAAGGCGCTGGAAGAGGAGGGAAGAGGGACTGTTCGAGGAGAGGGGTGGGGGAAGCACGTAGGAGGGAGGCGTTGGAAGAGAAGGAAGGCGTTGGAAGAGGTGGATCTCCGCTCACACCCGTAGGTCGGAAGAAGTGGGCAGAAACATGTCGGAGGAGGGCGCTGGAAGAGGAGGGAAGAGGGATTGTTGGAGGAGGGGGGTGGGGGAAGCACGTAGGAGGGAGGCGTTGGACGAGGAGGGAGGCGTTGGAAGAGGTGGGTCTGCGCTCGCACCCCCGGAACAGGAGGGGAGGGGCAAGAGCCTTCGGCTCTCGACGTGGGAAGGCGCCCCAGCAGTAGGCTTAGGTCGGGCATGTCCTCCTACCTACAGGCAAGTTTTTGGAAGAAGAATAAAACATGCCCAAACATTGAGCAACACTTGGGCAACACTGATTTATCGATATATATATATATATATACCTAAACAAATGTATATTAAAGAAACAAACAAACGTCGCTAAACTATTCTTTTACTATGCTTGGATCTTCCTCCTGTAGGGGGACATGCCCGACTCAAAATTAGGCTGCGACCTGGGCATCCAGAAATGCAGACTTCCAACGACCGATGGGTAGCCCCGCGCCCCTTCGCGCCGCGCGGCGACCGCGACCCGCGGCTGTCATCGCGCCCCCCAGAGGACGAGCAACTTTCTCCGGCCCAGGCCGCGAAGAGCGCGAGGAGGCGGTGATCATCGCGCCCCTGCGAGTGACCCAGGACGCGCTCTCGGAGGCTCACAATCACCAAAGGGCCTTCAGGATGGAGGAAAACCACGTTGACCCAAAAGGGGGTCCAGCAAAAAGGGGGTGGTGCAATAGATTTGGTGCAATAGATCTGTGGGGTTACAATAGGTTTGGGGTGTGCAGTACATTCTGGTGCGCAAATGTATTGCTGGACTCGCGCGTGCAATACAATGGTTGCAATACAGTGCAATCAAATTCTCTGGCGCAATTCATTTGCAAGACATTTGCCCCAAATCTATTGCACCACCCCCTTTCTGCTGGACCCCCTTTGGGGTCACGAAGAGAACAGCAATGTGGACTGGGGGGAAGGCTGCGTCCAGGCCGAGAAACCACGTTGACCGTGTGCGGGACACTGGGCACCGCGGCTCAACGCGACATTGGCAGCATCTAGATCGGCGACATTGGTCGGAGGGCAACTCTGTTTGTCGGAGAGCCCCAAATATTGTCACGGAGCGACTGTGTGATGACAGCGCCGACCATGATAGGCAAGCGCACTACCAGCAACCCCCAACAGGGACCTCTACAAGCATACAGCTGGAAACATTACTGTCAGGATATTTTGCATAGCGTGTCGCTCCGCGTGGGACAGGATGTCGGTAAGAGCTGAGAAATGGGACGTGCTTATCGCGTCGCGCCGAAGCGTGGTAGGCCAGAAACGGCGGCGCGGCACGCTGAGCGAACGTTCCTGACCGCGTGCAGCCTCCACGCAGGGGCAACGTAGAAAGTACAATAGCGCAACTTCTTGCTGCACAGTCGGGCAACACACGCGCGCTGGAGAACGTCTTCGACGTCGGCGGCCACCCTTCGCGGCGACAACGGATCACACGAGGGTGCTGGGCCTCTCCAGGGAGCCAGATCCGACCGAGATCGGCGCGTTCACCCGAAACGCCAACGCCAACATCCCAAAAACACGATGGAGCCGTCCAGTATGCGACAGCCCATATGGCCAGGAGGCGCCGAAGGCTCCGACGGTCTCCTCCTCCTCCTCCTCCCCCTCCTCCTCCTGCTCCTCCTGCTCCTCCTCATCTTCCTCTTACTACCACTACTACTTCTAATACTACTTCGAATACTACTACTACTACTACTACTACTACTACTACTACTACTACTACTACTACTACTACTACTACTACTACTACTACTACTACTACTACTACGACTACTACTACTACGACTACTACTACTACTACTTGCTGCTGCTGCTACTATCTACTACTACTACTACGACTACTATACTTAAGGACTACTTACTACTATACGGACTTACTATACTGCTACATGCCTGTCTGCTCGGTATAGCCACCACCCTACACGGTCAAACGGTCCATTGTTTTTCCCCCACGGCTTCGGTCGTTCGGCCTCGTGTTGTGTGAACAATTAGCGAACACTCATGCCACATTCATCTGTGCACGCCTCCCCCTTCCCCCAATGTTCAAAGTTGGCGGTGGGTCTGATGAGTTGCACCACGACCGCAGTCTCCCCCCCGCGTGCCAAATTTGAGTTTGGGGGGCAGGGGGGTGTTCACGAATTGCTTCCCTCTACCGTACTACTACTACTACTACTACTACTACTACTACTACTACTACCACTACTACTACTACTACTACTACTACTACTACTACTACTACTACTACTACTACTACTACTAGTACTACTGCTTTTACTACTACTACTCAACCACTACTAACTACTACTACTCTACTACTACGGACGACGACGACGGACTTACTAATACTACTACAGCTTACCACTGCTACTACTACTAGTACTACTACTACTGCTACTACTACTAAGATACTACGAATACGACTGCGACTACTTGATTAATACTACTACTACTACTACTACTATATACGACTACTACTACTACTACTACTACTACTGACTACTACTAATACGACTAATACTGCTACGTTCACCACACACACTACTACTACTACTACTTATGTTGAATACTACTTATTCTACTACCACTTTACCATACCACTACCACTACTACTACTACTGCTACTATTAC
>CAUYUJ010015008.1:278503-361013 GCA_963575745.1 Prorocentrum cordatum
TGCGTGTGCTGTGCGCGTGCGTGTGCGTGTGCGTGTGTGTGTGTGTGTGCGTGTGTGTGTGTGTGTGCGTGTGTGTGTGTGCGTGTGTGCGCGCGTGCGTGCGTGCGCGTGTGCGTGTGCGCGTGCGTGTGTTTGTGTGTGTGCGGGCGTGCGGGCGTGCGTGTGTGTGTGTGTGTGCGTGCGTGCGTGCGTGTGTGTGGTGTGTGCGTGTGTGTGTGTGTGCGTGCGTGCGTGCGCGCGTGCGTGCGAGAGTGCGCGTGTGTGCGCGCGTGTATGTGTCTGTGTGTGCATGTGTGTGCGTATGCCTGTGTGCGTGTGCCTATTTGCGCGTGCCTGTGGGTGCGGCCCTTTGAATCGATGCTCTGTGTGTCCTGCCGTGTTCCTGCGCGTTCTGCCGCGCCCCTGTGCTCTGCCGTGCTCCTGCGTATGCTGCCATGGTCCTGCTCTGCTGTGCTCCTGTGTTCTGCCGTGCTGTTGTGTGTTCTGCCGTGCTGCTGCTTGTTCTGCCGTGCTCCTCTGTGTTTTGTGCGATCTACCGCGTTCCTGTGTGTCCTGCCATGCTCCTGCGTGTTCTGCTGTGCTCCCATGTACTCTGCGCGCTCTGCCGTGCTACTCGTGACCCTGCGTATTCTGCCATGATCCTCTGTGTTCTGCCGTGCTAAAGCATGTTATGCCGTCAATTATGCCGTGCACCTGTGTGTTATGCCGTGCTCTGGTGTGTTCTGCCGTGCTCCTGTGTGTTCTGCCGCGCTCCTGCTTGTTTTGCCGCGCTCCTATGTGTTTGGTGTGTTCAGCCGTTCTCCCGTGTGTTCTGCCATGCTCCTGCGCGTTCTGCTGCGCTCCTGCGTACTCTGCCGTGCTCTGCCGTGTTCCTCCTGCTCCTGTGATCTGCCGTGCTCCCGTGTGCTCTGTCGTGTTAAAGTCAAAATTAAAGACGGGGCCTTAAAGGCGAAAGAAAAAGGGCCGAGGGGCCACCAGGGGCCATAAGCGCCACCCGAGACACGCCCACCCGAGAGGGGCCGCCTAGGGCCGCCTCTCCCCGCGGGGGCCGCCCTGGGCCTCCACCGCGGCCACCAGGGACGGCTGCCGAACGCATGACAAGCCGACCCCCCGCGCGGCAGCGCATAACATAACGAAACTACACTACCTGCGCCAGAGTGAACTCGACTGCATTGCAAATGCGCAGCGTGCACATTCAAGCACAGGAGGCTTCACTCACGACTCCTAGCATCAAGGTGCGAGGACAGCACAAGCCAGAAGCGATCACTGACCATCCACCTCAAAGCAACCACCGTGATAAAGAATCGCTACGCACTCCCTTCTGCAACAGTAAGCTCTCAGCGCGGGCTTCGACCTCTGCCCTGTCTCCGAGAGTAAGCTCACGCTGCAGAAGCCAATCCTCAGCGCGGCCTTCGGCGAGGTCCAGGAGCGATTCCACTCCCGAAAGCGGCCCGCGAGCCGCAGCAGCCACCGCGGCGAGTGCCGAGCGGGCCACCGCTCGGCACTCGCCGCAGCGGCGGCCCGCCCGGAACCAGCGGCGCCCCTCTCCAGCTCCACGGCCGCGCCGCCGCCCAGCACCGCCGCGCCGAAGCGGCCCCGATACCCCAGGACGTGGCCGTCGGGCTCGGAACGGGCGGGGGCCCAGGGCAGGCCGCGCCCCCGTCCGTGCCGCCGCCGACAGGGCCGCCCACAAAGCCGTCATCGAAGCCGTCGTCGCTGCCTGGGCCCGCCAGGCTCTCCAGAAGCAGCGGCGGCCGCGGCGCTCTCTCGCCTGCAGTACCGCCTTGCACGCCATCGAACGCACGGCACGGCGCATGGAGGGCGGCCCTGCCGTCCTCCTCCATCGCCGCGCCTGCCCTCCAAAACCCCCCACGGGGAGGGCCAGGCTCTGCCCTGGCGGCAGGGGCAGCCTGCCCGTCGCCGCACGCACCGCCGCTGCAGACCTCCCAAACGCCACGGAAGGACGAGGAGGGGACGCACTGCTCCTGCAGCACCCCGCCGTCGCCGCCCCACGGAGCGCCGGAGGCCGTCCCAGCAAGGCGCCAGCCCGCGTCGAAGCCCTCCCGGAAGGTCCTCGCCCCTGCCAGCGGGTCAGCGCCCAGCCAAACGCCTGGCGGGGGAGGGGGCGCAGCGCCGCTCGCCTGGGCGTCAGCCTCCGCCAAGAGCTCCGCTTCAAAATCAGCGACGTGAATGGCATCTGCGCCCGCGGCCCGCGGCTCCACCTCCGCTGAGCTCGCCGCTACGGCCGACCTCGGGCACGGGAGGCGCGGCCCGCGCTGCGCCCTCCTCCAGGCGGCCCGCGGAGCGCCGGGCCGCGGGAGGGCCCGCGCGTGGCACCCCACATTGCGCTCGAGGATGCGCTCCTCCTCCAGCGGCCCGCCGTGCTCCTGGGCGATCAGCACGGGCGCCACTAGCGCCAGGCGGCGCAGGGCGCTGGGGGGGGCCGACGCCAGGCTCCGCAGCTCCACGAGCTCGGACGCCTGGCGCTCCACCAGGCGCTCGCGGGAGAGGGCTGCCCAGCGCTGCGCGGCCCGCCGCTCGCGCTGAGGCCTCCACAACGCCTCAGACGGCCGCCGCGGCCGTCTCCCCGCCGCCATCGCCCCCGAGCCCACCCTCCAGCGGCGCCCTCACGGCCATGCGCGCCCAGCGCGGGGGACTTTTTTCCGACGAGCGCTCTGCAACGGCAGAGTGAATATGTCACGGAATACCTCCTGGAAGTTTTGAACATGTCAAATGGTCAGACGGCAGTTGCATGCCTGAACTAATCCAGACCGTGCTGATATCTGCTGTGGATGAGGGAGGAAGGAGGACGGAGGGTAAATAATAATTACTAAAGAAAAAAGGAAGAAAGTGCAATGAGCAACAGTGCATGTATACACCAATGTGTGGCTGGAGAAACTACCCGCTGCGCGAGTAACCAAAAGAATCGTCGTGATGAAAAGTTATGCGAACGCGTTTGCGGGGTTCGCGACCTATCAATGAGCGGGCCGTACAACGGGGCCCGCGGCCTAACAAATCAGTGTAGTCATTCGTCTAAGATCTTATCCGTCCTCTCCTCGCCACCTCCTGTCTTCCACCCCTCCGAGCAGACAGCTGGTCGGGCGGCAAATGGTCAGAGCGGTTCCACAGAACTGGGGACGAACTGCAGCGGCCCCGGTGTTGCCACCGATACGCATCTAGGTCAGGCGCCTGAGTCAAAAGGTGCCAAATTTGTGCGAGACATGGAAACCCGCGCGCTCTGGCGCGATGCCATCGGCGACCATATCCAAAACAGCGTTGCACACGGCGTCAGCATCAACGTTAAACTCTCGGTAGACATGGATGACCTCACACGCGCGCACGGCAGGCAGGCGGCGCAGCTCTCGCAGTCTCCGCAATGCTGTCTCGAAGAGCGGCCGCAACGAAGGCGCTCGGCACCGCCACTGGCACTTGACCTGACGAGCAAGCAACAACGAGTCGACGTGAAACCGGATGTGCTCGGCAGGGTACAGAGAAGCATGCTGCAGATTTTCCAACAAACCAGCGTATTCCGCAACATTGTTTGTGACGTGGCCAAGCTGCGCACCGCGGGAGGCCGCGACGCGCCGGCTGCCTTCGGCGTAACGAACACACCCGAACGAAGATAAGCTCACCTCTGCAGTGCCCTGACGCCGGCTCGCTTCGTCCGAAGCGTAGACGACCCACCCCTCAGCGTAGGTGGGAAGTCTTGCGCGCAGGGCACGCCGCTCGGCCCGAGCACTCTCAACCGGAGACCCCGTGATCCACGGATCCTCGCTCAAGCGCCGAGCGTGGCGCATCATGTCTTCAAGGTCGTAGAAGGCAACGCCGGGTTGGAGCACGAGCCTGCGAAGTCGCACCACCGCGCTCGCGTACGCAAGGACCCTTTGTAGCTCTCCCCCGCCAGCAACATCCTCCTGCCAGAGCTGGCCAACAGTCAATTGCGCGTACTCTGGGCTGAGCCCCCTGCGAGAGGAAAGTAAAACGCTGCACTCACCCCAGTGCCTTGCGCAATCGCCGCGCTCAGCTCCGCAGAAGGGGCACGGTTGAACCGGCTGCCCTAACACCGGCGCGAGCCGGCGTGAGGTCAATTCGCCGTTCAACAGCCGCCGCATGATCGAGACCCGATGTTCTCCAGGCACAGAAGAAGGCATGTGACGCAAATTCCTCTCAATCGGCACCCAAGAAAGCCCCCGAGCTCGCAGCCTCCCAGAAACAATGCTTTTGGCACACCAAAACTCAGAAGAATGAAGCGCCCGATACACTAATCGAAACATGCATTTGTCCACTGCGCGGCCCCTCCCGGCAGCCTCAGCCAACGCTTCGCTCACAGCGAGGCCGACGATGGCGCGGAAGACACCAAACGCCTTGGCGAAACACGACAGCGGACGCAATCCACCTGTCTGCCGCTGCACAGACGCAGCACGCTGATCACCCTCCCACCCAGCCATGAGATCTGGCTGGATTCCTCCAGCGCGTCCCAGCCTCCAGGCCGCGGCAATCAGGGCTATGGGTCTTGGGATTCGAGCTTCATTTTGAACAGAGCTTTCGTATGGCAAAATACCTGAAAGGGCGCCCACCGCACTCTCTCGAAAAAAGATAAAGCTAGCTCCCGAACTTCGTTTAATACCTGCCTAGATATTAAGCAAAACTGCATTACGCATGACAAGAGAGGGGCGGCAAACACGTTCCAGGCCAGAAGCCTCGTGGAGAGGCTCGCGTGGCCGCTTCGGAGCAGGCACAGGCGATGCTTTAACTTGACGAGCGGGTCGTGTAGAAGATCCGCCTCAGAGGCATCCCGCCCGAACCAAAACCCCAATGACTTATGCCGCGTTACGATGTTTGGTTCTTGCATTTTGTCTGCCAGCCACGCTTCCTCCGAAGCCGTCAGCGCGCGACTCGGCATCCACGCAGTCTTCTGCCGATTGAAGACCTGGCCAGATGCACGCTCAAATGCGTCAAACATGGCAACAAGCTCGTCCAAAGCACTCGCAGCATCAAAGAAAAGCTTCCAATCGTCACAAAAGCCCCACACATGCAGAACGCCACGTACCGCAGCAGCCCGTGCAAGGAAGGGGTCGACTGCCATTATGTATATGAACACGGACAACGGATGCCCCTGTGAGTACCCTGCCAAGAAGCACGCCGGTGAAAACACGTCGCCTGACCACGTAAGAAACGCGCGGTGCGCGTGCATGAGCCGCTGGATGCCTCTCAAGAGCTGCGCCGGGAGGCCCGCGTGAGCGAAAGCGGCATTGGCCCACTCCCAAGAAAGCAAATTGAATCCTTTCGAACAGTCAAGAAACAGAACGAAGTTAAGCGCGGCCGCATCGCCACGGTCAGCGCGAATGGCTTCGGCAATTTCGACGATGTTGCGCTCGACCCGCCCTCCCGTTACAAAGGCCTGCTGTCTCCGCCTCAGCTGCTGAGATGCAGCCTGGTCAAGGATTCGGCACAGCGTGCGGCCTAGGATTTTGGCGTCTTCGTTCGGAAGCTCGAGATCGCACAAAAACGCAATGGCATCAGCCCCCTGCTTCTTAGGAATTGCATGCCAAAGGAAGTCAGTCATGTGAGACGGCGCCTCGCGCGCTCCGTGCGTAAGGTCATGGAAACCTTCGACAAAAACCGTGCTCAACACATCAGCGTGCAATTTATACAAACGGCCCCTCACTCCCGTGGTCCCCGGGGCCTTGTGTTCAGGCAGTGCCAAGAGGATGTCAAGGACCTCGGTTTCAGACAGAGCAAGTCTAGCGTCGCTCAAATCGAGGTCCCACCCACGGAGCATCTGCGAAAAGAGTGCGCTGTCACCGCGTGAACTCCCCTGGCGTTCGCGAGCGTTCTCCCTCAAACACCGGCCTATTTCAGAATTCGACGTCATGTGCCGGCCCACGCTGTCACCCCAAAGTTCTGTGATGTGATACCGCTCTTGCAAGCAGAGGGCCTTCAAGATTTGAACTACTCCTGGGTGCGCCTTAGCCCCGGCGACTGCGTTGCCAGCAGAGACACCGTCGCCAACTGCTGCTGTCAACTCGCCCTCATGCCCCCGCCGAAATTCTTCATCTAAGGCCTGCTCCCGCAACACCTCCCCGTGAAGCCGGCGCAACTCAGTTAACAAATCCTCTGACCCTCGCAAGATGACGCTCGAGCTGGCATACTCAAATTCCGCCTCAACCAACGGCGAAAGGAATGGGCAAAGCTTCAACCACTTGGAGAGAAGCGCGGGTTCCACGCGCCCCCCTTCCCGAGCGGCCGTGTAAGCGGCAAGTGTGACATCGAACATGCGGGTCGCAAGTTTTGCAGTGCCTCGCACTTCCTGCGCGACCGATTTCGCGCACGCCTGAGCAATGTTTTTGAACTCACAAAGCGCATCCAATCCAGCGGCCCTCCGGGGCAACCACGACCGAACGTCTTCAGCGAATAGCTGCAGGAATTGCTCATCGTATGCTAGCCAATCCGGCATGGCTTTGCACGCCTCTGCCCGGGTTAACCTCTTCTTGCGGCGCCGAGGCCGCTTATGGAAGGCAACGCCGACCGGCAGGTGATCGGATGCATTCGGGCACGGCAGCCCCCTCACAACGTGGACATGTTGCTGTCTGTGAGCATGCCGAAAAAGTCACAACCTACTCTGGCGAAATCAAGTGTTTCAGATATGTACCAACGAGCGCCCGCGCGGGTGACGCCAGCCCGTCTAAAAGTATGCTCATCGAGCTCGCCTTGATGGGGAGCGCCGGTCAGGGCTAGGAGATCTTCCCACGCCTCGAGAAGGCGCCGTCCTGGGTGCCAGGAGCCAGCGGATGAGGGCGACCGCTGCTCTGGCTGAACGACGAAATTTCGATCCCCACCAAATGTGCATTCAAGACTGCCGCCTACGCGCTCCTCGGAAAAAAATACGAATGGCACGGATGAGTTCTCGCACCTGCCGTGTCCGAGTCGCGTGGGAATGGCTATCCAAGTACATGTTAATATACAAGCGCGTGCAAGTGCCGACGTCATAGAAGAAAGCATGAGCTGCACCCTCAACCAAAACAACGTGATGATTCTGAATGCCCTCCTCCCCCTCAACGCCCAGTGTCGCCATCAATCGTTCACTGACGCTGATGGCCAAGCCTGGGAAGCGGCCATTGCAATGGAAGAGAGAACGGATTCCCCCGACATGCGAGAAAAATGCATATTGTGCAACAGCGCTCGACACGTGAAGCTCGCTGAAGCATGCGACATCGTAAGTACGAACAAGATGTTGGACATGTGCGATTTTACGGTTAAACATGTTGCGATCACTCAAACTTAGGAAATGCAGATTGTCTGGCTCAAACTCACTCACAAGCAACGCTGGCGAAGTCTGGGTCTAAATTATCAGTGGTCTGTGCTGTCGGCATCGTCATTGCTCCATTGCATTTTTGGACCCCCCAGGGTCCTTAATAATGGTAGACCGATGCTGTACGAGACCATTGACTTCGCGCTGCTGAGGGTCGGCCTGTGCGAGGCCGCTCAAAAATCTGCATTCCACGTTGTCGCAGGCCATTAAAAACCAATCTTTCGCATGCAATGTGTTATCATCACCTGGTTGCCTGTGTGCGCATGGCCATTGGGAGCAAAAGCACAACTTGCGCACCGAAGCATTTCGTGAAGCGTCTGCGAAACACTTCGCCCACTCCTGCTGCGTAGCCAACCCTCGTTGCCACGCGCCTTGCTCACCATATCGGCGCACAGAGAAAAACGACGACCTCCTTTGAGGCCAAAGTGAAGCTTAGCAGCACGGTGATAAACCGTAACGCACTGGCCGTCTTGCCCTGGCCACTTGCGCTGGGACACAACAGGCTCGCCCGCATGTAGCGCAGCAAGATCGGCCCTCGAAGAGTCAAGAGAAACGAGTTTGCCAAGTGCATGGGTCCCCCGACGGTCACCATCAGGAGCGCTGCTAACATCGCAAACTTCAGCTATGGCTCGAGGCTCGCCCGGCTCCCCGGTGTCCAAAGACACGTAACAGCCAGGCTGCAACTTTGGAGGCTCGCCCGCACCTGCATCTTCAAAGGCATCCAGCAAAGAGCGGGTCACTTGCAAAGCCTTCGCATGACCAGCGATATTGTCAATCAGAGTTCCTGCGCGCAAAACATCATACAAGGCCAACGGGTCCTGAGAAAAAAGTAGCGTTCACTATGTGAATTGCATGTTAAAGCTCGTCGGGGGAAACATCATCCGCGAGTTGGTTCACCGCCTCCTCTTGTAAAATCGCCGTCTGGCGGTCATGAGGCAACCTCGCAAAATCCCTGGCGCCAGGCAGAGGAACGGAACCTGGTACCGAAGATGCGTGCACGGGGGAATCTTCATGCGATCGTGCCTCCCGAGAGTACGCAGATCGTTGCACTGCCTGCTCCGCCGCATCAGCCGAAAATCTGATAGGGAATTCTGCTATGCCTGTATTCAAGACCCATTGCGTGTCGCACATCAGGGCTGCGCTTGCCTTGGGCACAACGGCGCGCAATTCAGCTCCCGAGCTGGTGCATGCAATGATGACATCAACAGCCTGGACACCTAAAGAAACAAAGAATGCGTGCACAACGTCAACATGGAGGCGGGGATCAACGCATGCCGATACGCGCACACAGCTACTCGGTACGTATCCTGCCTTGAACCCGACGCTGAGTAAACGTAAGCTGGCCTCGCCATGGCGGGTGAAACACACGCGTCTTGCCATCCAAGGTGTGTCGATTGAATGGCATTGTCTGCACATTGCGATGCTATCCAATATAGATTCCAAAGCGGCCTCCGGACCGAGAAAAACGAGCCATTGCTTGGCTTCCCTGATGAATGCCATCACAGAGACGCAATGATGGCCCGATTTCCCGAAGCAACTCCGCGACGTGGCCAGGGGGGACGAACACTTGCAACATTGTTTGGTTGCCGTCGTCGTTCGCACTGCTCCAGACAAGCGCGCCGGACGCTTCGGCGCCATGCAAGAGCCCAGACACATGCTCTTTACTTCCGCTAAACACGCAACGATGCAAGCCATCTCTCTTCTGCCGCAATGTGGAGTGGACACGCCTATGTTGAAATTCAGCTTCCAAGGCAGTCATCCTATGCGCAACCTCTACAGACGCCCGAACCATGGAAGAGCTCGGCACATGACATTCTTGCGCAGACACGTCATTGAAGCCACAGATATCATGCGCAACCACAGGCACTTCAAACATGTCTTTAGATTGGCTTGCACCTAAAGCGAAAACATGCAAGTATGAAGAAGCACATGTATGAACATGATATCGCCACCCACCCTGCCGGCTGAGAATGTGAATCTGCTTTAAAGCGGCGCAAAAAAGGCGCGATGACAATCCAGGGCTTGGCGACGAGAGGGCATGACATTTGTGTCCGTAGAATCCGGATGGGCTGCGAACGATATCAAAAACAATGGTGCCTCAAGATCGCACCCATCTCTCAACGCAGTCTTGATGACAGCTGAGGACGTGCCCTGCACCAAAATGCTCATAGAAGCATTTGCAAACTCCTTCTGGAAAGCATCGTGATCATCACTGCAAAACACTGCACGTCGGCCCCTAAGGTCTTCAAACCAACCAGGCTCCACAAAAAAAGACCGCGGTAGGAATGTTCAAAGCCGCAGAGACTTCAGTGACAAGCGTGTCGAAGGCTTGGATGCTGGCCTGATTATGCACGGGTTCACTTACAGATTTCACCGAGGTCGGGATGTTGCCACTGCGGGTAGGGGTCCTCGAATGGTCTCGGGTCCCAGTGGGTCCAGGGTGCTCTGCTTCCCCGACCCTGACCCCCCGCCACCCGTACCTAGCGTTCCGCTCTTCGTGCCAGCTGCGCCAAACTCGCAAGCATACGAATTGAAGCAGATTCGGCAAACCGCCCTGTTGCTGCTTGCATTGCTTCCTAAATGCACGGTGGCTGCGAAAGCTGGGGGAATCTAGAATCGGCTGAAAGATCGTTTTCGCCTCTGTGCCAATGGGGACACAACACGCCTTAAAACATGAACGAAACATATCGCGCGTGCAGGGCGAGTCGCAGCAGCGATGCCAGAGTGGAAGAGGAGAGAAAGGAAATATATCACTGTGCGCATACAGATCTGGCCTATTGAAGTTTACGCTGATATCGTGCTTCGAGTTGCACCCGCCACTACCCGCCGGGGAGGCCGCCGGGGCCATGGCGCCAGCAGGTAACGCGGCGGCCTGCCGAGGCCGGTCGGGGGCCGCGGGCTCGCCAGTGCTGGGCGAGCGCGCGTCTGAGGCGCTTGCACCGCACCCGGCTGCATCCGCCGCCGGGCACCTCTCCTCGTGCACCTTGATCCACCTCCAAGTGATGTTCACGCGCGGTCCGGTGCAGCGAACGCCCCTCTCCTTCGGCACCCTGTGCATGTAGTGGCGCTGCGTCGCGCCCTCCATGGTGCACAGGTCGCCGGAGACCAGCCGCAATATAGTTGCATTGCCCCTGCCCGGCTGCCTCCCGGAGGAGGCCTTCACCTCGACGCTGCGGGTGGCCCCCAGGGACAACGAGATGATGAGGCAGTCCTCTCCTCTACCCTGAAATAGCTTTTCGTCGTCTGTGTGCCAGGCGACCGAGTGCTCCCCGCTCTCGTACATGTTCGCGTTGCACCTGTTCGGCCAGTCCTTTTCGTCCGGGAGGCCGCGCAGCGGCATGCAGAGCCCCATCGCCTCGTGCACCCACGGCGCGAAGGGTTCGGCCTGCATGCGCAGGCCGCCATAGACATACCCGCACTTGCACGGGCAGGAAGTCATCCAACTGGTCTTACGTGGGATGGGGCCCCAAGTGCCCTCCGGTTGCTTCCACTCGGTGTCCCGCTCGGCGGCCGCCATCGGGCGGCTGGCAGACTCCTCGTCGAGCGCCCCGGGGAGGTGGCCCACGAAACTCCTCCTGTCATCGTCGCGCAAAGGGTAGCGCCAGGCGGTGCCCTCGGGGGCCAGATTCATCACTAGCTTCAGTCCCGGCCTGCAGCTGCGGGTTCCGCCGGGATCGAGCCCGCGAAGTCCGCGACCAGCATCGCTGCCTGCCTGGGGAGGCGCGGCGCCATGCACGCGCCGGCGCCGCGCGCAGCCGGTGGGCCCCCTCGCGGGCCCCATGCCCGGGCGGGGCGGCCCTGCTCGAGCGCCCACTTGACCCACTCGACCCAGGAGACCGAAGGACGGGAGACGGGAAATGGCTTGAGCCAAAATGGGTACGGATGTGTTCTGTCGTGTTCCGTTTGTCTCCTGCGTGTTAAAATTGAAAATAAAAAGGCAAAAAGGGAAATCCCTACGAAACCAAAACGGGGCGGCCCCAGCGGGCCAGGGCAGGCGGAAGGGCCACCCCCTCAGACGCCCAACCCTCCCTCCGAGGCGAGACCAGATCTACAAAAAGAATGCAACTGCACGCCTCACTCACTCACTCACTCACTCACTCACTCGGCCTCGAGAAGCCGCAGCCCCTCGGCCAGGTCGCCGCTCAGGATTGCCGCCTGGGCCGCCACGGCCGCGGCAAGCCGCTCCTGCGAACGCCCTCCAGGGGCATCGGCCTCGAGACGCCTGCCCTTGCCCTTGATGGGACCGACAGAGAGGCTCACAACGCTGCACTCCGCGAATACGTCGTCGTAGCCGACCTTGACCGCGACGCCATCATTAGCGTCATCGCCCATGCGGCTGCACTCCACCTTGCGGCAGTCCGTGACCAGCTGGGCCGTCACCTTGAGGGCAGTCGCGTCCATGAGCTTCTCGGAGTCGATCTTGGTCTCCCCGTTGTTGAGCCGAGTGTTCACCAGGGCCAACTCACCCATGGCCGATACCACCACCTTCACCTCGTCGGTGGCCAGGTCACCATGGGCGCACTGGAAGACCAGCATATTCATCTCCCCCTCCTTCTTCTCCACCGGCTTCAACGGGACCTTCACCTCCCGACCCTCCTCGAGCCGCTCCTTCACTGCCTCCAGGTCGTCAGCGGTCGCGGTGTCCGCCGCCCCCGCCGACTCAGCGTCGCCAGCGCCGCGACGACGGCCCCTCCCGCGGCGCCTGGCATCGCGCGCCGCGGCAGGCACATCATGGGGCCCTCCGCCGAACTCGGCGCGCTGGGCCCAGCCGCGGAAGGCGCGGCTGGCCCCCGACGGCCGCGGCTGCACGCCCGCGCGGCCAGCCTTGACCATCTCCGTCAGGTGGGCCCTCCCAAGCTGCTCGCGCACCGCCACCTCCTCCTCAACTTCGGAGGCCTGGCGCGGGGCGAGCAGCGCGGCACCCGCGCGCAGGGCCGAGGCGACAGCGGCGGCGACCTGCTGCCGGCCGCCACCGCCTTCGGCCGCGCCCGCCGCAGTCGCCTTCACGAGCGGGGCGAGCAGCGCCACCGCTTCCCCATCGAGGGGACGGACCGTCGCCATCGCCCGAGCCGCAGCGGGGGGGCACGCCGCCCGCCCAGTGCCCGAAGCCAGCTTGAGCCAAAATGGCTACGGAGTCGTCTTCTGCGTGTTCTGCCGTGCACCTGCGTGTTATGCTGTGCCCCTGTGTTTTCTGCCGTGCTCCTATGTATTCTGCGTGGTTTGCCATGGTCCCCGTGCCCCTGTGTGTTCTGCCATGTTCCTGTGTGTTATGCTGTGCTCCTGCGTGTTCTGCCGTGCTCCCGCGCGTTCTTTGGTTTCAGCCGTGTTCCTGTGTGTTCTGCCGCGCTCATGTGTGTTATTCCGTGCTTTCGCGCATTATGCAGCGTTCCTGCGCGATGGGCCCCCGTAATCCTGTCCATGCTCTGGAGACATACCCAAAGACAAGCTCAATTCTAGCACACATGGTCTTGAACGAGCCGTTTCAACATCATTATTTCGAGGATGTCTCAGGCGATATCCCACTTGCCACGCGCGTGTTAAACTCGCGGTGTTCACGTTCTGGTGGATGTCTCGGGCGAAATGCGTGCGTGTGTGCAAAATGGCGTTGCGAACAGCTTACGTGTTTAGGACGCGTCGAGTGGCATGTGCATGTTGAAGAATATAGAGGGCACTCTTGGGGTAATGTCGGGGTACGTTCGGACCCCTTTCGATGTCATCAAAAACGATGGCAAAGCGATGTCACACACACCGCTTGTTCGAAGATGTCCCTAGCGACTTTTTCATTGTTTGAACCTGGTCAGGGCCGTCTGGATGCCTTTTCAAGAGCGATCCGAAGACGATGGTAGAACAACAGTTTTCGAACCGATGCTGCATGTTTCAGTTGTTGAAGCTATCCCTAGCGGGATCGTCATGTTCGGCAGTCACCAGGGCGCTCTTGGAGCCATCTTGAGGCCCCCTTGAAGCACGGCAAGAAAGATGTCAAGACGATGTTGGGAGCATCTCATTGTTTGAGAATGCCCCCAACGAAATGCAAGTCTGCTGTCGTGCTCGTGTTTTTTCGGGTCCGCCGTGCTGCCGCTCATTTTCTAAGGGCAGCCCTAGAGAAAACATAATGTTCAGCAGAAGGGGTAATAATGCAACCCCGTCGACACCTCATTTCTGGCTATGATGTCCCAGGCGAAATGCACTGCTGTTTTCTGCATGTGAACGAACTTCGCGGATGTCAGTTGTTCGAGAATGTCTCGAACGAAACGCCTGTTTTTGTTAAACGCGATACCGACTGTGAAGATATGTCAAGTGAAATCGCTAGCTTGAGGGAACTGGTCGGACAAGAACGGGAAGCGTCGATTTTGTCCACTCGTTATGTGAAGTATGCTCGTTTGTTGGTCTGCCGCGCAGATGTCGTGGCGCGCAGCATTTGCAATTGCGCGTGCGCGCGCGTGGAGTAATGTGCATGTGTGTCCGTGCGTGCTGGTTTGCGGCACTGCTATGTTATCCCGTGCTGATATGCCGTGCTCCTGCGGTCTGCGTGAACGTATGTTGCCTCTCTGTGTGTGCGCGTGTGTGCGTGTGTGTAAGTGTCTGTGTGTGCGTGTACGTGTGCGCGTGCCGTGTGCGTATGCCCATGTGCGTGCGCCTGTGGGTGCGGCCGTGTGAATAGATGTTCTGGGTGTCGGCCAGCGAGGGGCGGCGTCCGAATCACGGGCGAAGCGAACGCCTCCCCGGACCAAAGGGCCTCAAAGGATACGCATCCAGAAGCCCAGACGCTCGCGGGTCCAGACCCCCAACGAGCCTATCACGGCGCCGCGATCGCATCTTGTCCGCCTGGAACTTACAAAGACGCACGGCGGGCAGATCACCCTTGCATTCTTCGCCCAACAACTTGCCTTGTTTCCGAGCGTGCGCTCCACATCTTCTGCGCGCTGTAAGCGGCGCTTGCAAAAGCAACTGGTGCCCCGAGTGCTCTCCCACCTCTGGCCTGGCGCTGGCCTCGGCAGGTGGGGGCCCCTCTGGGGCAGGACTATCTTGGCGCACTGGCGCGCTGTCAAACGAGGCGCCTGCATCACTAGCGCTGGCCGTGATCTCCACGGGCTTGGCCGCGCGCTTCTGCGCCCTCCGAGGGGGGCCTGGCTTGAAACTTGTCGAGGGGGCCTCTTGCGCAC
Organism: Prorocentrum cordatum; assembly: GCA_963575745.1. Lineage (NCBI taxonomy): Eukaryota > Dinophyceae > Prorocentrales > Prorocentraceae > Prorocentrum > Prorocentrum cordatum. Next base: position 292,979 of record CAUYUJ010015008.1, read on the forward strand.
TTGCGCTGGCAGTGTGCTCGCAAGATCCCCCTCTGCCACAAATGGGGCGTTGTTCGCCTGCCCCTGCTGGCTCGGGCCTCCGCCCCCTGTCAAGGGTCGGGGGGCCGCCTGCAGCAGTCGAGCGGCCATCTCGCGTCGCCGCCCCTCCGAGCCCCCCCGCCTGGGTGGCGACATTCGCGACGGCGACCCTCCAGCCTCCTCCGCGTCGGCTTGGCCAGCAGGGTCAGGTTGCCGCCTGGGCGAGCGGCTGTTGCTGGCGGGCGGCCTTGGCTCAGGCGAGTCCTCGCGCTGCCACGAGGCTGCCAGCGCTACCACCACTGCAAGACCAACTCCTAAACCAGACTCGGCAGCTCTCGGCGCGGGGCTGCCAGCACTGCCAAGGATGGCCTTAGCTCGCATATGTGAGAGCACCGTGGCCTTACAAGACCGGCTCCAGAGACCTTTGATCGTGCTGACTGAAAACGCCGCTCGATTGCATAACCTGAGCGAATGCCATGTTCGTCCGCCACAAAATCATGCTGGCTGAGGGAAAGAGCAGGCGGCAGCGGGGGAGGGCAAGGCAATCGGGGCTCCTCCTCCTGCGGCGACCACCGCTTGGAGCTCAACACCTGAGAGCCTGCCCAGGCCGCAAACCTCGCGCGGCTGACGGCCTCTGCGAGCCCCCCCCATCGATGCCTTTTACCGAAATTCAAGCTAAACGTGACTACATGCAAAGCGACAGAAGCGAAAACGTCGGCCCACGCGTTTCCCAACCACGCCATGCCCCCCACCAAGATTGGCCGCCTCATCGGGCGTTTTGCGCGAGGGAGACCAAGCGAAACTGGGCGGATCGCGACCTTGCCTAGCCGTCTCCGCTCGCATGGCTCTCCAGATCTGAGCATGCCTCGCAAAGGCCGACGCCTCGTCCTCGCTACAGCGGGCCCCCTCCTGCACAAACGAAAAATGAACACTAACTATACGAGTGATGGCAGGCGGGGCCGAAACCGCTTGCAGCCCCGCGCATCGAGCAGCCCTAGGCACCGATTGAACGCCAGGGAGGCTTCCAAATCTGGCCTTGGAGGAGCGGCCATCGGGGTGCAGCTGCACGATGGCCCAAGCACAGCGGGCCACCTCAAGAGCACCCATACTCTGGCCAGCCTCATCCGCGCAGACCGTGCCGTCCCATGGGATGTTCGGATCACCCCATTCAAACCACTGATCAGGGGTCCTGCTTGGGCGCTCAGACAACGGCGGGAGCAGCGGAATGGCGTAAGCATGTTGAAACGAATCAAAGAAGGTGGGATCGGCCGATCGCAGCACCTCATTACGCATCAGCTCGCGCACTTGGACCTTACGCTTCTGCTCGCGCGCTCGCTCATCGGGCAGCGCTGGGCAATCAAGCCAACGATGTCCTAGGGCCTCGAGCTTCTCACCGCAGGCCAAACATGTGGGATAGTGGCAAAAGCCCTGCTGATGTTTGCGCGCCCTTGTCCACGCCGCCCCTGAACACAAGCGCTGCAGCGTGCCCAGCTCTGCCGCCTGCGAAATCGCACTCGTCCCCATGCACACATGCACGCAGACCTCCGTACCAGATCTGCTCCTCTGTTTGATCAGGGATGTGCTGTTCCAACTTGCGCGTCTGCCATCGCTGGAAGTCTGCCTCCAGCAGGTCACGAACATCGCGGGGCGCTGTCTGGAGCAGTGGAAATTCTTGACCCTTGTCCGACATCAGGTGATAGGCTGAAGACATCGTCCAATCCACTCGTCGCAACGTCATCCAGAGTGCATAAAGGGCCGAGTAACTTGGACCATCTCCCTCCTTTGCCCATGCTGTCCTTGATGACGTGCCACGCGCATTGCAGACGCGTGAGAGTCAGTTTGGCGTCCAACACCATGGACGCATACATGTACGGCAGCTCCAGCGTGACTTTCAACATGGGATCGTACTTGGGATTGGGTTGCATCACCAGCGCCGTGGTCAATGAAGTTGCTGCCTTTGCGCCTGCCAGTACACCCGCCAGTGCGCGCACGGGTCTGAGCACGTGATCTGCCACGCGCATCACCGCCGCCCCGAGAAAGACAGGGGGGCGCCAGCCCAGTGGCTTGGATCCTTGCCACCCGCCTGATCCCTGCAGTTCTCTTCAGTATGTGTAGCCGTCGCACGCGCAATCGCAACGCAGCTGGCCAGCTCATTCCCGAGATTTCTCATCCATCGATGCCGCTTGATGGCTCGTCTCTGCACCGCACGGCGAATCACCTCCTCAGCGTGAGCATCCGAAGCCACGCAACCTAATTTCTTTGTGTGGACTGGGAGATGGAGGTCTTCAAGTGTGGCGAGCGTTTCATCTGCAGCCTGCCCAACCTCCTCCGCACACAGGTGAGCTGGGCCAGCCCAGCGCATCGATATGCCGTCCAACAGCTGCCGTGGGGCGGCCGTGGGACACGTCGCGGTAGGTCGTCGCATCGATCTGTAGAACAGCACTTCCAATACTGTCGTCGCATGTGAGCATCCAGCCACGATGCCCTGCTCAGATTGAAAGAAAAACGATGCACTGTCATATGCTCGAAGGGTGCGCGGCTGTCTGTACACTTGCACCAGCAACCAACCCAGGCGCGGCGGATACTGCACCGCGATCGCCTCCCTCATGAGAATCATTGGGTCAATGAGCTCAAAGCACTTCCAGAGATCCACCATCAAGGTAACTGTCTTGTTGCCGGAGGCCACATCGACTTCGTTGTCTAAACTCAGCGAGAATGCCGATGCTGAAGAGCTCCGCTCAGGGCCCGTTCCCCAACTGCGGGCGCTACGGTGCTCCTGGATCCACGCAGTCGATAGTGGTCGTCTCGCCCGCCCCCAGATGCGGACGAGTGCGTTGAGTAATCCAATCAACCGCGTGCCTCCGTCTGGTTTAAGCAGTCTGACCAAAATAGTGGCCAGGCGGCCGGGAGGCCAGCCCAACAGGTTCTCGCATGCACCGAAAAGCAGAGAGATCGTCATCAGCCCCATGTCCGAAAGGTGCTGCAACTGACGTGGATGCATCCCAGATTGGCCGACCGCTGATTTGGGCGGGAAGGCAAACAGCACCTGACGTAACTGTGCCACCGAGATCGGTTCCAGCTCAGGCCAGTGCTCCGCGCCTCCAGGTAGCTCCGCTGGCGCCAGCCCATGATGTGACCAGATGCCTGCCCACTGCTGTAGCTCAGCGTCGGCAAGTTCGGTTCGCTGGCAGGAGCCTCTGGTTGGGGGCACTTCTACCTGCGCCTCGGGTTTCGTGAAACGATGAGCCTGGCCCGCGCCTCCCGCGAAGGCTGCTCGCGCCCACTCCTGCAAGGCTTGGTGCGGCTGGGCCTCTGCAGCTCGGTTCAGTAGCTCGCGCTGGCCCTGGACCCGCGTTAGAATCTCCTCGAACTGCTCATGCAGGAGGCAGTCCAGGCCGGCAATGAAAAAGGCGCGCGCCTCAGCTGACAGGTGTTGGAGCACCTGCTGACTGCGCTCCACGCGCTGCATACACTTGCTCAGCCCGTGGAACTGGTGGGCCAGTCGGCGGAGCACGCGAGAGGCGCGGCGCTCGGTGCCGTCCTGCTGCAAGCTGGCGACGTCCTTCACCAGCGCCGCCTGTGCGCCTCGCAGATGCTGTGCCCAGCGCGCAGCGGCAGCCCAGGCTGTGGCTTGCTGACCGCGTCTGGCCCGCCGCCGAGCAGGCCGCCACGCCACCTGCTCAACGACAAGCTCAGGGGCCCCCGCTCGTCCGCAGTGCGATTGGCGCGACCTGCCAACCAAGTCGCGCGACCTGCCAACCAAGTCGCGCCGGCGAGCTAACTCCTGCTCCACATTGACAAGTGCCATGTCCCACGCTGCCACCAGTTGCTCCACACTGCGCGCCTCCTGCGCCCTTTGCATGGCTGACTTCCAGTCGACAGGGCAGCGCGCGCATCTAGGGCGGGTTTCTCGCGGGGAACCCCTCGGCTGTTTCGACACGTGGCGCCGTAGCTGTAATCGCCCTCGTGGCAAGAAAAAGCACACTGGCTGATGCGGCCACAAAGTTGAATCCACTTGCACCTCCACCCTGCGCGCTGCAGCTTGCACCAAATATCCACGCAAAATGCCATGGTCCAACACCCGACCAGGCTGAGACTGTAGGCAGGTTTGCAGCAGCGGGGAGCAGCAAGCACCGCGCACCAAGCGTAGCCAGTCATGTTCCAACAACTCCTCAGGTGTCACGTTGCAATCACCAGCGATCATCCAAGCGTACACTGCCGAGGCCACTCTTTTTACACACTTGCAGGCCTCCCAGATAATGGCCAGGTTTCTAGGAGAACGCCCTCCCACAGTGACTAAGTAGATGGAGATGCAGATCAGGCCTCCAGGGCTGCCCGCGTGCACGAGGGCTGCCACCACCCGTCCTGGTTCAATGCAGCCTCTCTCCAGGTAGGGCGCCTGGGTCACCTGGATGTTCGTGCGCGCCTGCACAGCTACCCCTCCTTCCGCGCCGCCGTCAGGCGTCGGGGGGGCTTCCAGCCATTGTCCTCTCCAGCCAAGGTCTAGCGCATCAGCTTGGACTTCAGGCAGCTTGACTTCGCTGGCATGGGTCTCCTGCGCCGGTACCACATCAGCAGTTGCCGTGGCGAGGTGCTTCATCAGTGCGCCGAATGAATTGACGTTGGCTGTGACCATATGAAGCCCATCACGATCGGAAGCGTCCAGTGCCCCGACGGGCGCGTCATTCCAAGCCGCTTGCCATCCCGCAGGCTCGTGCTGGGCCTGATCAGGCAGTGGTAGTTCATGCGCTAGGGCCTGGGACTCCTCCTGGAAGGGGAGCTCCTCTTCCTTTCGCACATCAAGGGCAAGCTCTGCATCCAAAGTTGTGGTGACCACTCCCGTGGCATCAGAAGACTCATCAATTAGCGGCCGCTTCAGGGCCTCTAGCGTCGGGCTTGCAAGGCGGGCGACGCGGCGAGCGCCGAAGCTCCAGCCCAGGCCGCCTGCAGGGACATCATGGGCAAGGGCACCGACCACCCCACCACTGTGGGCCTTGCCAGCGATGGCTGCGCCTTGGTCTGGTACGCAGGCCTCGCTCGGACTCGCTGGGAGGGCGATGGCGCGAGCATCGCAGCACCTTCTCATGCCGCCTTCACGATCAACCTGAGCGAGGGCATCGACCACCCCACCGCCGTGGGCCTCGCTGGCGAGGGCTGCGTCCTGCCCAGGATCGAAGGCCTCGCTCGGACTTACTGGGCAGGCGACGCGGCGAGCGTCGCAGGCACTACCCAGGACGCGAAGGAGATCATCGCGTGCGAGGGCTTCGACCACCCCATTGCCATGGGCCTCGCTCGCGAGGGCCGCGCCCTGGTCTGGATCACAGACCTCGTTCGGTCTTACTGGGCAGGCGACGGGGCGCGCGTCGCCGCTGCTGCCCAAGCCGCGAAGACGATCAGCACGTGCGAGGGCATCGACCACCCCACCGCCGTGGGCCTCGCAAACTTGGGCTACGCCCCGGTCTGGAGCGCAGGCCAAGCCCGGACTTCCTGGGCGGGCGACGTGGCAGGCGTCGCAGCCACCGCCCAAGCCGCCAGGGGCTCCATGTTGTGCGAAGGCATCGACAACCCCACTGCCGGTGGCCTCGCGTGACATCGGCTCGCAACCACGAGCCTCGTATACCGTCTTGTCTAGTGGCATCATCATCATCATCATCATCATCAGCATCATCATCATCATCATCACTATCACCATCTTAGCGTCCAGCAGCGCCACCTGCGCCCTCCTGTAGTGCACGTCGGCGTCGCTTGGCTTCCTGCCGAGAAGGTGCCTGGATGGCTCGCTTGACCGCATCCCGCAGATCTGCATCATCATCATCAGAGCCACCGAGCCACCAGCCAGCTGCAGCTGGCCCAACCCCAGCGAGTCGAGGTACGCCTGGAGTTCCTCCTTTGTGGCGCTGGCGAGCTCCTCCCCATCGAGATGCTCTGCCTTGGCTCGGGGGCCACCTGCCGCGGCGCCGCCGCCGGGAGCCCTGCCGGATGGCGCTCGCGCCTGGCTGGGTGGGGCTGCGGCGCGGCAGCGCGGACCTCTTTCAAAACTTGTCGGAACTTCTCCTGCAGCTGCGCGGGGGGCCCCATGCCCTGCATGACCTCGGCCATCGCTGCAAGCGACCAGCGCCCGCTGCCACCGCCATCAGCCCCAGGGGGTTTCTCAACCGGGCTGGGCGCGCCGCTGCAAATCTGCGCACGGTCTGCCGTGGCCGCCACGAGCGGAGCCCTCGCCTCTGCGATCGCGGCCTCGCCCTCCTCGACCTTCTTCTGCATCTTCGCGATGGCAGCCTTCGTCTCGACCGCGGCCCGTTGCCAGCGAACCTGTTGGTTCTCCAGCTGGGCCATCTTCTCTGACAGCGCAGTATGCTTGATGGGCGCTGGCTTGGCGTCGAACAGCTCTCCGCGGAGCTTGCCCCTCTCTGCCTTGTGCTCTGAGGCCAGCTTCTCGACAGCAGCTGGCATGGACCTCGTTTTGCCCAAGTGCTCGACGTGGCCGCCCAGCTCGGCGATCCTGGCCTTGTGGTGACCGCGTCGGCTTCCACCATCTCCGCATCTTCGTCGGCGGCTGCCAGGGGCTTCTGCTTGGCCTGTCGCAGCTCTCGCTGCAGCTGCTCCACTTTGCTTGTGCATTGCCAGCAGCTGTTTCTCCATCGGCTTGTCGGCGCCGCCTGCCTTCCCCCCCTTGTCGGCCCGCGGCGCTCGGGCTGGGCAAGAGGCCGGGTCGGCCCCGCGCGCCTCGGGCTTCCCCAGGAACGCCGTGGCTTTGGCGATGCCGCAAGAGTGACAGGCCAGCTTGTCTGCGAAGTTGATGAAGGGCTTCCCATTCCGCCCTGTGCACCACTTGCAGCACCATGTCGTTCTCTGCTGATCGCGGCGGCCCGCGGGCGCCATCGCGGCCCGACTGCCGGCGCGCGGGGGCCACGAGGTGCAGTTCCCAACAGGCAACGATAGCCAGAGCGGCCTTGACAGCGTCGTGGCTCTCCAAGAGATTCGCTCAAAGCGCGACCCCTCGCGCTCAGAACGCCCTCTCGGACTCGCGGTCGTCCGGGGGCGCATTGCCTTGAGCCAAAATGGCTACGGAATAGATGCTCTGGGTTTTCTGCCGTGCTCCTTCGTGTTCCGCCGTCTTCATGTGTGTTCAACCGTGCTCCTGTGTATGGCGTCATGGTCCTGCTCTGCCGTGCTCCTGTGCGCTGTGCCGTCCTCCTGTGTGTTCTGCCGCGCCCCGGCCCAAGGCGAAGCGGCAGGTCTCCTGCTGGCGGAGGCCTCGGCGACGCTGGAGCGCACCGTCGACGACCCCGACCACCCCAGCGCCAACCAGCGCACGGGCACACCCGCACTGACGGCTCAGCAGGCGGAAGATTCCCCGGGCAGCGTCTTCCAACGACTGTTGCCGGCCCCCGAGGAGGAACACCTGGGGCGCACCTGCGACCTGCGCCGCGCCAACGACGCCCAACGACGCTGCGTGCTTGCGACCCAGAACTCTCTCCTTACCCCATGTCACGGGCCTCCCGGAACCGGGAAGACCAAGGTCGCGGCCTGCGTGGCGGACGCCCACATGTCGCGCCTCGCCCCAGGGTGGGGCGTAGGGTGTTTTGGCGGCGCCGCCGGATCCATGGACAACCTGGCAGAGCAAATCGGAAAGAACCCGAACCCAGCCAACAAGGACCTGTTCCCGCGCATGGCCGCGCGCCTCGCACACGAGGACAAGTTAAAGGGCAGCGTAGCCAAAACGATCACCGTCGTCGCCAAGTACGCCAATATGTACAACATATCGGAGGACGAGGTCACCACGGGGAACGCAAACTGGTTCCACAAGTTCCGAGCGGAAGTCACGACAGAGGCAAAACCTATCCTGGCCACACACGAGGCGGGAGCCGACCTCTGGGACAAGAAATTCCTCATATGTCTCCTCGACGAGGCAGGGCAGACGTCCGAGCCCATGGCCATCATGTCCCTGAAACACGCTGTCAGATGCGGGGCCAGTGCGGTCCTCTTCGGCGACGAGCGGCAGCTGTGCCCGACGGTCAAATCCCAGCAGGCACTGCGCTGGGGGCTAGGAGTGCCCATTCTCGCCAACTACGCGGCAGCCACAGGGGACATCCCCGAGTGCAACGTCATTCTGGAGGAGTGCAATCGGATCCATCCGTCCCTGCTCGCGTGGCCCTCGCCCACGTTCTACGGGGGCAGGCTAGTCTCCGCCATCCTGGACCCCCTGCTGCAGCGACCATGCGCCGAAGGACTGGAGCGGCCGCTCGCACGGCCTTTGAACGACCAAGAATACGAAGCAGCAAAGGACGAGGACGGCAACTAGGGAATCGGCGGCACCGTCTACGACCGGCATCGCTTCATACTTGCTCACATCCCCTCGCAAGAGGTCCAGTCCACGATCCAGGGCGGCCGCGCCAACTTTCACGAAGCACGCGCAGTGGTTGCCCTGGTGAAGGCCCTCGCACCATGGGTACGAAGGACCAACAGCACCATCCTCGCACAGTCGGCGCGCAAGCTCCAGCTGACCCCCGCACTGGCAGGCAACCCCTGCACGGCGCACGACATCAGACGCTGCTCGCGGGCGGCGCAAGGGGGAGGATCCGAGATGAACACGGGCGGCCCCGGCCCCCTGCGCCAACAGGGGCAGGGCAGCTCCAACTCCTCTCAGGCCGGCAAGGGGCCCGCGGGAGGGACATGGATCAATCGCGCCACGGCAGCAAACGGCCTGAGCGAACGCTTCAGAAGTATCGCAGACCTGTTCCCAGACCTCCTGGAAAGCGAGGCGATCCGTGTCACCGCCATCGACGCCGCCCAGGGACAAGAGGCGTCCGTCGTCATCCTGATGACCACCCGTGCCAACTCCATGCTCAATTGGGGCCATGTGGACGACCGGCACCGCATCAACGTGGGGCTGACGCGCCCACAGTGCAACCTTATCATGACCGCGGACGCAAGGATGTTCCGCACGGCCACAGACGCTGCACTCCATCACCTGAGCACCTGGGCCCGGAAGGCAGACCTCGCCATCGAATTCCACCTCAACCGGGACGGATCACTGCGCCAGTCCAAAGCTGATTCAAGCGTCTTCAAGGACGACCCCCCCGAGACTGCCAACTCAGAAGAAGGCCCGGCTGTTAGCGGAAGCCGACCACAGACGAAAGGAGAATGCAGTGATCAAGGCCCGCCAGGCTCAACAGGCTGGCTTCTCGGCGCGCGCCGACCTACCGCTCCCCGCCGACCACGGCTGGAAGGACCTGGAGGGCGACGTCAACGCTGCAGCGGTGAGGCTACTAGGCTGCCCAGCATTCGGACCCTGCCTACTATGGTGCCTCGGACTACATCCGCACCAGTACGGCGTTGCGGATCAGCCTGCGGAGCCCAGCCTGCGGAACAGGAAGGGATGGAGCATGAACGGGTACCTCTTTTTCTGCTCTGCACTTGTAGGACTGGACGCCGGCAACCTGGTTTACACGGCGGTCTTCGCGACAATCATGTGGGCCATCGGACTCGGAGTCACGGACAACGACAACGCCCACGCAGTCGACCCCGACCTGATCCCACCCCGAAGGGACCAGCCGAACATGCCGAGAACGTGGCACGTTATGGAAGCCTGCATCCCCGCCGACGTCCCCAGGCGCAGACCCAAATGCTGGCAGCCGTCCACCTGCAAGTGCCACAAGCACAAGGAGCCACCCACACCGCCAGTGTTTCAAGCATTCTGCGACATGGGCCCGAGGGGGCGCCCGGCCACTGCTTTCAACAGCCTCCTGGACAGCGCCGGAGCAATTCTGGGAGCTATCCAGGCCAAGATCCTACTCGCCTCGTCCCTGCCCATGCAACGCGAACCACGCCCCTGCCTGTATCCGCACGGGGCCGCCGGGGGCATTGGCGACGTGATCGAGGCCATCCTTGGCTTATGCGAGCCGTACCGCCCGCGCGACAAGACGGCTCGTGACCAGCTAGGCGCACTGTTCGGACTACAGTGGCGGCACTTCAAGGAGCTGCACTCGGTGCTGGAGCTCCTGATCACTGCGGTGTCCCGCTTAGTCATGGTCGCCCACCACCACCCCCTGGCCAAGAGTGCGAACTGTCCCGCGACCTGGAGGGACCTCGAGGCTAAGAAATTCCCACTCCAGGCCACCCTCGCGGTCATCGGAGGCACCGTGTCTACCGCCGACCTGTCAGCCCTGGCGTACCAGGAGTGCGCCGCAGGTGCACTCTACGTTGACGTGCTCGTGTCCGGCATCGGCCTCACCGACGATAGGTGGGGGGAACTCATTCGCGCGCCTGAACCTGGACGCGCCCGCCCCTCCCGAGCCACGCCCTGGAGTGACGCTAAGGCCCCCGTGGATAGACGACCGAGACACCAGGTGGACGAAGGAACAGAACAAGGCCGAGTTCTACTGCCAAGGGTGTCTACGCGGCACTTTCAAGCACGACAGAAGCGCCTACGTCAGCAAGCGGATCCGCCAGATCATTACGGTCAACAGGCTGACGGAGTACTACCAAGGATGGGACCTCACCTGGCTGCGCATCTGATGCTGGACCACGAAGGCCATGGAAGAGCGCCAGCCCATTCCAGACGACGTGGACTTCAAGGACTGGATCAACGACCGCCCCGACGACACGCTGGTGCGCACAACGCGCGCCCTGCCAGGACTGTGTCCGACGTCAACACCTACGGCCCTAACACCCCTGGAGCACCTGCTGGTCCCGCTGGAAGGCGACCTGAACCCGCTCAATGTCGGAACCACCCTCCCTGCCAGTAACACGAACGACGATCGCCTGATCTCTCACTTCTACAAGAAGAATGTCGGCATCTGGCGATGCGACGGCTGCCCCCGGGGCACAGAGGGACACAGGCGGGAAACAGGGCTGGTTTTCCCTGGCATGTATGGGCACGCCGCTGACCCAGAAGTACTCCGCACCGGCTTCACCCTGGTCCACGGGCCCCCACCCATACCGCGAATGAGGGGGATGTTCCTGACAAAGCGCTGGCACGCAGGCTGGTGCTGCAAGGAATGCCTGATCCACCAGTGTGACACGGCCCCGTCAGCAGTGAAACAAGCACTCGACAGGCACGGCCCTGACGTATACCCTAGCGTAGGAGCCAAACCTCTCGCCGCACTACCGGGCACCCCCGCCTCGTCGTCAGACGTCGCAGCACGCCCCAGCCTGAAGGAAGTGCAGCGACGCGCCTCTGCCTGGGACGAGGAGGCACGCATGCATCAGGAGCGCCTTCACAATTCACTGCAACAACGCCTGGCCTGGGAGCGGCGACCGGCGGACAGGGAGACGCGCGCAGAGGCGGCGGCACAGATCAGGGGCGAAGGCGACGAGGAGACGCACGGCCGACGGGCCAGGCACACAGACCCCAGCCAGCCCACGGCCTCAGCCCAGCCAACCGCCGGGCACACGTCCAGCAGCGAGCCCCAGCAGCACGCCGCCCCCCGAGCGGGCGCGCGCCCCGACCGCACCTCCAACCAGGCTGAATGCCCAAGACCCGCCAAGGAAAGGCGCCTGACACCCTGCCCGCCCACTCACGGTGGCGACTCACTCCCGCCCACTCCGCGCGGCGACGAGCCGGCCCTGGCCCCGCCCGCCACGAGACCTACAGTTACCAAGTCTGCAGGGGCGCCACCGGCCGTCGGCGCGGCACCTGAACCCCCCCCAAGCGCACGGCACCAAGCAGCCGCGAGCGGCAGCAAGGGCGAGTCCCGGACGCGCCCATCCAAGGCTCCTTTCGCCCGCTCGCAACGGACAGCCCGTGCATCCAGGGCGGCGACTACGCGGCCATCAGGAGCGACCCCCCCCCCGCGCCAGGTGGTTCAGCTCGGCGGACAGCGCCGAGCCCCTGTCGACGCAGCCCCTGGGCGGAACGGCATTCGGACCCGCCCTCAACGTCTTGGCCCGCGAACAGGACGGGCGGACCCTGATCGTCCAGATCGGCAGCGAGTGACTGGAAGTCTGGGGCGCCGGTACCAGGACGCTACGCGCGAACGTCCTCCGCAACGACGCAGCGCCCCGGACAGCAGCCTTCCTGGGCAGAACCTACAGCGAGGCACACGGGGTGCAGGCACCAGCGGCCCCCGCCAGTCCCTGGCTCGGCGCCGGCATCGAGGGCGACAAAATGACGCCCCCAGGACGGGCTCAGCCCGACCCCAAGCTCGAACCTTGCGCGTCGCGAGCGGACACACAAGATCCCCCCTGCGAACCTGCACCCCTTGTGCCCCCTAAGTAGGAGGACCCTGACTGGACCAACGACGACCAGGAACAAGAGAAGAAGCTGAGGCTCGCAGAGGCCTTAAGCAGGGCCCACGCCGTCTCCTCACCCTCAGACTCCGACACAGTCGAGGAGGGCCAAGCCAAGGCGAGCCCTCGTGACGAACGACGCAGCAGTCCCGAGCGCGACTCAAGCAGTACCTACCAGACCCAGCCAGCCGGCGCACCCACGGAACCGATCTCGTTTCTGGCGGCCGCTGCCGACAACCGGGCGCTGCACGCGCGGCCCAGATCCAAAGGCCCAGAAGACAGGCCCCCCGCGCTCAACCCCCTCCCTGCGCATGAGCTCGGGCGCGTGCGCGGCAGGGCGCGGGGACCAGTTGCCTGGGAGTCATACGAGACTGCGGCGAGGCGCGCGCCCAAAGAAACTGGCGACCGGACCCGTGCTGAAGAGCACGACCGCGACCGCGACCGCGACCGCCACAAGGGCGCAGCGGGAGCACCGTGGCGCAAGCAAGACGCCAACGACTGGGACAGAGAACCAGGGAGCGCTACTGGGATCAGGACCGAGACAGTGGCAGGGGCACAGGGGGCACCCCCTGGCGCCAGCCAGAACCACGCAGCTCTCACCGCAGGGACGATCGCCGCAACCCTGACCCCAGCTGCCCACGGACAGTCTTCTGCGTCGGCTGGCAGCGCCGCCTACACGAGACAGCAGTCACACACCTGAAGAGGCTGCAGGCCGAGGGGGGATGCCACTTCAACGCAACCTGGCACTCGCAGCGCAGGCATATGCGCAAGGAGCAAGGCAAAGGCAAATCCAAACACCAGGTCGCTATGCACCCGCAAAACTGGCAACAATGGATAATCGACACATTTCTGGAAGACATGGACAGCAGCAACCATCGCGCGGAGGCGTGGTCTCGCAACACCGGCGTCTACGTGGATGGACTGGGATCGGGAGAAGGCCCTGTGCCAGGACGCCCAAAAGAAAAGAGAGGTCGCCAAAGGTGAAGGGCGCGGAGAGGACCGGGCGCGCAGCTCCGGGCACAACGACAACTGGACCGGAAAACGCCCTAGGCGCTGACCAGCCTGCGACCGGGCCTCCCCTCACTGACACGGCACGCCGCGACCGCCCTCCCACGCCCCCAACAACGTGCGGCAAGGTCCTGGTCCCACCCACTGTTGGCCACGCCCACCACCTGTTCCCCCTTCCTCCTCCCTCTTCAACTGGCTTGGGACCGTGCACCCCCCTGCTCGCGCAACGCGACCGCCCTCCTACGTTCCCACAACTTGCGGCAAGGTCAAGTTCCTAACCCACCGCTAGACACGCCCCCCACCTGTGCCCCCTTCCCCCCCCCTCTTCACCTGACGTGGGACCGCGTGTCCTCCCTTCCCCCCCCTACCTGTGCCCCCGCAGCACTTGAGACGAGAGCTGTCCACGCACGGCGACCGCTTGCTGGCCCACCTGGTCTCCGACTGCACCTGCCCCCCCCCCCTCACCTACCTGTAACGTGTTCTGGGAGCGTGTGTCCTACCTGTGCCCATCGGGGCCCAGTCCCCACACGCGAGCACCCACGGTGCGGGCTGGCACGACGACGGCTGGCGAGGCGCGCCGGCCTTTCTCCTCCGTGTTCGCTTCTTTCCCCCCCCCGCCCCCCCCCCCCTCCCATGGCGGCAGCGCCCGGTGTCGCACCACTGAATGCTGTGCACGAGCCCGCGCATCATCATCTGTCGTATCCAATTGATGTGCCCTAAAAGGAGACATTCAGTCGGCTGCTTCAAGTCTTTGCTTCACAAAGACTTAATAACAGACTCAGCATCTATGGTCAAAGTGACCTTGATGCCCAGGCTGCCAACTCAAGCATGTCTTTCAACTGAGTGGGAGCGAGCGGCCCTGCGTGGAGCTCGTGCAGAGTCGCGATCGTGGGATAACAGTCCTCCAAATTATGGGCAGCTGCTAGTGTCTCTGCTGAATAGCTCGAGCGGACTTGCTAGCGGTGAGACTTGAAATGCGCGTCGATCAAGTGGACGACGGGCTTAACAGATGGCGTGTTTCCACGCCGTAGCAGGTTTGCCCCGCGAATACCATAGCCCTCGACGTCGTCATCGGCGTTTCCACCCAGGCGTCGGCAACATGAGTCGCTGTGCAGGTCGACCTCGCCCGTAGGGGTCATCGCCTGATAAGCGATCTTCTTGGGACAGGCCAGCAGTTCCCTGGTGGTCGCGTTCAGTCGTCGTACTTGCACATTGGTCGGTTCTTGGACACGCTGTAGAGATACGACATACAACATCAACCACACCTGGGTGATTAATGCATGCGCCAGCGCGCCTCTGAGGCTGACGAACATGTCTGCAACCATCTTGGGCGCCTTAGCGTCAGCGTCAGCGCCGGTATGTTCAGGATGTTGTATAGGACGGAGATGCTTGATCTATTCGTCTTGGTCCAAGGTAACATTGCCGTCCTCATCTTGGGTATATCTCACAGCACAATTGGTGCATGCGTGCATGTTGAGCTTACACTGACCAAAGGTGTCCTCTACGCACTTGACATATTTGTCAATGGTGTCCTCAGCAACGGCCATATTGATATCATCAACATGTTTGGTCGTAAGCAGGTTGCTGCTCGTCTCGAACTCCTCGTCGTAGGACGTGGGTCGGAGACCACGCCCTCTGGCGGCCCTTCTGAGCTTTAGGGGGGAAGCTCGGGGTACGTCTTTGGTGCGAGTGCCTGGTTTGCGGCACTGTAAGCAGTGTTTTGACTCGTCGTAGTGTACGAATCCTGGGAGTCCGAAGCACCGTGGCCGATCCAGGCGGCAAACTAAAACATGCGACCCGTTCCTTTTCACCAGTTGCTTCAGCAAGTTCATGGTAGGTCAACCCTTTCAGCAAGGTCATGCTGATGTCGAGGGAAGCAATGATTCATTGTTTCTCGCACGCTGCCGTGCTCGCGAGTAGTACCTGGCTGGACCGCCGCGCTGTTCCCGAGAAGGCTTCCACGTCGAAGGCTTCAAGGCCCATGAAGCCTCGAAGCACCAGGCGTAATCTGATGGTACGTTCCATCTCGCCCTTCTCCTTCTTCACAAACTTCCATGTGTACACATACCTCGAAGTCATGATGTTTGACGCTTGGATATGTCTTGCATTTTGAAACACTTGTTGTCAAACCATGTCTTGAGTTCGATGTAGAGGCCCTTCGATACTTTCCCGAGTCGCGTGGATGTCAGCCTTCGCGAGGAGGTCGTCTTCCTTGACGACCGCAGCTCGCTTTGCAGCGGCGGCAACGTATACTCGCATAGTGGTCACACGGTCGGCATCTGGTACCATGTGCTTGTGTTCGGAAAAGACTACCTTTGACATTTCTGCCGCGAAGCAGAGCTCGACATATTGCCCGTTTTCGTCTGAGTCCAATCCGTAGCTGCAGTCTCCGACCATGGAGCACAATGAGACGTGATACGTCTCCTCAGTGTCGGAGTCGCGTGGGCGCCCCCACTTCGGCAGGGTCCCCCGCTGTTCTTCAGCTACAGTGATCAGCACACGATGGTCTGGAACCATCTGCGCGGGCATTGTGGAAAGGTCCTCTAGTGGAGTTGCCTCCAGCAGTTCCTGTTCATCTTGTAGTTCTGCACACCGCACTTCCATGACGTGTGACTCGAGATCAGCCTCCGATTCCTCATAGATCGTGGGAAGCTGTCCATCATCCTGTGGTGATTCGGCTTCTGAGGCTTCTCTGGCAATTCCACCCGGTGTCGGTGCATCCGCTAATTCCTCAAACCGCGTCATGTCCTGGTCAAAACCTGCTTGAGGTTTGGTGGACTTCAGGCACTGGATGATTCTCGAATGTGCTGATCCAGTTATATTACGCATGTTCAACGCGGTGCCTTCTGCTTCATACTAATGAAATCCTGGATTCGCATCGTTGTCATTGTGGACATATGTGCGACTGTCAGCATAAGCGACCGGAGGTAGCTTCTGTATACTTTTAGCTCATCTGACCGAAAATACATTCTCAATGCGGAAGACGTTTCTCATGAGGTACTGCAACACGAGATGTACATTAAGAGATAGACGGCTTGCACTTATCATCTGAAGCGTCCCCTTCTTGGTCGGTGCATAGCCACATGTCATAGCAGGTCTTCCCGCAGGTACACTGGCCAGGAACGTCAACACTGTCCGCAGCGCAGCGCTGTCGGAGCCAATTTCTCTGGCTATTACAGCTCCAATATAGAGTAAATGTCGTGCGTCGCCATACTGTACCTGAACATCGCGGCTTCCCACTCGAATGATGACTCAACCCTTTTCGGGATCGTTCCTGACAGCTGGGAAAGGGCCATTCCAGCCTCCCCAGTCGTCCATCGTGGTTGTGGGGCAATGGTAGTCAACTAAATCTCCTTCGTCGTAGTAATGCTGACCGGTAACAGTTGCATTGGTGCGTAATGCGCGATTGGTAATGGCTACTGCTGTGGCCTGTGTGATAGCTTCAATGCAAACCTTGCGTATCTCTTCACGAGAATGATCCGACGTTTCCGTCGGCTGTCCCTGATCCAAGACAGATAGGTCAGGGAGCATTGCTGGTTGCCGTCCAAACAGGGAGTTGCATGGAGACACCTCGCTATAGAAGGTGAACGCGCTGGCGGCAACCAGGGCCTAGTGCAGTAGTCGCGTGAACACAAGAGGTATGTCTAACCTGTTGAGTTCAGCTTCCACGACATGAAGTAGATGGCGCAATGTGCCATTTCTTGCTTCGCTCGTCGCAGCGTGTTGTCCACGCACACGTATCCTTAGCACAGTGCCCTTTGCCTTAAAGACTGCTTTCGCAGTGCCGTTGTCGAGGGCACCCTCTCCGTCGGAGTAGAATGCCTTTGCAGGTCCGAACTGCATCCAGCACTGATGGTATGCATCGAGGGCACTGGTCACCGTCTTGTTTGGTATGACGATTCCAATGGCATATCGAATGCAACGACCGATGAACTGATATATATATATATATATATATATATATTGTGCTCTCGTTTGTAGAACATCATATCAAATTCCACTTCCTTGTTGAATTTGTCAGGCAGTGCAGTAGACGGCATAACCGCATGCCCTGGCTTGTCCAAACCCGTGCACTCCCGACATGTGTCGCAGACACCCTTGATCGAGTGAGTCTGACTTTGTCCAGACCTATCTAGGTCAAGATGAATCATCTTAGGTTATTTCGCATGGAACCATCGCAAGTGTAGCATCCGCAGCTCGCGTGTTACCACGCTTGGGTCAAGGCCGACAATTTTTGAAGACTGATTTGTACATCGAATCGTGACCAGTCTGGCAGTCGTGGTCGCGCAGCAGGGTTACCCGCTGGTGGCGGAAAAGGGTGCGTCTCTACCTTGCTGTCGGCCACGTCTGACTCTAAACTGTGGCAGTCGGAGGTGATCATCCGAACTCCCAGCTCCACTCGAGGCAGGTTGCCCTGCAGCAGGTTCAGCACATCTGCCTACTGTAATATCGTGGCTGCTGGCGCCCGCCGTGGGTCCGGCTCTAGAGCCGGGTCTTGGTGCTCGTAGCCGCGTCAGTGGCGGTGCGGCTTGCGCCTCGGTTGGTGGTGCTGCTGGGTCAGCAGGAGCCGGTGGTGCTGGTCCTGCTGCCGGTTCGGCAGGAGCCTGTGGTGCTGGTCCTGCTGCTGGTTCGGCAGGAGCCAGTGGTACCTGTCCATAATTGTCAGGCAGCTTCCAGGGTTCGGCGAACTTGCATTTGCCAGGTGTCAGTACATGTCCAGGCTTGTTCTGGCCGTACTTCTTCTTGCAGCTCGGACTTTCCCAATGGTAGTCTTCCTGATCGTACCACCTGCGATGCTTGGGATTTCTGCACTGTGGAGGAGAGCGCATGTTAACCTTATCCGCACACGCAGGACATCCTAGCCCCCCCGAGGGCGGTCTCGTGATCGAACCGTCGGGCTGCCGAGATGGATCGTCCAAATCATTTCCCCTCACGTTGGTAACTAGCACGGTGGAAGAATAAGGGTGACCATGGAAGGGGTCACGGTTTACCTGGAAAAGATCGCGTGCGATCTGAACTGCATCAACAAAGAGGGGAGGCATCTTTGAAGTATAATGTGCAGCCATTGACAGTTCTCTGTTAGATACCGACGCATGCTGATGATGACCAGCACATCGTCTTCGTTCAATAGGGGTGAGTAGAAGCCGGTAGTTGGCCATGATCTCGGTCGGCTTCCGTATCAATAACCTATGGGAATCGCGTAGGCCAGAAGTACATTGGTCCATGTTAATCTTGCAAGTGCCCTTGCATTTGGCCAATGTAGTCCATGGTGGTATCTGATCCAACCAAGTACCCACTGGTTGTTCTCGCGAATAAGATCGTCGAAAATGTCTCTCACGTATAGCAACTTTACCACAACATTTGATATGCGGCAGATCTTCTTTGTGGTGTTCATACCAGGTATCATAGTTGGCCTGGGGTATGAAATATGAAGGTAGTCCAGTCGTTCTGCAGTTGGGTTGTAGTATGACAATGTTGACGAAACAAACGTTTAGGTAGTGCATCACTGCGTCCTGGACACCCTTGTTTCCCAGGTCAACAGTGAGCGTCTGTCTACGTTTCCCCCTGGGGACAAACCTCGGCTGAAAGCTAGCCGCGATATACCTCCACTTCCTCCACATAATTCCAACATGCCAACCTTGATGCGTCGTCCATAGCAAAATGTTGGGGTTATGGGGAATACGTATGCGCAGGGTCCAGCAGGTAGCCCCGCAAGTATCGCGACGAAGATTTCCTCAGCGTCGCTTTCCACGTCGGATTCAAGGGGTACGTCGGCGCAGTACGCACTACACCCGAGACCTTTAAGGTCATCCCCGCAGTCGTCGTTGCCTTCTTCGACTATCTTGGGTATCTTGCGTGGCTTGATGCCCGCTCCTTTGTCGGTTTTCTGTTCTTCTTTTTCCCAACCCTCCTGCGTTGGGTATTCGTTTTGAATAGAGCACTGCGGTCTCCACCTTCCTTCCTTCCCGCCTCCTCCTCCTCTCTTCCCTCTTCCTCTCCTCTCTTGCTTCCCTTCTCCGCCTCTCCTCGCTCCTCCTCTTCTCTCTTGCATCCCTTCTCCTCTCTTCGCTCCTCCTCTCTTGCTTCCCTTCTCCTCCTCTCTTCGCTCCTCCTCTTCTCTCTTGCTTTTTACGTCATCCCTTTCGGGCTGCGATCTGTGAAACTGTCGCCACTTTCGAAGGCTGCTGGTGGGTCCAGCGGAGTGAGGCACCACGCAGATTCAGATTAGACCTCGCCATCCCTGGGGGGCTGCGATCTGCGAAACTGTCACCACTTTCGAGGGCTGCCGGTGGGTCCAGCGGAGTGAGGCACCACGCAGATTCAGATTAGACCTCGCCATCCCTGGGGGGCTGCGATCTGCGAAACTGTCGTCACGTTCGAGGGCTGCTGGTGGGTCCAGCGGAGTGAGGCACCACGCAGATTCAGATTAGACCTCGACTTTCGAGGGCTGCTGGTGGGTCCAGCGGAGTGAGGCACCACGCAGATTCAGATTAGACCTCGCCATCCGTGGGGGTTTGCGATCTGCGAAATTGTCGCCACTTTCGAGGGCTGCTGGTGGGTGCAGCGGAGTGAGGCACCACGCAGATTCAGATTAGACCTCGCCGTCCCTGGGGGGCTGCGATCTGCGAAACTGTCACCACTTTCGATGGCTGCTGGTGGGTCCAGCGGAGTGAGGCACCACGCAGATTCAGATTAGACCTCGCCATCCTTGGGGGGCTGCGATCTGCGAAACTCGAGGGCTGGGTCCAGCGGAGTGAGGCACCACGCAGATTCAGATTAGACCTCGCCATCCCTGGGGGGCTGCGATCTGCGACACTGACGCCACATTCGAGGGCTGCTGGTTGCGAAACTGTCGCCACATTCGAGGGCTGCTGGTGGGTCCAGCGGGGTGAGGCACCACGCAGATTCAGATTAGACCTCGCCATCCCTGGGGGGCTGCGATCTGCGAAACTGTCGCCACATTCGAGGGCTGCTGGTGGGTCCAGCGGAGTGAGGCACCACGCAGATTCAGATTAGACCTCGCCATCCCTGGGGGTCTGCGATCTGCGAAACGGTCACCACTTTCGAGGGCTGCTGGTGGGTCCAGCGGAGTGAGGCACCACGCAGATTCAGATTAGACCTCACCATCCCTGGGGGGGGCTGCGATCTGTGAAACTGTCACCACTTTCGAAGGCTGCTGGTCAGTCCCGCGGAGTGAGGCACCACCCAGATTCAGATTAGACCTCGCCGTCCCTGGGGGGCTGCCATTCTGGGAAACTGTCACCACTGACGCGGGTCGTTTCAGAGGTGAGGTTGCCCCTCGGGCTCTCTTGTCACTTAGTTCTTTTGACCACGAGCATGATGAATGATCACTGTGGCGATTTGGCTTGGAAGTGAGGTTGCCCATCATGCCCGCTAATCATTCCCGATTCTTACACCATCGCCAGGTTGTGAAATTAATTTCTTGGGTCGCCATTTTGAAACGCGCGAGTATCGCAAAGCGGAAGACGAGGAAGGGGAAAACGATGGGGTGGAGGTGGAGAAGGAAGGGGGGAGGAAGTCCGGCCCGTGCTGCAGCGGCGGCGGCAATCACCGAGACGTGCTAGCCCTGTCGTGAGGTTGCCCGTCGGGCCCTCGAATCACTCCCGATTCCTGACCACGAGCAGTGCTCACGCGGCGCGAGTGACGCATGATCCGCGACGCGGATCGGTTCAGAGGTGAGGTTGCCCCTCGGGCCCCCTGGTCACTCAACGCTTTTGACCGCGAGCATGATGCATGATCACTAGTGAACTGGGCGAGGAGCGGTTCCAGACTGGACACATGATCGCCTGGTTCTGGGACACCGTGGCTCGGTGGATGATGATGCGGGCGAGGAGGGGCGCCGCGTCCCTCGGGCGGGTGCTCTACCTCGTCCAGGCAGCCGACAAGTCCTCGCCCTCGCTGCCCGTGGACCTGGCCGCGAAGCTGGTCAACCGCGTCAACCCGGGCGACACGGGCGGCATTCACGGGATGCTGCCGCTGCACGTGGGCATGCGCATACGCCTGCTGGAGCACCTGGACCTCGACAAGGGGCTCGTCAAGGACGCCGAGGGCGAGGTCGTGCACGTGGCCATCAACCCGAAGGACGAGGGCGTGGTGGAGAGAGCGAAGGCCGAGGGAGGTCGGGCGTACCTGCGGTACCTGCCGTACGGCGTGTGGGTGCGCATGGACAAGTACAAGGGCGGTCCCTGCGGAAAGAAGCTCAAGGAGCTCGATGACAGCATCGACGCTGCGAACGCAGCGGGCCTCGTCTTCATCGAGCCACAGAGCTCGAGCCCGTTCGACTTCCGCAAGTACAAGGTCACGCGCACTGGCTTCGTCATCTCCCACGCCGAGGTCCTGACGTCCACTGCCTGCCAGGGCCGCACCATGCACCGCGGAGTCATTGTTGACGCAGGGTGCAAGGATGCGAACGACCTGGACGCGCTGTGGCTGCACCTCTGCGTGATGCTGTCCAGGGCGACGACGATAGACAACCCACTGATGGTGCGCGACCCCGGCCTTGACTTTCTTGCAGGCGGCCCACCGGCAGACCTTGCGGAGAAACTGCGGAAGTTCAGTTCCCGCACTGCAACATGCAGGAAGGAGGCAGGGAAGCTGGCGCGCGAGCTAGATCTCGATCGCTTCCTGCACTAGATATAAGCAGGTATGATCCTGTGGACCGGCAGCAGGCATGCGTTGACCGAGCTCCTGCAAAAACGAAACAGTATCTTGCTTCCTCCCTCCTCTTTCATCATCGCCGCCCTAGTCCCCCTGTTACCTTATGCATTCATGGTGCTGCTGCTGCGATGGCTCCTCGCCCCTTCCTACTGGGTTCGTCCTTCTCCTGTCCCTCGTTCCCGCCCCCGCTATTGTTTAACAAGCCTTGAGACATACTTCTCGTCTTATCGATTGCTGTTCTGTGAGTCGTGCAACATTACGCATCCCATGTAGGTCGCACTACAAATCGCCGCGCCTGCACTGTCACGGTTCCTGCTAATGTTTCCCTACTCCGCTTGCCACTTGATGCCATTGGGTTGGGTACGTCGCAAGGTAATTTGTCTGATCCGGGCATCGGTCGGCAGTGCTGTCTGTTGTTCAACATCAGCTGAACCTAGCGTCGGAAATTCGGGAGTAGAAGGGAGCACGCGGCCGCGCTCAATCGAAGGGGGAGGGAAACGATCGTCACCGACGAACGCAACTCGCCTTGGGCGTGGACGTGGGTCCCCCTTGTCCGATGAGCTCTGGTTCGGGCTGCCCCCAGTAAAATCGAACCCGAATGTTAGGTACGCCAGTCGGCAACGGCGCACTGTAATTGTACCCGATAGGCTGGTCCTTGATCTTGATGTCTTGTAATCTGTTCGTCGCCCAGGTTCATCGCTACTCGTCGGACGACATGGTCCCATCCAGGACTATTCTTAGGAGACTGAACATACCTTCGAGATCCTTTTATCCACGCGTGTGTGGACGCTAAGGTGCAGCACTCGCGTGGTTTCTCTGTGTCTTGTGTAAATCCATGTGATCAATCAATCTCGCGGTCATGATAGCCAATGCTTTGTTACGCCATTCGGCCTTCTGAGCTCCTTGGCCACGCCAGTCCAATTCATGCTCAGTGGGCTGTGCAGCTCCCCCTGCTGTCTGGCACGCGCACCTCCGCAAGTTGGTCGGGGCGCGCGTGCATGTAGTTGCCCATTGCAGATATGATCCACGAGGCAACATACTTGAACGGTCGCACTCCAAAACGGAAATGGCAGCATCGCATACGCATGACCTGCAAGTCGAGATCTTCAACGGCATCTCGTATGAGCCCTTCCTTCCAGAAGTAACCTGGCGGTCCCACAAATACAATACACATACGTAGAGCCCGAGCCTGAATCATTAAGTCTTGGATGCGTTGATCATGTGGCCCTGCCCGCTTCCCAGGCAATCGAACGCACCAATCAGCGGGCGTTGCCGCCCATGACAATTGATAATCTCCCGAGAGTAGAGCACCCAAATATTGTGTACCAGTAGAGGTCATAACCTCTATATGTGTAATACGGTCACACATATAACCACGAGCTCGGAGTTCAGCGAAAGCTGTCCGTATGCACATGACAAGTGCACGAGAATGATAATGATGCGATGAGCACTCTTTTCCTGCAGCGGCCACACAGCCGGGTCCACTGCTATCCGTGGCAGCCGCACAGCCGGGCTTGCCACTGCCCCTAGCGCGCACAGCCGGCGCCTGAACAAGGCATGCAGGTTTCCCCACACTTGATGACAACACCTGAGAGTTCGGCCAGTCGGAGCAAGCGCGGGTGGCCGCGGCACGCGCCTGCCGCCGTCACTCATTTGGTGATGGGGGCGTCCAAATGCCCGTGCCATGCTGCGCTGCAGAGCCGCTGCTCGAAGTAAAAATATCAAACTTCTCAGCGGTGTCATCCACTTCCGCAGGTGTCCCTGCACGTGCGTCGGGCGGCGTCCACTTATTGCCCTCCTCGTAGATGGCCTGATATACCTTCGCCGGCAAGTTGCGCAAGGCGAAGTCCCGATCGGCCGAGGTGGGCTAGTCCCGAAAGACGTATTCCTGCGATGTCAGGTCTTGAAGGTGTTGTTCACCAAAGACCGGATCGTATAAGCGAGCGTCTCCTCGTTGATGGAGAAGCTGATGACTTGGTATCCTGTGACATCCTACATGTATGGGCATCGCTCATAGCAGGCGTCCCCGCGGCTGGCTCTGTGTCAGATGCTTCTTTGACGAGTAGCGGGTCATCCTCGCATTGAGGGCCGGCCGTAATAGTAAGCGACATCGACCTTTTATCCTCAGCTGCGGTCCCGTATTCGTCGACCTTGAGTGCCAGATGCCCAGAAGGCGCTTTCATCCAGTCAAGTCCTCTGGCACCATTTCCAAGTAGAAGCTTGCACATCTCAGAGCCAGGGATACTCATCTTCTCGTGCCCCTGCTCCAGGATCAGGATAGTCCTCATGTTAGACATGCTCCTGTCTCAGAAATAGCAAGGATATCCCCCCCTGAACCCTCAGCCACGTTTGCTGAGCAGGTATCAAGTCTCGGCACAGCAGGCGCCCCCGCCGGGCCCCCCCTTTCCTTGCGCGCAATTTTGCAGCGCAAGGACTTGTCACACACCGCGGCACCATGTCCCACTCCAGACACGTAGAGCCTCTTCGCCAGGTTCAGCTTCTTGATAGCGTGTCCATGGGAACGGGATACCTGTCCGAATATCTGTGCCGTTTTTAGACCAATGATGTTGATGTTACTGCCGATGTCCAAGAGGATTGTCAGCGGCTGCCAGAGCCAGTTCATGGCGTTCTCCAAATATTCCTAGCATTTCAGACAGTGTCGTACCATACATACCCTTGCGGCGCTTCTGCTCCAACACTAAATCGTTTCTTGACAGAGACGTGAAGACATTCATGTATCCGCGGGCCTCCTCTTCCGTAATGTGGTTCTTCTCAAAAACCCAGGCCGTATGATACTCGTCATACGCGTGCGGCCGCGATGCAGATGTGGTCAGCATGTTCATGAACGTATCCTCGTCAGCACGCATGCCCACCTGACCATCTGTGTTTACCATTAACACAGCGTGTAGCATGTCGCGCTCGGATATCGCACTGATGCCACTGCGCACACTCACCGGGCTCTCCGTCCTGCGCTAGCTGCGCGGGCGGGTATCTCGCTCGTATGGCATGTAGGTATGTGGAGACTACAGCCACTGAGCGCTCCTATCGGTGGCTCTCTCCATACGCCTCAGCCACATGTCGTTGACCGGCAGAGCGGCAGGTGCAGTCGCAGCAGGTGCCCCTGCATTGTTGGCTGCCTCTGCTATTAATGGCATGGGCGCATCCAAAGCAGGCGCGGTGGCTTCCGTCGCCTGCCCCGCGTTGGCCGATGAAGCAGGTTGCCCCGCTGGCGTTGTTGCAGGGGCTGCCGCGTCATTCATCATCATCGCCGTGACGCGGTTGAGCTCTTCACGAAGGTCTCTAAGTTCATTAGCCCCTCGGAGAATCTCTCCATGACGATTCAATGCGTCCGGATCTCCAGCAAGGGCATGACGAAGCTCAGCTGTGATTAGACCAACGCCCCTGCAAATGGCGCAGGGTGCCCCAGTTGCAGTACACTCCATATTGCCAGCCAGCTGTCTGTCCACATGAGCATGTGCAACTCGGCCCCAGCACAGTGCATGGAATATGTGACCACACTGAAGCCTCCAGACCTTGTCGCGATGCATGAAGTGATCCAGGCATATGGCACACTTGTTAGAGTCACCGTCGCTGATGACTGGTGGTAGTGCCGATGGCCTGATACGCGTCTGGCGCTCAAGAGTGGTTTCACCAACCTCATGGCTGCAAGGCTGTGAGGTTAAGTGCGAGTGTCCCCGCTGTGGCTGAAGTAGCAGATTGCCCCGCACGGCCCAGCATCCTGTTTGCCTGACGCTCATGGTTGCGACGCTGGCGGGCCGATTGCATCAAGAGGTTGGCCTGCTGCGCCTCGTGAAAGGCCAGAATCTCTGGGCGCAGCTCCCCCATGGATGATGGCACAACCAGGCAAAGGGGCCTGCTGCGTCACATCTGAGTCCATAGGTGTAGCCAAATATCCACGATGAGGAATCTGGCCCGGCACACCGGATGTGTAACCAGAGCCGCGCGTCAACTGAGACTGGTGGAAGTCGTCGGCCGTCGCTCGTACATACGGGCTCTCCGGCTGCATTCCCACGCGAGGATTACCAGTTACCTGAGCATGGTAGTCAGGATACAACGGGAAGTCCATCGATGGTGCTGTAGGGCGCTCTGCAGCTGTCAGATCGTATGTCGGATGACTGAAGAATGCTGGCACGTATCCGTACCGATTGGGGTTGTCTGGTGATGGATTTGGGTCCGGGACATACTCCCATGGCGGCGTCCAATTAGCGTTAGGGAAGTCGATGCCATCCCTACGCATGCTCTGTGCGGCTTCGCGCATCTGCCCGTACATCCACTCTTGATGACCAACTAGGCTCTCGGCCCTCTGCGCATGTCGCCTGTAAAGCCTGGTAGAGCTGCGGGTCCATCCGGATGCTTTGGAGCCTTGCCTGTAGGCTTCTGGTGCTTCCAGCGCTCTGTGGAGTCCCAAATGGAGTTGTGGCTCTGCTCATAGGTGCGAACGACGCAGGTTGCCCTGCAGGTGCTGGCAGCTGCTGCATCTGAGCACGCCACGGATCGCTGGCGTACAACATGTCGGCAGGAGTAATTCCACTCGAAGTCACACCTGTCACGTCCGCACTTTGGACCTAAATCCATGATCCGTCAGATCCCCATACAGGTGCCCCCGCTCGATACACATCTTGCAGCATAAACTGCAAAGAACTCGACCTCCTGAATGGGCGTCGGTTCGGGACACTCTAATTTGTAGGGGGCCTTTTGAAAAAAAAAAAAAAAAAAAAAAAAAAAAAAAAAAACTTTCAACGACGATGCATCATTCCGAAATTCGTGCATGCCTTTGATGGAAAGACCAATGCTCGGACACTTCTGATCGTTGTCCCGCAAGTACAAGGGATCGATCCATGCGAGTCCCACGCGGCTGTACCTGCACTTGGTCGTTGGGCAGAATACATATAAGCTGGACGATGCGAGCCGGAAGAATTATGCCGCTCCGGCCTGCCGACATTAAACTATCGTTTGCTGACCGCCAAATCGCCATATTATCCCGAAGCAAGTTCTTCAGACTAACCATAGCCAATACCTCGGAGTCAACACGCAGGCCAGACTGCATTCTGCTGTCGCCCGGTGAATATGGGCAAGCATGAACAAACTGTATGCCTTTTCTCTTGGTGGTGTCGTCGGCACGGCATGACAGCCCTATGCTAAGTATACCCGGGATGTTTCCCCACCGGGTACCATGAATAAAACAGCAAGGTGCACCTGGAATAATCAAATCTGTTATCCTCATATACAATGATTCAGGGCACTATATCCAAAGACTGCTGTGAACATTACGTGGGCGGATGAAATATGTCTCGTGCGCCCCAGAAGCGCACTGGCACTTCTTGACCTGTAGCCTGTTTTTCTGCATCCCAGTATTGTCAACCAAGCCAATCAAGTCCAGCACAATCAATGCTTGGCATGCCCACTGGCGTGTCCTGAGATACCGACGCACAGTCTCCAGGTGTTTGTGATGATGACGATCATATCCTTCAGGTGGCCAATGGTAGAGCAGCTCTGAAAGCTCAACCCACCCATCGAATTCGTCGACAAACGGCACTGCTCGCAGAAACCTATTGGAGAGATGGTTGTTATGAAATGGCTTATGGCGAAGAGCAGTCGCAAGCCACTCTTAGCAGCGGCGCTGCTCCTCATGGCTCAACCTTGGGGCTTGAATGTTTTTTGCGTTAAGGATCCCAATCAAGTCGTCCTTCTCCGAATGATACGTGAGCGCCAGGCGCTTACGCAAAATATTACGCACCGCCTGGCGCGCATGAGCTCCCCTGTCGGCAAGGACGGCGGCATCCTGAATATCGCACTTCACCATAATGTATCGATCAGACCCGCCATCATAATTTGGGTGATATGCTGAGTTGATCTTCTTACGACTGGAAATGCGTAAACGGTCCCAGTACTGTTGACACTCCACGGGCACTTCCAAAGTAAGAGCAGGTTGCCCCGCAGAGCTCTGGGCAGGTTGCCCCGCAGAACTCCGAGCTGCTGCTGATGCTGCGGGTGCGCGGGCGCCTGCCGACGACGAGGCAGCGCCTGCTGTTCTCATGGGCGCCCGAGAAGTCCTTGGCGGGGTACTGATGTCAAAGTCCCGGCGTATCTTCTCGTTGATGTTGTAGCACTCGGCTGTCCTATCTTTGGGGGCTGCCCCTGATGCCTGCGATGTAGTTCCCAATCGTTTCTTATCGATGCCACGCCGCGTTGAAGAAACATCCCTCGATGATCCCTCCAATGTCGGCGCCCAGCCAGTCCCGTGTGTCCGGCCAGGCGTAGGGCCGCGACGTGGTACAAGGTCCTTCGGCCCAGGAGTGCTGGAGCCTCGAGATGCAACTGCTGCGGCGGCCGCTGCTGGTCCTCGGGATCGACGTCGGTCAGCAGGTTGCCCCGCAGGTCGATGTTGCTATCTCCAGGGTTAGGATCATCTGGGCTCTTCCTTTTGTTTGGGCGGTGGTCTGCGCTGATCAGGTCCGAGCGACTTAGACGGACTCGACAAATCCGAAGATGGAGAAATCTCAGTAGGCGGATCTGTCTTCGGCTTGGGAGCCGCCTTGGCCGTTGCCCCTGCAGGTACCCAAGGCCCATAGCGCGCGGGATCCTTGCCAGGGCCCAGGTATATCCCGTCAGGCGCTTTGAGCGCCAGATTATTGATAATGGCTTTTTTCCTCCCAGAGAAGAGATACTTGGTAGAGCCAAGCCTCCGTTTTATTATAGCCTTTTCCTTGCCTACACCTCCAGCGCGGCAGGCAATCCGTCTTCCCGGAGAAAAGTCCACATCTTCTGTGACAACGTACTTGGGATCGATAGGGGCGCCCGCTTCGTGCGCGATGTCCGCAATGTCCGCGCCGGCGGTGAGGGCGTCGGAGAAGTCCGAGCCGTGCCCTGCAGGAGCTGCTTCCGCGGGGTCTCTTCGGCCATTGCTTCAATTTCAGCGGCATCAGCTTCTTATTGATCATCTTCTTCTGATTCGGGCGAAGCAGGTTTCCCCGCGTGCCAATCACGATAAAACTGCTTCAAATAATGAAGACGTGAAAAGTGTTTCCATATTCTGAGAGATAAGGATATTTCGTGAACTGTAGCTTGCTCGTAGTCGTTCTCCGTCAACTGCTCCGTATACGGCGCTCCATTAGGATCGGCGCAGCAACCCCGACCATCACCATGAGACCAAGCCCACGGAGTCTTTTTTTAAGTTCGGGCTTCTTGATGGGCGCCTCATGGGGCAGCCAAGCCTGCGGTCGGCATGTTCGGGGCATGTGCAGACAACGCCTCTGTGAAGCTTCCGTTCCTCGACGATAGCTCTCTCGAGGTCGCGCCTGGTAATCTTTTTCTTGCGTTTTGACAGCTCCTGTCCTTGTTGAGCGACTGATATTGCCGTCTTCATCACGTTCAACATTGCGAAGAAAATACCAGTGACGAATCCGGTGCTGAGTCCAACCCTTGTTCAACCAATATCGCATCTTATCTCTCCGCATGCACTGACGAGCCAATCCAGCTTCCGCGTAGCCAACAAGGCGCTGCATTCCGCCCACTGGATATTCTTCTTGCGGTTGATGCTCCTGAGGCGGGTGCCCCCGCAGACGCCCCTCCTCGGGGGCGTGTCGGGTCTATTGGTCAGCCATGGGCGGGCCTTTGGAGTTCTCGCGCCAGGAGGATGAGGGCGCTGAAGGCCGCTAGAGCGAGCGCCACTGGAGCGCGCGCGCACGGTCGGGTGAGCGACTGGGGATCCGACCGCGACGTACCAGACGATCATTATCTTCCCATTATTCGTCATCGTCGTCGGCGCGATACTTTTTCCTCCAGACCTGGCGGCCGGTCGATCGCTCCTGGCAGCTCATGGAGCGGTCCGAAGCTACAAATGCGTATTGCATTCCTTCATTATGGCCAAGTTCGTATTGAATGCGCTCAGACAGATCACTCACGTGTCGCGGCTTCCCTAGCAAAGGGCCATCCTCACTCAACTCCATGTTTGTCTGATTTCCAATGGCCCGAGGATCAAACATCAACTGTATTTCCTCTTCTGCCGCAGGAATAATGGTTTCTGAATCTGCGGGTGTCCCCGCCATTTCGGCATCTCCTTCGGCGGGCACGTGGAAGTTCTCGACAAGCTCAATATCTGCAGGTTGCCCCGCGATGGGTCTGCCCAGCCAGTCTGCCAGATCAATACCATTGCGGCCAGTGCATACCTCCTCGAGCAGCTCGTCTGCGTAATTCTCGAGGGACAACTGGCACTCAAATTTCTGGCAGCCATGAAGGTAACAACTGCAACTGAGCTATCGGCACGGTCGGCTAAAAGTGACTCCCAATCAACATACTGTATATCTGAATCAGTTTGAGCCACATGTATCGACGGACCTCTGTCTCTCCCATCGCCCTGAGGGCATTCGCGGCGAAAGTGCTGCGTGCTATGGCATATGTCACACTCCATAGTTTTGCCATTGACATACTTCGGGTTTCCCCGACGTACCTTACCATTTCCTGAGGTATGCCTACGATTCCTGCCTGCACCCAAGAATATATATTCGTAGTGTGGCCAGGAATGTTAATATGCCTCTGCCATGCAATCGCCGACGCTTACATTTTCCCTTACCTCGACCCCTGTCTTGTCCCTTGAGTGCTCGTCGGACGATACGCCGTGCCTTACAACTGGCGGCTTCAGAAATTGCCTCCATATGCGCTTGTGTTTCTGGTATCCTAAGAATAACCATTGCGCCCGATGCTCTTCCGATAAGTATGTAGGCACATCGGAGTAGTCAAGGGCCGTGGCCTCGTCGCCCGAAGACGCATCGGCGTCAGCACTGGGGTCGAAGTCAGACTCGGCAGGTTGCCCCGCTGACCCCTATTAGGGTCGTGGCCTGCGCGGGGGATACCACATCGGGCGGCCCCTGAAACCTGGCCCAGGAGTCTTGCGACCCCGAGGCCGATCCACCGCGTTGAGCCAGTAGCGTAGTGGTCTGAGTTGGTCGTGGATCGTCATTGCAGACGTTATTTGCAGGTTGCCCTGCGTTTGCCCCAGCGTGGAAGGTCTCGGTTCGATGACCGCGACTGAAGATACCACCAATATTGCCCGTGATTCTCTCAGCAATGTGCACACATGACCTCGCGCGCTCAAGCGGGGCGCCAACCTGTTGCTGGTCTCTCGGCATGCGGTGGTTTAGTGGCTACAGGAGCTGCTGTGCACGCGATGCCCCCCACTCCAAGAGCTCAGAATAAAATAAGCGCTGAGATTTGGAAGTTTGGGATGTTAAAGTCTGCCGTTTCAACTTCAGAGCGGGCCATCTCGAAGCGCGCTAACGTCTGGTCGATCCGCCCCCCCGCATGGACTCGGAAGTCAATGGGAGCTGAACCAGAGTTGAGTTGGCGCTCCTCTTCAAAATTCTCGAACGTCGTGCTTGAAAGGAACGCGATGTAGGCGGCGCCGTCGGCATGGCGGAAACCGATG
Source organism: Prorocentrum cordatum (assembly GCA_963575745.1). Taxonomy (NCBI): domain Eukaryota; class Dinophyceae; order Prorocentrales; family Prorocentraceae; genus Prorocentrum; species Prorocentrum cordatum. The sequence goes on from CAUYUJ010015008.1 coordinate 324,363, forward strand.
TTAACGCCAAATGTGATAACCGCCGGGCGGACTCTCATGGCAACGGTCCGTGCGAGACCCCCCAAACCTCGCTGCAGGGCTGCAGCTTGCTGGGAGGGCCTCATGTTGCCTGTGACCACGTTGATCCAGGCATGTACCTCGCGGACGAATTCGCGAAAAAGGTACCTGACCAGCTGGGCCCCAATGGGGGCCGGTCGTCGTTCTTGCGTCGCCTCCGCCACGCACATCCCCCACCGCGCGCCCGATGGCGACCCGCGTGAGCCCAGAGATAGTAACACCAATCCAGTGGCCTCGTAAGTCGTACTTGGTTGGGGCTTCCGATGTGCGGTCGTGAGTCTGCGTGGGGGCGGAGGCGGCGCCGCATCGCATCGCACGCTTCCATGCATTATGTCTTCGAAGAAGTTTCCAAGTGGAGTAGGTGGGTGGACTTCAGGAGTGCAGTAGCGCAGGGATGTAGGACGAAAGTAAAAGGCCTCCGCGCAAGCGGAGGTGTCACTGCGAGCGGCCTCGCTATACTGCGCAGTTATATACATTCCTCGGCGCAGACCCACTGCACCCTGATGTTCCACCACGTCTGTAGTCCACCAGATATCGCCGTGGATGGCGAGGAGTAGAGCTAGAGCTGACCACCATGGGCCAGCTCGGCTACCAAATTTGAATGGGGCTTGGAGGCCCAACCAACAGCTTCGCCGTAGGCGAAGCCCAGCTCCCGCTCTGTTGTTCCGTAGTAACGATAGTTCCAATAGTAAGGGGCGAGCCATCTCAAGCAGCATTTTGGCATCGATGGCACATGATACACCTCGCGCTGAGGTGTAGTCAGATCTGGGCGGCCGGCCGCTTGAGCCACGCGGCCGCAGGCGCGCGTTCGCTTCCGCCCCGCATGTACCCCGGCTCACTTTAAAGTCACAAGACGGCCGCAGCTGCTCTTGGAGACCCCTCAGGACCCCTCCAACAGCCTAACGCCACTGAAAAACCGATGGGCAATTGATGAGTTGCACCTTCTCGCCTTTTCGCTTCCGACGCGCCCTCGAGGCCTCAGCGCGGCTCCAAGATGGCCCGAGAGAGCTCCAAGAAGGGCCCAAGAGGCCTCCAAGACGGCCCCAAGAGCGCCCAAGATGCCCCCCAGAGGGCACCAAGAGCGCCCCAAGAGGCGGTTTGGAAAGCTCTCAAGGGGGGGGGGGGGGGGGGGGGGGGGGGGGGGGGGGGGGGGGCTCGATAAGGGGCCCCGCGCCCTTTTGATCGATGGTCTGCAAGATGGCCCCAAAAGGCCCGCCGAAGCTCCCAAGAGAATCCCAGGAGCCCCAAGAGGGCCCCAAGAAGGCCCGATAAAGCCCCAAGAGGGTTCCAAGAGGGCCCCTGGAGGCACCTGGCAGGCTCCGAAGAGGCCCCAGAGCGGCCTCAGAGAGCCCAAGATGACCTCCAAGATGACCCAGACAGCCCAAGCTGGCTCAAGATGGCCCCCGAGATGCTCCAAACGGCCTCACGGCCGCTCCGAGAGCGCCCGGGAGCGCCCCAATAGAGCCCCAAGAAGCGGTTTGCGGGCAAATCCCAAGAGGGCCCCAGGAGGGCCCCCAAAACTCCCAGAGAGGACCAGCAGCAGCAGCAGCAGCAGCCGCAATACTACCTCTAGATGGTTCCACAAACCCTCGTCCGCGTCGTCCTCATCCTAGTCCTCGTCCTCCTCGTTCTCGCCCTTTTCCGCGCCCCCTCGCCCTCCTCGTCCTCCTCGTCCTCTTCGCCCACCTCGGCCCCTTCGCCCCCCCCCTCCCCCCCCTCTTCCTCCTCCCCCCCCCTCTCTTCCCCTCGCCCCCGCGCGGCCCCCGGGAATGGCCCGGAACGGCCGCCCCTTCGCTCCCAGAGATCTCTCGGCCCACCCCGGTTGCTCGCTCCGTTTCCTTAGATGTTTCTATTCGCCCCTTTTTCCCGTCAGCTCTCGCGGGCAGGGCTTCGCGCTGGGCTGGCGGGGATCTTTGTCGCAACCGCGGGCGAAGGCGCCAGCGGCGTCGCGGGCCGGCTCGGGCCACGAGCAGAACTAATTGCCTGACGCGCGCGCAGACAACACAACCTGGCGGGGGCATTTCTTGATCGCGACCGCGAGCGGGCACCCGCGCGGCGTCAAAAGGTCGCGCGGTTCAGGAAGAGGCCGCTGCGCCGAGCCAGCGCAACGCGGCGCCGCGGGCGAAGCAGGGGCGCGCCGCAACGAGGAAAGCGAAGAGCAAGAGAGAGCGACAACACGAAGAAGAAAACGAAGAGCAAGAAAGAGCACCGCAAGAGAGAAAGGAACACGAAAGGAGCGGGAAGAAGAAAAAGAGCACGAGCCGCATCTCAGAGGTATAAGATCGAGTAGGTGAACACCCTGAACCTGTCGCACTCCGTGTACTTGTCGTAAGCGGGCGACCGGGAGCTCTAGTCTACCTATTCAGCAAGCGGACGCCGAAACCTCGCGCAAGGACAATGTGGCCGCAGGGCCCGGGAGCAGTCAGCGACAGCGAAGAACGCGTCAGTGGAAGCCCGGGCAGCGCCCTCATCGCAGACCAAGTAGCAGTGCCCACGGCCGTCTCCAATGCCGCCGCGAAGCCGCGAGAGCGCGTGGGGCCCACCGCCCCGCGCGCCCCGGGGGGGGCACGGGGGCCGGAGGCGCCCGACGGATAGGGGCAGAGGACAGCCGCCGGAAACTCGGTTAGCTTCAGAGGGGGGCGGCTGACAACCGCCGGAAGGTGGGTGCTCGCGTCAGCATTGCCTGAGACCAGCCCACGGCCCTGGGGGCGCAGCTAACAGCCGCGGGCGAAGGCAGGGCAGGGTCCTGATTTCATCGCGCATGAGAAACATGCCAACCCCTGAAACAGGCGACATGCCACGCTGACCCTCCCCATTCGCCTCCATCCCTGTAAACGAATGCAATGCGGCGCCGTCCGATACCATCCTCCAGAGCCACCGTCATTCGCATCGAAAGGTAGCACAACAGCACGCGCAAAGTCGTGAAGCATGCCACATCAGCACAAAGCCCTACAGTAACACTACAAGTCGCACGCATCACACGCGCATCACCATGTCCACCGTCACCCGCGCTTTCATCAGTTAACTCACACGCACAAACAACGCAACACAAACAGTAACAGAAGGTCATGGAGGAGGAGAGGGAGGAAGAAGCATGAACAGTGTTGTGCAGTCTTTTCGCATCATCTTTGCGATCGCGGTAGTCTTCCGATAGCCGTGTCGGGTCAGGGACTCGCGACATGAATCCCGAAAGGTTGGCGAGTGCCCGTTGCCCCAGCTCCCAGGAAACATGCCCAAGTCTGCAATGACGGCCAGCCAATTGAAGGCCAAGGTTTCGGAGGAGCGCAAGAAGTCGCGTCAGCGGCGCAAGCAGATCTCACCCCTTCAGGCTAAGGTCTCGCTTCATATTGTTCGCACGCTCGCCCAGACAAGCAAGGCCACGCGAGACGCGGCGAGGGTGCGCGATATGGTCAGGGCCTTGAAAAGGGAGAAGGTCGCCTTCAAGACGGCAATGCTCCAGGCGGAGAAGCAAGGGGACAAAGCAATTGCCTCGCTTTCTGTCGTTCGCCCGCGTTCTTCCGCGCGCCCCCCGCGGATCCGCCGCCCCGGGCGCGCCCGCGGCGAGCCGGCCTCTTGCTCTGGGGGCAGTGGGGGCGATTAGCGTGATCGCACGGCGCAGTCTTTGAAGGCGCGGCGCAGCCTCCAGTCCAACTGCTGCCTTTTTTTCAGCAGCCTCGAGCACGGCGGATGACGATTGGAGGGCGGTCCTGGGGCAGTCCGGGTATGAGAATTGCAGTCGGGGCGGCGATGATTTGCACGCGCGTTTGTAGCAATTTTAGGTGGCAGCATCTTGGCGCACGGGTGCCGCCCATGCGGGAGGGGGAAGGGTTGCCCTGGACAGCCATTCGCCGCGCGCGCATTTATGCCAGGATCCTTCAGGACGAGGCCTTCGCAGTGGGAGAGAATGTTCTAGGTTCTAAGAAGCATCGCTGCGTCGTGGGGCGGGTCGCCTTCCGCCCATCAGCCAGGCCAGCCACAATTTGAGATGCGCAATCAAAGCTCGAAACAGCGAATGACTGCTCCCGCGAAACCTTTGCCATCCGTAGCATTTCGGCTCAAGCGCTTCCAGCATGCCTGAGCCAACGCAAGCTGTGCTTCGTCAGATTTGCCAGTTTGTCAGCGCCGTTTCAGACGGTGGCCACGTCAAGAGCCCAGAAGTTGCACGGTTTTCTCGCAAGCTGCTGGGCGAGGACATTGCGGAGCACGGGGCCACCGTGGCAGCGACCAGAGGGCGTTTGAGATGTGTCGAAGATCAGGCTTCACTGGCGATCCCCGTGACATACATCGGCTCTTCAGAAAATATGTTCCTTGACGCTCTCGCACAACCAGCCTAGAGTCATATCGGCACTCGCTTTGTCTTTGAGCTCGTCGGTTGCTGGCGTCGGCGCTCTTGCTGCGATTCCAGGCGGCAGCTGCGTCGGCCGACGGGCAGAAGCCCTTCAGCTGGCAACGTGCCAGGCCGAATCCCAAGATTTGAGCTGGCGCATGAAAATTACCGTCAGGGGCACGCAGCTGGAGGACGTGCGGGAGGACAGGGGCAGGCTGGCGAAGAGATGTCGCATGCTCCAGAATGCGAGCGTTGATTTGAAGATGGTCGCTGAAAACCAGGCGCGCTAAGCCGCTCGTTTGACGCAGATGCATAATTTCAGACAAGCGAAAATGACGTTACTTGGTGGGCACACCCTTGCCCTGAAAAAAAGAAAGGAACATGGAAGGTCATGCTTCGCGCGCCTTGACGATCGCAGCTGTTGCTGATGATGAAGACAAGGGAAGATTCAAAGACGCTGGGGTCGCCGTTCGATTTGAGAACTTGGCTGCCATCGTACAACGGATGATCACCAGGTCTTTCCACGTTCAACATCTCGCTCTGGCGGTTGCCCCCGGCACGATCCGCATAGAAGGTCACGCGTGCATGGGCGACGCAACGAACGAGGAGGCAGCGCATAAGGGCAAGGTCCATGTCGGCTGTATCTGGTCGTCAGTTGCCCAAGCTGATTTCAGCGCTGGGAATGTCGATGCTTCCAGCGTTACTGAGGTTTGAAATGCGCGCGCTGGTTTGCAACGCGTTGCAACGGGGACCCACGAGGAGAATGAGCAAACCATGGAGACGCACGTGCACTCAACAGGGCGCCCGCCCTGGCGCAGCGCCCCTCCCGATGCCGCCAGCGGCTCGGAGCTTTTTCTCCGGATGCTGGACAGCGTGGGTGACAACGCGAGGGCACTGACCATGGTCGCAAAGTCCTTGAAGGGCGCTGCATCGGTCGCAGTCGTCTCGCAGTTCTGTGATCTCCATCAGTTTTCGTTGCTGATACTGGCGACGTACACTTTTCTTGCTGACTTCAAAATTGCAGGAGAGCCCTCATGCGAAAAACGAAGGTTTGCTTCGGTCGCTAACACGTGGCGCATGCCTGGTAATGGGATTAAGATTTGGCACACCTGCGCTGACATTCACGGCGACTAGCTGGCTGTTAGAGTTTGCGGAAAAAAACACCTGGCAGGGCAGTCAAGACACAATGGGGTTCACTTGATTCCATTGAGCATTTCATTGTCCAGGGACGGTCTGTCTTAGCCTCTGTGTGTCGATGGCGTCGCCGGTGAGAAACTGAAGAAAAAAAACAGAAATCGGGCACTCTGGCAGACCGGACCGATCAGGACCGAAGCGACGCCAGGCAATTCAGGCGCTTGTCATTGGAAGCCCTCCAGGAAAGCAGGTTCATTGTGAAAGCTATCGTGTCCACCATTGCACTCGGGCCGCTTCGGCACTTCCACCTCTGGATCCAATCTCAGACGAAGGAGTTCAAGACGAACGACGACAACGCTGGTGGCAACGCTTAATTGGGGCCCGCTGTGATGTCGAGACTTGTCAGCTTTCAAGAGGCGGAGCTAAAAGGGTGACGTCAGCAAGCTCCTGGCCAACGACAACGCTGGGTGGGCCGCTCTATGGCCATCCGTTCCACAAGAATACGTCAGCGATGCCAGAGCGCTTGCCATTACGCTCGCCATTGCAAGCGCGTGCCAGTGGGGCATGAGAATCAGGAGTGGCGTGACCGAGTTCCCTGCGTTGCTTTTGCAATGCGTGGAGGAGGGACCGTGCGTCAAGTGTGAGCGCAGGAAGGGCGTTGCTCAACTGCTACTGGCGCGGGCTGGTCGTCCTGGGGGTCTGCGGCGGCCGCTCCACGACCTCGCTCAGAAGCTCTTCAACAAGTACTCCCTGGAGTTCCGCGCCATGGCCGAGACAAGCTGCTGCTCGAAAGGAGTTGGATTCCGTTCTCCTACTGGTCCGCTCCCAGTAGCGTCCAGATACGCAGAGGGTAGAGGTTCGGCGGGCGCTAGAACTTGGAGGCCACGAGAGATTTTTAGGACTCGGAACTGTTTTTCGGTTGGGTCCAGGGAACACTTCCCAAATGGAATCCAAGGGCTAGCGTCCGCCGTCAGGGGGCCAACTCGGTGCCCCAGGTAATAACGGCCAGGGCGCCAAACATACGGATTCCTCTTGCGAGCGACCGCTTATGTTTGATGCTTGGAACGTTGCCGCAGATTGTCTGGCTTGTCATTCGGAGGCCGTGGCTATCCGCAACAGAGGCGATGAAGCAGAACGCTGCAACGCCATGGCGGGTCAATGTGCTGGCGATGCGCCTATTCCTGTTGTAGACGCCGCTGGCGCCGACCACGGAGGGCCACCCTGCATTGCTGTGGAGCCTGATCAGCTAGACCTCTCAGATGGAGCAGGCGCAGAACCGCAGGGCGTGGCCGTGGGGGACGTGCCGGCCAGGGAGGCCAGACGCGGTCCAGTCTGCAATGTCACGTTTCTGCGTCACTGAGCCGCGCAAGGTCCATACCGAGGAGCTTAGATATGACAAGCAGAATGGATCGATGCAGCAATTCCTTCTTGGTGCTCGGCATTCTATCACGTGCTGGTACGCGCAAGCAGGCGTTAACCAGGACAACACAGGGGTCTCGATTCGTTAGCCCCTGCAGACCTTCAAGTTAGGGGACCTCGTCGCCAACGTGACCAGGGGCTTGCCAGCTCCTGCAAGTGGACATATTCGCTCGAAATGTATAATTGTGAACACGTTCACCGTCTGGTGGGGCTCGCTGAACAACGGGAGGGTGGTAGATCGCACGTCGTCTCAGCTAACCCCTGAGCGTGCTACGCCAGCTAAATCGCCGAGCGCTGGGGCAGACGGTGCAGCTCCCCCCTGCTGCCCCGAACGAATTCGTTGTTCCCGATGCTGCAGATCCGCTGGCCGAGAATCTAGAGGAACTCATCGGCGGAGTCGACGGGGATGACGAGCTGGACTTCGAAGGAACTGGGGTCAACTTGCTTCCCCTCCCCATCCCCAGGAGGAGGACGGATGAAGACAGAGGAGGACCGTGGAGGACGAAGACACAGGAGTATGGCACAGTTGGACTTCGAAGGAACTGGGGTCAACTTGCTTCCCCTCCCCATCCCCAGGAGGAGGACGGACGAGGACGGAGGAGGACCGTGGAGGGCGAAGACACAGGAGGATGGCGCGCGGTCGGAGGACGGAGGAGCACGAGCCCGCTGCAGGAGCCGACAGACTGCCCGCCCGCGGCCCCTCTGGGGAGCCAGGGGAAGTCAGCGTCGCCGACGGCGCCGAGACATCCTTCTCCTCCTCCTCCTCCTCCTCCTGCTCCTCCTCCTCCTCCTCCTCCTCCTGCTCCTCCTCCTCCTCCTCCTCCTCCGCCTCCTCCTCCTCCTCTCCTCATCCACATCTTCGGCGTCGCCCCAACATCCTGACACTGCGTGCACGTCGCCCCCCCGTATGTCAACTCGGATGTAGAGATGCCACCCCGCGCCAGCGGACGATAGTCCGCCGCTTCCGTCTCTGATTGCGAAAGGGGCCCTCAGGGGTCCAGCCTGCGACAACTTGGTGAAACGCGTGCTCGATGTGTGTGCAACGGGGGGCATTCCGATGTTCTGCATGCTCGCCAAGTTCCTGGGGAGGTCGGCGTTAAGCCGTTCGAGAAGCATTCAATCGGTCTCGTCGTAGCTAGGATCGGCGATGCAAGTTTTGGATGTTCGGACATAGGTAAGACAGCGTGTTCTGGCTGGTGCGTTCTGCTTGTTAGGTGGGAGGAGTTTGCTTCTAGGATTGGCCGTCCGATGAGGACAGGCAGCAATAATCGATTGAGATATCATTTACTTGCGCCTGAGCATTTCGACTGCGACGTGCTCTGTTCGAACGTTGGAGTGTTTCTGTCCAAACGCACGGCCAGCAGCAAGTGGGGCATCGAGCGTCAGGCGCTCCCAGATTGGCTCGTCAAAATTCGGGCATCAGAAGAATGTAATATGTATGCGGGTCCGATAGAATCGCCGTGTGTTGCTTGCAAGCTTGCTGTCAAGGGGAGCTCAGGGAACCCTGAGCTATCGCAGTCCGATGCTAGGTACACGTGTAGCGAATGTTTAACGTCTTGTCACCTTCAGTGCCACGAGACTTTTGCATCTTCCCCTTCGGGGAGGGGTTTACCCCTCCCCCTACCCCCTCCCCCTGGGCCTGGAGAGGGAACCCGGCGGGTGGTCAGAGGGGCCTTTTTCGACTCCTTGGAGGGCTAAAAAACGACACCCCTCACGAGGATTCTGGCCCCGACGGGGGGAGGAAGAAAAAACCCTCTCCTCATCTTTGAAGCCAAAAACATTGATTTTACTATGCTTTCGGCACCATTTTGGCCTTGTGAGGGGGCCGCGCTCCTCTTCCTTCATAGCAAAATCATTGATTTTACAAAGGTTTTGGCCTCATTTTGTCATTCTCAGGGGGCAGCGCTCATTTGCGCTTCTGAGGGGGTCGCCAGAGGCCCCAAGATGACCCCAAGAGGCCCCCCGGAGGCTCCCAAGAGGCCTCCAAGAGGCCCCCAAGAGGCCCCCAGGAGGCCCCAAGAGGCCCCCAAGAGTCTCTCAAGAGGCCCCCAAGAGGCCCCAAGAGGCTCCAAGAGGCCCCCAAGAGGCCCCCCAGAGGCCCCCAAGAGGCCCCCCAGAGGCCCCCAAGAGGCCCCCAAGAGGCCCCAAGAGGCTCCAAGAGGCCCCCAAGAGGCCCCACGAGGAGCCCGAACGACTCACACCAGGACGAGGGGCCCCAACGACTCATACCACGAAGAGCCCGAACGACTCACACCACAAGGAGGGGCCCGAATGACTCACACCAGGACGAGGCGCCCGAACGACTCACACCACGAGGAGCCCGAACGACTCACACCACGACGCGGGCCTCGAACGACTCACACCACGAGGAGCCCGAACGAGTCACACCAGGAGGAGGAGCAGCGCTCATACAAGCCCCCCAGGATGGCCCCCAGAGGTCCACCAGATGGCCCCCAGAGTTCCCCAGATGGCCCACAAGAGGTCCCCAGGAGGCACCACGAGGCCTCCAAGAGGCCCCTAAGATACCCCCAAGAGGTCCCCAAGAGGCCCGAAGAGGCGCCGAAGACGCCCCAAGAGGCCTCCGAGCGGCTTCCAAAAGACATCTACTACTATTTCTTCTCCTACGATTACTACTACTTCTACTACTGCTACTACTCATACTCGTTTGACCACATTATTTGTAGTACTACAACTACAACTACTATTACGACTACTACCAGGTTCATTCGTACGACTATGAGTCCTACTACTACTACTACTACTACTACTACTACTACTACTACTACTACTACTACTACTACTACTACTACTACTACTACTACTACTACTACTACTACTACTACTACTACTACTACTACTACTACTACTACTACTACTACTACTACTACTACTACTACTACTACTACTACTACTACTACTACTACTACTACTACTACTACTACTACTACTACTACTACTACTACTACTACTACTACTACCACTACCACTACTACTACTACTACTACTACTACTACTACTACTACTACTACTACTACTACTACTACTACTACTACTACTACTACTACTACTACTACTACTACGACTACTACTACTACTACTACTACTACTACTACTACTACTACTACTACTACTACTACTACTACTACTACTACTACTACTACTACTACTACTACGACTTCCACATAGACCACTGCTCTGGCGACTGCCTCTGCTACTGACACAACTAGTGCCACGACGACGTTGACGAGTACGTTTGCTACTGTCAGCGCTACTCCTCGTACTGCTTTTCGAATGACTACTCCCACTACGCGCATCAACCACAACCACAACAACTACTACTACTACTACTACTACTACTACTACTAGTCCTACTTCTACTAATACTATTACTAGTACTCCTACTAGTCTGACGACGATACCTACGCGTAGTACACCTAGAGCTACTACTACTACACCTCGACCTACTCATGCCACCACCACATCTACTTCAACTATACCCGCTACAACTAATATTACTACTACTACTACTACTACCACTACCATCAGTCCTACATAATAACACCTCCTACTATTACCACCACTACTCCTCCTGCGAAGCACGCCGACCGTCGTGTGTTTCAGGCGTGTCTCCGCGTGCCCTCGCATACAGCCCCTGTGTCTTCTTCCTCCTGCTTCCTCGGCTATCTTCCTACATCTATCTCGTTCAGGGAGCCGAAGAGCAGGAAGAGGGGGAGGGAGAGAAGGCGATGGGAGGCAAGACAGAAGGCGGTCGTCCTCGAGTCCTACACGTAACCGACTCTGACGACTCATTCGACGGCGACGTCTCAAACGATGACGGCGGCGACGACGACGACGACGACGACGACGCTTACGATGACGACGACGACTTCGACGACGACGATTCTATGGACGACGGCGTCGACGATCCAGCGATCTTTCCCGAGCAGTTCTGCAGTGCGCACGGGCCACAAGTCACTACCCTGCTCAGGCTCGCAGCTCTGAGCTGCACCTGAGAGGCAGGTTCGCCCATCAAGTCGGGCGCGGGCAGCAGGCGGCAGGCTCGGAGGGAGAGGTGGAAGAGGAGCGCAAGGGGAAACTCGCCTCCAAGATCGGCCCCCTCGAGCAGATCTGAGGATTTCCGTTCGGCAAGGGTATACTCACGGAACTCATAGTGTGCACGCCCTGGACAAGAATGCAGGTGGTGTGCGTCGTTGGGGCCCCTCGCCCTGGTGCGAGTCGTTCGGGCCCCTCCTTGTGTGAGTCGTTCGGGCCCCTCGCCGAACGATTTGCACATCGAGGAGGGGCCCGAACGACTCTGACCAGGAGCGGGGACCCGAACGACGCACACCAGGAGAAGAGCACCGAACGAATCCACTGCACCGTGGTAGCGGCCACACCCACGGATAAAACTGCCTGATCTCCCAGTGTAGCGAAGTAGCGATACCACCCATTACTGAGTCAGCGGTGCATCACAGGGTAATCCCAGTAGTGGACGAAAGACCATACACCATCTGAGCCCACTGCCGGACACCCGAAGGCACCCAGCAATCGCCAAGAATAAGAGGCAATAACGGCGAGTCCAGTGACCAGCACCATCACCTGAGCAGAGTAACCTGCACCATTACAGAATCCAGTAACCAGCACCAGAGAACCCACGTACGGAAGCTGAATTGAAGCAACATCCCGTGTCCAGACTCGGTCTACCCAGAGTCAAAGTGGTAAGTATTGCACTCGCAAGCCGTGCAGTAGAGTGCATACACCATCTGAGCCCAATGGTTTAAGTGATCCTCCAACAAGGTCATACGGGCGTCCAGAAACGCGTGGCTCTCCGTTCTTATGGCGTGCCTCTCCTGCCTAGTAGGTGCAAGACCAGCTGCGGGTGGCGAACGGCTACCCCTCCGGGCCTGCGCGCCATCCACGTTATCACCCCGATCGGTGGTAGCCTCGGAGATTTCGTCCAGAGCCTGGCGACGGTGGAGTGTCCGAGCTTCCTGCTCACGTCTCGTCGCGGTCTTGGTGTTGCTGAGGCGCTCATCGGCCATGTCTGGGTACATCGTGCGCGTACTGGAACGGGGGCGACTCGCCAACGGATATCCACGTACCCTTGGGATGCTCTTGCTGCGGCTACGATTGCGCGCCCTGCTCTGCATGCGTCTCCGCGGTGCGCTGATGGATCGGCGCCTCCGCGGAGAAGAGCCCCTGGCATCAGCACGTGCAGAAGTACGGGATGCGCAAGCTGCCTTCGATTGCCCAGTCTTAGAGCGCCACTCCCAGAAATTCCAAGGGTTAGGATCCGCCCTCCACAGGTATAGTGCATGAGCAAGCACGTCATCGATGTCGGGCTTCACCTCCTGGGGGCGCGTACGATCCTCGGAGCGGCTCCGAAGAGGGGAGTCGCGGCGTGCACGACGGAGTGCACGATCCAAGTCACCCCGAAGTTCCTCGCCAATGCGAGTAGCCATCGCGCGCGAGATCGAGTGAGTACGCCCGTGCCGAGCTAAGCTCACTGCGTAAATGGTAGGCGGAGAAAACTCACAGCAAGAACGAGATTCCTGGGGAACGGCCGAGAATATTATCTCCTACTTCTGTTGGGCCGCAATGGCTACGGACAACCGTCAGGGAATCGCCATGCCTTCGACCCGATTATGGCACAGTTCTTCTGGACCCAAGCCTCTCTCACACTTCCTTCTGAACATCCGCCCCTTCTCACGACTCCCTGGAACGAGCAGTAGTGAAATCCCAGGAGCCCGCGCGCCTACGAAACCCGATAGGAACCATAAAAAGTCAGTCACTACCATAGCCGACATCGGAGGAACCACCGAAAGCAAGCTAACAGGAACCGGCCAAGGAACCAGGACCCCTGAAAACCGAGATCCCAGGGACACGAATGGAACGAATCAAACGAGGCACAGGCGGAGGAGGAGGACTGTGAAGAGGACAAACATGTTTTCGCACAGGCCTTCGAGCCTGGTCGACTCGGTCGCAGAGCAGGCTGCGGTGCTCAGGCGCTCCGGCAGCGCCGCAGCGAGAAATCTCGGCGATCGGTGCTCCCTCAGACAGGGAGATTCCTGGGGAATGGCTGAGAACTCAAACAGGGAGATTCCTGGAGAATGGCTGAGCATATTATCTCCGACTTGCGTTGGGCCACAATGGCTACGGAAAACCGTCAGGGAATCGCAATGCCTTCCACCCGATTATGGCGCAGTTCTTCTGGGCCCAAGCCTCTCTCACACTTCCTTGTGCGCCTCCGTCCCTTGTCACGACTCCCTGGAACCAGCAGTGGTGAAATCCCAGGAGCCCGCGCAGCTACCAAACCCGATAGGAGACATAATAAAGGCAGTCACTAGCAAAGCCGAGATCGGAGGAACCACCGAAGGCAAGCTAACAGGAACCGGCCAAGGAACCAGGGCCCCAGAAAAGCGAGATCCCAGGGACACGAATGAAACAAATCAAACGAGGCAGAGGCGGAGGAGGAGGATTGCGAAGAGGGCACACATGTTTTCGCACAGGCCATCGAGCCTGGTCGACTCGGTCGCAGAGCAGGCTGCGGGGCTCAGGCGCTCAGGCAGCGCCGCAGCGAGAAATCTCAGCGATCGGTGCCACAATGGCTACGGAAAACCGTGAGGGAATCGCAATGCCACGGGGGAAGGGAGAAAAAACCCTCTCCTCTTCTTTGGAGACACAATCATTCATTTTACTACGATTTGGGCCCCACTTTCGCCTTCTGAGGGGGCAGCGCTCATGAAAGCCCCCCTCTTCCTTCAAGGCAAAATCATTCATTTCACAAAAAGGTTTTGGGCTCCATTTCCCCTTTCTGACGGGGCAGCGCTCATTGCAGCTCCCCTCTTCTTTGATCCATCCCCTCCAAGATGGCCCCAAGAAGCGCCCAGGAGGCACCGAGAGGCCCCAAGATGGCCCCCAGAGGCCCCAAGGAGGCCCCCAGGAGGCCTTCAAGAGGCCTCCTGGCTGCCCCGAAGAGCTCCCCAAGAGGCTCCCCCGAGGCACCCAAGACGCTCCTGGAAGCCCCCGGGGCCGCCAGGAGGCCCCCAAGACGCCCCAAACGTCCTCCAAGAAGCTCCCAAGAAGCCCGAAGAGGCTTCCCCAAGCCACCCAAGACGCTCCTAGAAGCCCCTGGGGCCGCCAAGAGGCCCCCAAGACGCCCCAGAAGGGGGCGAGGTGCCCGAACGCCTCACGCCACGAGGAGCCCGAACGACTCACACCAGGACGAGGGGCCCAAACGACTCACACCACGACGAGCCCGAACGACTCACACCAGAAGGAGGCGCCCGAACGACTCACAGCAGGACGAGGCGCTCGAACGACTCACACCGCGAGGAGCCCGAACGACTCACACCACGACGAGGGCCCCGAACGACTCAACCCACGAGGAGCCCGAAAGAGTCACACCAGGAGGAGGGGCCCGAACGACTCACACCCGGTTGAGGGGCCCGAACAACTCACACCACGAGAAGCCCGAACGACTCACACCAGGACGAAGAGCCCGAACGACTCACACCAGAAAAAAGGCAGTCACTACCATAGCCGACATCGGAGGAACCACCGAAGGCAAGCTAACAGGAACCGGCCAAGGAACCAGGACCCCAGAAAAGCGAGATCCCAGGGACACGACTGAAACGAATCAAACGAGGCAGAGGCGGAGGAGGAGGACTGTGAAGAGGACACACACGTTTTCGCATTGAGCGCTGTATCACAAGGTACTGCCACCAGTGAACCAACACTGAGTCGAGTCACCAGCACCATCACCTGCCAGGGTAACAAGCACCCTCACAGAGTATAGCCACCACAGATTATGGCAACCAGCACGAGAAAACTCAAGTACGGGCCCTGCCAGGTTGCCATACAAATCCCTCCAGCGAGATGTTTCCTATATTAGAACTCACCTGAAGCGCCACGGAAGCAGAGTAGCGGCACATCCACCACTGGATACATACCGAAGCTCCGGCCATGTATACAGGAACCACGGACTCCATTGAGGCAACATCCAGTGTCCAGCCTCACTGTACCCAGAGATATTCTCTTATAGCAGCATGAAATCCATAGTGGTAAGTATGGACCTCACCAGTACTGGAGGACAGACTATACACTAAACGTAATCTTCGCACCAATGAACCATCACTGAGTACAGTAACCAGCACCTTCACCAGAACAAGGTAACCAGCACCATCACAGAGTGCAGTAACCAGCACCAGAGAACCAAAGTACGGGCTTCAGCCGCGTGCAATACAAGTCCCACCAGCAAGCTGTTTCCTATAGTAGAGCCCACCTGAAGCGTACGGGGTTCAGCTGAGTGGAGTACAAGTCCCACCAGCAAGCTGTTTCCTATAGTACAGCCCACCTGAGGCGCCACGGAAAATGAGTAGAGGCACGTCCATCATTGGATAGATACCGAAGCCGTAGCCATGTATACAGGAACCCCCGAACCCATTGAGGCAACATCCCGTTTCCAGCCTCACTATACCCAGAGATAGTGTAGCGAGTAACAAGTCTGGGCCGACGGGCTCCGCGCGGTACCTCATCGTCCCCAGGCTTTGCTCCACCATTCGGGAATCGGTTGCAACTCGTCCAAGAACTTCCGGTCGTCGGCGGATATCGCCCCGTCGCTGCCCGGCCAGCGTTTCTCTCCGGAAAAGACGGGGGTCAGCGGGCATTGGGCCTGGTGAATGCGGCAATGGCACTTGCACGTTCGCTTGCTCTTCTGCAGCGTTTTGCGCAGGTGGCGCACTCGTTCGTCCATGTCAGCGACGCACTCCTGGCACTCTAGCTTCATGCGATTGCTATTCTTGTGGTTATCCAATAGTTTTTGGTTGAACTTACGGGCCCCGAACCTGCAAGTGCACCTCTGGCACGTGTACGTCTCCAGGTCACACGGGTGGAATCCTAGCGCACGGCATGCTTTGCAGACCAGAGTTGTGCCCTGAGAAGACGCATGATTCTTGCGCTCAGATTTCGACCAGTATTTCAGCTCATACGCCGTTGTACATTTCCCGCACCGCAGCTTCGTCTGACAGTCCAGGCACACCAAGCGGGCCTTCTCCCGCCTCTTCGCGTTGTACAGCACGTACTTGTCGAACGCGAGGCTGCCCAAGTGCTCCAGGCAATCTTCGCACTGGTGCTCGTCGAACTTGCCGGGCGCGAACCCTCGCTCTGCGCAGCCCGGGCACGCGAGGTCTGCATCGGAATACCGATGGTGGTTCATAATTTTCGCGCCCCGCACGCCTTCCTCACAAATTTCTATGCAAGCAGAGCACCCGTGGCTCTGCGGGGTCAGGCTCCTCTTCCAGTCATCACGTTCCACACAACGCTTGCATATTGAATGGTCTGGCGGGGTTCTCCTTGGAGCGTTTCCATCGGCCATCCCTTGGGAAGCCTCGGCCGCCCGCGCAGACCGACAAGGCGTTGGGCCGACCTCGCGCGCGCAGCCCATGCATCTCGTTCACCTCCCCTGCGACAGGTACTTATCGTAGAAGTCGGCGGCTGCCTTCATGCCGAAGCGCGAGCCTTCGGCAGGGGGACGTGCCGGGGCTCTGTCACTCTGGGTTTTTGGGCGCTTCGCCTCTCTGTGCCCATCATCTTCAGTGGAGCGATCGCCGCCCGGGCGTCTCCCCCGCCCACGCATCTGCTCCCGCGGGCAAACTCGCAGCCGATCGAAATGTGTTCGGACGGCACCCTGCCCGCCGTTATCTCGAAGGGACGTGGCCACCACTGGCAGGCTCGGGTCTCCGACGTGCGAACGCGCGTATGTCAACTCGTGCCTCGAAGAGCAGTGCGCGAAAATGACTACATTCTGCCTCTTGCAACGCGCCAGCGCAAGCAGTTCGATGTCGCTGAGATAATAATCTGCGCACGTGGTCATGGCTTCCAGATAGGCAGGATAGACAGCATTGAAGAAATTTGCGGGCAGCCCGGCAGATTGGTAGTTGCACTCCCTGGCCATGTCCACAGACTCTGCGAAAGCCGTTATGGGTTCCAGGTCGACGCCGCCGTCGAAATCGAGGCCGTCAACCACGTCGTGGATCTTACTGAAAACAAATCGAATGAGTTCTGGAGGCATGCATCTTCAACGACACTTCTGTGCCACTCTCGAGCGCCAGCGGTTCCCGCGAACAGCGCCTCGTACTTGCTCAGGCGGCGTGCTTCACAGAACTCATCAGATGCTTCTGCCGTGTACTTATCCAACAACCCCAGGGATCGCATCAAAGGCATTATGAAGACATCCTGAAAATCTTCGACGCAGAGAGAGACAAACTCTTGCATTATCCTTGTTTTACGCTCCCTGTGCAATTCGAACTTTTGCAGTTCTTCCCGGCATTCCTCAACGCAGCGCTGAGCAATGTCGAAATAGGATTCCAGAAGGCAGTGCCACACGTGCTGACCTTCGTTGTCTCCCGCGTGCAGCGGAGCACCGAAGGGGTCCGACTGCTTCGCAAAGGGTTGGATCAAATCCCAGAGTGCCCATTCCATGTCGCCCAGCAGCTCCTCGGACGACAGCCTCGATTTGAAGAGATGTCAGCGGTGGGGCCGAATGCTTCGCGGAGAAACGAGCGAGCGTCGCGCTTGACCAGCCTCACCCCACTCCCACTCGCCCCACACAGAATGAATGGCGCACGCGCCGTCTCCAGCCGTAGGCATCGCTTCCATCATCATCCCCTGCAAGTCTCGCACCGCTCGAGGCAAGGGCGCGTGAACCTCGCGTAAGTCCACGACTGGCATCTCCGTGAACTCTGCCGCACGCCCTCATGTATTGGGAAGAAGAGCGTCCGTGCGGAGCTAAGCTCGCTGCGCAAATGGTACGCGGAGCTAGCAGTAGAGCCACAGGGAGATTGCTGGGCAATGGCCGCGAATGGCTTGGGCCAACTTGACTTGCCCCACAGTGGCTACGGAAAATCGCTAGGGAATCGCAACGCCTTCGACCCTCTGATGGCGAAGCCCTTGTAGACCCTAGCCTTTGTCACACTCCCTTGTGGACCCGATTCCCTTGTCTCGACTCCCAGGAAACAGCAATAGTAACATTCCCAGAGCCAGCACCACTAGTAAATCCGATAGAAATGCGACAGAAACCTGAAACCAGCAAAGGCGAGATCGGAGGAACCAGCAAAGACGAGATAACACGAACCGACCAAGGCACCAGGACCCAGCCAGGGCAGCGCAGGGGGGGGGGGGGGCGCGGGCCAGCAGCTCGGTTGGCATCATGCTCGCAAGTGGATGGAGATTACGCATAATGTTTAGTATGCTTTCTGTAAGACTGGCTGAGCTATGCTCATTACCTCCACCGAACCCGCGGTTACCGCACGTTGAGATTCAAATGTCACAAGGGGTCACCTGTGGAGGGTGGTTACGGAAAACGTCTCTTCATGTTTGTGGAGGGCGGGCAGAGTGACGCTCCTTCTCGCACAAATCCAGTCCGCATGGAGACGCATGGGGCTCACTAGCGGGGTTACAAGACCTTGCCATTACAGCAACGTTCAAGACGCGCTGGTACAGCGCTCTCACAACTCACACGCAAGGAGGCGCCCGAACGACTCACACCAGGACGAAGGGCCCCAACGACTCACACCACAGGGGGCCCGAACGACTCACACACTGGGAGGGGCCCGAACGACTCACCCCAGGACGAGCGGCCCGAACGACTCACACCTCGAGGAGCCCGAACGACTCACACGCAAGGCGGCGCCCGAACGACTCACACCAGGACCAGGAGCCCGAACGACTCACACCACGAGGAGCCCGAACGACTCATACACAAGGAGGGGCCCGATAGACTCACACCAGGACGAGGGGCCCGAACGACTCACACCACGAGGAGCCCGAACGACTTACACACAAGGAGGGGCCCGAAGGAGTCCCACTACGAAGGGCGAGGGGCCCCGACGACTCACGCCACGAGGAGAAGGAACGACTCACATATCTGCGACGCACAGAAAACCGACCTCCTGCATTATCTCTGTTTGCGCTCCCTGTGCAGTTCGAATCCCACCGGCCCTTTGGGCGCCCCCCTTCTTCCCCTTCGGGGAAGGGTTTGCCCCTCCCCCTACCCCCTCCCCCTGGGCCTGGAGAGGGAACCCCGCGGGTCGCCAGGGGGGTCAATTTCGGATGATGTGAGGGCTAAAGAACGACACCGCTCACGAGGATTCTGCCCCCGACGGGGGGAACGAAAAAAAAAAAAACCTCTCCTCTTCTTTGAAGCCAAAATCCTTGATTGTACTACGGTTGCGGCCCCATTTTGGCCTTCTGAGGGGGCCGGGCTCCTCTTCCTTCATAGCAGAATCACTGATTGTGCGAAGATTTTGGGCTCATGTTGTCCTTCTCTGGGGGCAGCGCTCATTTGCGCTTCTGAGGAGGTCGCCAGAGGCCCCAAGATGGCCCCAAGAGGCTCCCAGGAGGCCCCCAAGAGGCTTCCCAGAGGCCCACAAGAGGCCCCCCAGAGGCCCCAAGAGGCCCCCAAGAGACCCCCAAGAGGCCCCCAAGAGGCCCCAAGAGGCCCCCAAGAGGCCCCCAAGAGGCCCCCAAGAGGCCCCCAAGAGGCCCCGAGAGGCTCCAAGAGGCCCCCAAGAGGCCCCACGAGGAGCCCGAACGACTCACACCAAGACGAGGGGCCCGAACGACCCACACCACGAAGAGCCCGAACGACTCACACCACAAGGAGGGGCCCGAGCGACTCACACCAGGACGAGGAGCCCGAACGACTCACACCACGAGGAGCCCGAACGACTCACACCTCGACGGGGGCCTCGAACGACGCACACCTCGAGGAGCCCGAACGAGTCACACCAGGAGGAGGGGCAGCGCTCCTACAAGCCCCTCAAGATGGCCCCCAGAGGTCCACCAGATGGCCCCAAGAGTTCCCCAGATGGCCCACAAGAGGTCCCCAGGAGGCACCACGAGGCCTCCAAGAGGCCCCCAAGATACCCCCAAGAGGTCCCCAAGAGGCCCCAAGAGGCGCCGTAGACGCCCCAAGAGGCCTCCGAGCGGCTTCCAAAAGACATCTACTACTACTTCTTCTCTTACGATTACCACTACTTCTACCTCTACTACTACTCTTACTCGTTTGACTACATCATCTCGCACTACTAGAACTGCAACTACTATTACGACTACTACCAGCTTTACTCGTACTACTATGAGTCCTACTACTACTAGAACAACAACAACAACTACTACTACTACTACTACTACTACTACTACCACTACTACTACTACTACTACTACTACTACTACTACTACTACTACTACTACTACTACTACTACAAAGACTTCCATATAGACCACTGCTTTAGTGACTGCCTCTGCTACTGAGACGACTAGTGCGACGACGACGTTGACTACTACGTTTGCTACTACCGCTGGTGCTGGAAATAACACTACTACTACTACTACTACTACTACTACTACTACTACTACAACTACTACTACTACTACTACTACTACTACTACTACTACTACTACTACTACTACTACTACTACTACGACTACTACTACTACTACTACTACTACTACTACTACTACTACTACTACTACTACTACTACTACTACTACTACTACTACTACTACTACTACTCCTACTACTACAAGTACTACTACTACTACCACTACTACTACTACTAGTAGAAGTACTACTACGACCACTACCAGTACTACAACTGGCCCTACTGGTACTACTTCTTCTACTACTACTACTACTACTACTACTACTACTACTACTACTACTACTACTACTACTACTACTGCTCCTCCTGCTACTACTGCTACTACTACTACTACTAGCACTACTACTTCTACGACGACAGCTACCGCTACTGCTACTGCTACTGCTACTGGTACTGCTCCTGTCAGTGCTATTCCTCGTACTGCTTTTCGAATTACTACTCCCACTACTCGCATCAACAACAACAACTACTACTACTACTATGACTATTTCTACTACTACTATTACTAGTACTACTACTAGTACTACGACGATACCTACGTGTAGTATACCTAGAGCTACTACTACTACACCTCGACCTACTCATGCCACCGCTAGATCTACTTCAACTATAACCGCTACTACTGAATTTACTACTACTACCACTACTACAAGTACTACATTACAACAACTCCTACTACTACCACCGCTACTCCTCCTGCGAAACATGCCGACCGTCGTGTGTTGCAGGCGTGTCTCTGCGTGCCCCCGCATATAGCCCCTGCGTCTTCTTCCTCCTGCTTCTTTGGCTCTCTCTTCCTACATCTATCTTGTTCAGGGAGCCGACGAGCAGGAAGAGGAGGAGGGAGAGAAGGCGATGGGGGGCAAGACAGAAGGCGGTCGTCCTCGAGTCCTACACGTAACCGACTCTGACGACTCACACAAGGGCGACGTCTCAAACGATGACGGTGGCGACGACGACGACGAGGACGACGACGATGCTTACGATGACGACGACGACTTCGACGACGACGATTCAATGGACGACGGCGTCGACGATCCAGCGATCTGTCCCGACCAGTTCTGCAGTGCGCACGGGGCACAAGTAACTGCCCTGCTCAGGCTCGCAGCTCTGCGCTGCACTTGAGAGGCAGGTTCGCCCATCAAATCGGGCGCGGGCAGCAGGCGGCAGGTTCGGAGGGAGAGGTGGAGGAGGAGCACCAGGGGAAACTCGCCTCCAAGATCGGCCCCCTCGAACCGATCTGAGGATTTCCGCTCGGCAAGGGTAGACTCACGGTACTCAGAGTGTGCGCGTCCTGGACAAGAATGCAGGTGGTGTGCGTCGTTGGGGCCCCTCGCTCTGGTGCGAGTCGATCGGGCCCCTCCTTGCGTGAGTCATTCGGGCCCCTCGCCGAACGACTCGCGCATCGAGGAGGGGCCCGAACGACTCTGGCCAGGAAGGGAGACCCGAACGACTCGCACCTGGAGGGGAGCACCGAACGAATCCACTGCACCGGGGTAGCGGCCACACCCACGGATAAACTGCCCGACCTCCCAGCGTGGCCAAGTAGCGATACTACCCATTACAGATTCAGCGGTGCATCACAAGGTAGAGTTCAGGCAACATCCCGTGCGGAAGCTGAGTTGAGGCAACATCCCGTGTCCAAACTCGCTCTACCCAGAGTCATAGTGGTATGTATGGCCCTCGCCAGTCGCGCAGTACAGAGCATATACCATCTGAGCCCAGTGCCTTAAGTGTTCCTCCAACAAGGTCATACGGGCGCCCAGAAACGCGTGGCTCTCCGTTCTCATGGCCTGCCTCTCCTGCTCAGTAGGTGCAGGACCAGGTGCGGATGGCGAACGGCTACCCCTGTGGGTCTGCGCGCCAACCACGTCATCAGCTCGATCGGTGGAAGCCTCGGAGCTGTCGTCCAGAGCCTGGCGACGGTGGAGTGTCCGAGCTTCCTGCTCACGTCTCGTCGCGCTCTTGGTGTTGCTGAGGCGCTCATCGGGCTTGTCTGGGTACATCGCGTGCGTACTGGAACGGGGCCGACTCTCGCTCCGAAGATCCTCGCCGCTACGAGTAGCCATCGCGCGCGAGGTCGAGTGAGTACGTCCGTGCCGAGCTAAGCTCACTGCAGAAATGCTCGGCGGGGACAACTCGCAGCAACAGGGAGAGTCCTGGGGAACGGCCGAGAATATTATCTCCTACTTGTGTTGGGCCACAATGGCTACGGACAACCGTCAGGGAATCGCAATGCCTTCGACCCGATTATGGCACAGGTATTCTGGACCCAAGCCTCTCTCACACTTCCTTGTGAACCTCCGTCTCTGGTCACGACTCCCTGGAATCAGCAGTAGTGACATCCCAGGGGCCCGCGCGACTACCAAACCCGATAGGAACCAAGAAAAAATGCAGCAACTAGCAAAGCCGACATCGGAGGAACCACCGAAAACAAGCTAACAGGAACCGGCCAAGGAACCAGGGCCACAGAAAAGCGAGATCCAAGGGACACGAATGAAAAGACTCAAACGAGGCAGAGGCGGAGGAGGAGGACTGTGAAGAGGACACACATTTTTTCGCACAGGCCTTCCAGCTTGGTCGACTCGGTCGCCGAGCAGGCTGCGGTTCAGGCGCTCAGGCAGCACCGCAGCGAAAAATCTCGGCGATCGGTGCTCCCTCAAACAGGGAGATGTTTGGGGAATGGCCGAGAATATTATCTCCTACTTGTGTTTGGCCACCATGGTCACAGAAAACCGTCAGGGAATCGACGTGCCTTCGACCCGATTATGGCACAGTTCTTCTGGTCCCACGTCTCTCTCACACTTCCTTGTGCACCTCCGTCCCTTGTCACGACGTCTTGGAACCAGCAGTAGTGAGATCCGAGGAGCCCCCACGACTACCAAATCCGATAGGAACCAGAAAAAAGCCAGTTACTAACAAAGCCGAGATCGGAGGAACCTCCGAAGGCAGGCTAGCAGGAACCGGCCAAGGAACCAGGGCCCCAGAAAAGCGAGATCCCAGGAATACAAATGAAACGAATCAAGCGAGGCAGAGGCGGAGGAGGAAGATTGTGAAGAGGACACACATGTTTTCGCACAGGCCTTCGAGACTCGTCGACTCGGTCGCAGAGCAGGCTGCGGTGCTCGCGCGCCCAGTCAGCGCCGCAGCGAGAAATCTCGGCGATCGGTGCTCCCTCAAACAGGGAGATTCCTAGGGAATGGCCGAGAATATTATGTCCTACTTCTGTTGGGCCACAATGGCTACGGAAAACCGTTAGGGAATCGCACTGCCGTCGACCCGATTATGGCACACTTCTTCTGGTCCCACGTCTCTCTCACACTTCCTTGTGAACGTCCGTCCCTTCTCGCGACTCCCTGGAACCAACGGTAGAGAAATCCCAGGAGCCCGCGCGACTACCAAACCCGATAGGAACCAGAACAAAGGCAGTCACTACCAAACCCGAGATCGGAGGAACCACCGAAGGCAAGCTAGCAGGAACCGCCCCAGGAACCAGGGCCCCAGAAAGGCGAGATCCCAGGGACACGTCGCGGCGATCGGCGGGGAAATAATGCAGAATATGCCATTCCCGTAGTTGAAGATTGCAACGGACCGCGGGGGGAGGGGGGAGGGGGGGAGGAGGAGGGAGGAGGGAGGATGAAGGGGAGACACAGCGATGGGCAGGGCATCTGCGCACATTTCCAACTGAACCATGCGCGCGCACAATGCAGCCTGCGGTTGTCACTTCAGTGCACTTGGCCTGAGACCCGCAGCCGTCGCTCCTGCGAAAAACAGCGATGCGACGATCGGTCCCCGACGTTGTGACTTTTTTGTTCGCGACGTCGACCCCCAGAGGTCTGGGCCGCGCCCGAGGTCCGAGAAGGGCCCCCCGAGGCCGAACATGGAGAAAAACCACCCGTCGTGAAAAAAATCACCCGTCGAGAAAAATCACACCCGTCGCTCACGCGCCAACGCCGCCTTCTGCAGCGCCAGGATCGATTCAAACGCTTGGGATGGGGTGGAACGAGGATCTATGCATATATATATATATATATATATGTGTATAAATATAGATATATATATATATATATCGACACATTTGCACACGTGTATTATGTGTACATATATAGATATATATGACGCCCGCACTGTTCATCCGCATGCGCGTGGCGCGTAGTGCATAATTGCGCGCGCGCCATTCAGCCTGTGCTCCCTGCGCCGCCGAATCGTCTCGAGGCGAGCGAGCCCTAGTAAAAAAAATGAGGGGCGAGAGAAGAGAAGAACTAACATGCACCTCTCAACGCTAACTATCACAAACATACATGCATCATGCGCAGAGTGCACGGAGACGGCACTGCGCGGTGCAACTCGAGGGGGGCGTGCTTTTTGGCCCCAGGGTCCTGGGTCGGGGCAAGGGCGGGAAAACAAAACACCCTTGGAACACAAAACCCTGGAACAACAAAAAAAAAAAAAAAAAAAAACACACACACACACGCAAGGCAAACCCGAACACTGCGCGGACGGTCGCCGATTTTCCGTAGAGCAAGCGACGGTTATTTCCGCGTAACTACGCCGCGCGATGATGCGGCCACGCGCGTCGACCAACTGGGTGGTCTTAGTCGATCGGAGAAGGTAGAGGTCCCAAGTGAGGAAGAGGTGGAGGGGATGGGCGTTATTTCGAAAACGCTGATGGTCACAATGTCGGTGGCGCTCAACTGTGCGCATCTGCGTCTTCACGTGGCGCTGCCCTTGGCGACGTCCTGGGGCCCAGATCCCCGACGTCGTGATTTTTCACAGCGTCGACCCCCGGAGGTCTGTCGCTGCCGAGGCGAGTGCTCGTGAGAGCCCCCAGAGGCCGAACATAGCGAAAAACCTCGCGTTGTGATTTTTTCACGACGGCTGGAGGTCTGGGCACCTGGACGGCGGCCACATAACGCGGCCTTTTCACGACGGCGGCCGCGAAGGGGGAGATGGAGGAGGATGAGGGCTCTTTCCAAAGCGCATGGTCGCAATCTCGCACTGCGCCCCTGGGCACGCGTCGCTGCGCGAGCGATATGCGGGGGGCGAGGTGGGAGGGTGGGATATAGGAGGGTGGGTCGTTTCCTCGAAGTTGCGCATGCGTTAGCCACTTGTCGGCGCACGCCCCCGCGCCAAGCCCTCGCTGCACGGATCGCCCACGGGCCGAACCGGATCGAGGGGGGAGGGGGGCGAGGAAATGGCAGGCGCAGCGTGGGCGGCCCTTCTGCATTAATGCTGCGGCCAGCTTCGCGCGCTAATTCTCCGAGAAGGGAAAGGGGGGGCAACTGTGATAGGAAGCGTAGATGTGGAGGTTGGTGGGGCGAGGGAGGTGGTTCCAATCGAAGCGTGGGCAAAGAGGGAGAGAGGCGGCCTGGGGGCCTGCAGCTCGCTCCGAGCAGTGCCGTGCCAGAGCGGCGGCTGATATTATTCAGCCTGCGATCGCTCGAATTCGGAATGGGATGGCGCGCGCGCGCGCGCGTTGCGCGCGCGCGTGCGCGTGCGCGCGCGTGGTGGAGGGAGGGGTCGAGGGTGGGAGGGAGGCGAGCAACTTGTAGGAATGCGTATCTCCAGCATCATGCTGCTCGATCCGCTTGCAAAATCACCGCTGGGAGGATCGATGTTGGAGGAGATTGCGTGCATGTGCGCGCGCGCGCGCGCGTGCGCGCGCGCGCGTGAGAGAGAGGAGAGAGAGAGAGAGAGAGAGAGAGAAAGAAAGAAAGAAAAAAAAAAAGAGAGAGAGAGAGAAGAGAGAGAAGAGAGAGAGAGAGAGAGAGAAGAGAGAGAGAGAGGGAAAGAGAGAGAGAGAGAGAGAGAGAGAGAGAGAGAGATAGAAAGAGAGAGAGAGAGAGAGAGAGAGAGGAGAGAGGATGAGAGCGCGGTGGCGTGTGCGCGCGCGTGCGTGCGCGAGCGCTGCGCGCGTGCGTGGAGGGCGGAAGGGGGGGGGGGGGGCTAGAGGGAGGGGGACTCACAGGCATGCGTGTCTTAGACATTCGGTCCTCTCCGAAGTCTGCTTGCGTGCGCGTGTGTCTGCGTGCGTGCGCGCGCGCGCGCGCGTGTGCGCGCGTGCGCGCCGCGCGTGCGCGCGAGGCGAGATCGCGCCGCATCCGCTCAGGAGGAGGGCGAAAACCATCGTGAGGATGTTCACCTGCGCGTGGGACAGGACGAAAACCATCGTAAGGGTGTTAACCTGCACGTGGGGGAGGACGAACACCACCGTGAGGATGTTCACCTGCGCTATCGCGAGGATGTCGTTCATCTGCACGCGAGTAATCGCGAACGCCGCGCCGAGCTCGAGGGCGAGCATGGCCCCGTGGCGGGGCAACGCAAAGACTCGAGGATCGCTCGAGCCCCGGGCTCGATCGAGCCCCTTCTGTCGCTCTCCAGGGGGGAGGGGGGGGCGAGCAGAGGGGAGGGGGCGGGGGGGGTGAGAGAGCGGGAGGGAAGGCCTCCGTTGATACTACAAGTCCCCACGCACGTGCGCCATTTCCTCCGCGCCCAGGCCAGGGAATCGAGGGTCGTTCGGGCCCTGAGCTCGGCCGATCGAGCGGGCGAGTCTGTTTCTTCCGCGCTCCAGGGAGGAGGGGAGAGGGATGGGGGAGGGGAGGGGGAGGGGGGGGATGGGAGAGGGGGGGAAAAGGACGCTTCCTCCGCTGATACTCAAACACGCACGCTCACACACTAACACGTGACACACTAACACACACACACACACACACGCACGCACGCACGCACGCACGCACGCACGCACACACACCACCCCCACACACAAACCCCCACACACACACACCCACCCCCACACACACACACACACACACACACACACACACACACACACACACACACACACACACACACACACACACACACACACACGCGCGCAACACACTCACCACGCACGTTTGACATTTCCTCCGCCCCCAGGCCAGGGAAGGGAGGGCCCCGTGCGGGCGGCGGGGGCAACGCGGACTCGAGGATCGTTCGAGCCCTGAGCTCGACCGATTGAGTTGGCAAGTCCTGTTCTTCCGCCCTCCACGGAGGAGGAAGGGATGGAGGGGGCAGAGGGGGGGTGAGAGAGGCGGAGAGAAGGGCCATCCAGGCCAGGGGGGAGAGGGATGGGCGAGTTGGCCCCCTAGACGTGCGAAGGAGGGGCTGGGAAGAATAGGGGGGGCAGGAGAACGAGGGGAGATGAGGATCCGAGGGCGAAGAACCCTGGCTGCCTCTGACCCCTCTCTAAACTTCACGGGCGAAGCCCGCGCTGCCGCGCGGGACGCCGACGACGACGACGACGATCGCGAGATAGAGAGGGGAAAGCGAGTCCTCCGCTCCCCCCCCCCCCTACTCGAACACACACGCGCACGCGTGCACACACGCACACGCGCACGCACATATAAATCCGCCGCTCCTCCGCCACCCCCAGGAAAAAAAGAGGGGAGAGAGAGAGAGAGAGAGAGAGAGAGAGAGAAAAGAGAGAGAGAGAGAGAGAGAGAGAGGAGAGAGGAGAGAGAGAGAGAGAGAGAGAGAGAGAGAGAGAGATAGAGAGAAAAAAGAAAGAAAGCGAGAGAGAGAGAGAGAGAGAGAGAGAGAGAGAGAGAGAGAGAGAGAGAGAGAGAGAGAGAGAGAGAGAGAGAGAAAGAGAGAGAGACAGAGAGAGAAAGAGAGAGAAAGGGAGGAGAGAGAGAGCGGACAAGTAGGCGGACCAGGGTCCGTCCGCGAGGCGCACTGCGGTGCGACAACTCGCTAAACACTATTTGCGGCGGTGCAGCCTTTAGATACGAGGGCGGGCAACAAAAAAAAACCCTCCCCCGGCGCAGTGCGACAGATGCTACAGACGGCGGACAGACGGTGATGATCTCACCTGTCAGACCGCGTAAAGAAAGAGGCCCCAACAAGAAAGGCGACGTGCTGACGCGTGGCTAGGCGGCTTGGCAGACCGCCAGTTGGGCGCTTGGCCGCTAAGCGGCGCGCAGTGACGGGGCACCCCCCGCCCCCACGCCCTGACACCGTGGACGCGGAGCCACGCGTACACACGGGCAGGCAGAAAGGAGGAGATTAGCGCGGGGCACCAGGTGGAGCGCCGCGGAACGATGACAGCATAGCTTGGATGGTGAGTGACGGCACGGCACCATCGGGCGAGGGCGTGAGCAGCTCGGCGAAGGCTCGCCCGGCGCTGTGGAGGCGCTGGAGTAGAGGACCTTGGCGAGCTTGGGCGGCGGCGAGGTCCGCGGCGAGAGCAACGCACCTCTGCTGGAGAGCAGCCATAGCCTGGGACAGCTCGGTTTCGCGGTCGGTGAGGGGTGGCTGCTCAATGCCAGCGGCCGAGGGCCTCGAGACAGAGGCGAGGTCCTCGGTACGCCTGTCCAGGTGGACTAGCGTAGTGCGGCACCCTGTACGCTGTCGTCCGTCACCCTTGAAAGGTGACTGGGGGGGAACACGCGACCCCAGGGCTGGAGCCGCTAGGGCCACGCCCCAAGAGGTTGGGAGAGCCGCATCCTCTCGCTCAGCAACGATGGAAGCGCGGACGGGGCGCGAGGGCCTGTCTGGTTCAGTGCCCTGCGGGGGGGCTGAAGCCGCCCCCGCGGGCTGCCGTTGGTGGGGGGGCGGAGTGGTTTGCGCGGTGGGACCAATCATGATGCCGTGCGAGGGCTCTGAGGTCGGCCGCGTAGAAGGGTGGCGTATCGGTAGAGCGGCATGGTCGGCAGCGTGGGGTGTCGGCGGTGCGTCGTCTATGCCACTCAGTCCGCGGGGGTCACCCAGGTCGTCGTCGGCGTCTTGGCGGTGGCCGATATCATCGTATGGGGGCGATGTCGCTCTCGGGGACGGAGTCGCGGTAGGCGTCGAGAGGTTGCCCGACGGGGCAGGGTTTTCGCTGACTTGTCCGTCGTCCAAAGCGTCCGATCCCCCACCGAAGTTGAACAGGTCGTCCTCCTGTTCGTCAGCGTCTTGGAGGTGAGCGGCGTTGTCATGTGGGTGCGATGCCGCTCTCAGTGGCGGAGTCGAGGGCGACGTGCGGGTGCCCGACGGGGCAAGGTTGGCGCTGGCTGGCCCGTCGCCTAGGAAGTCAAAGCCCCCGCCAAAGCCGAACGGGTCGTCCTCCTGTTCGTCGAATATCGCCCGTTGGGCCTCGGCCCAGAGCTCGTCCGGGTTCTGTGGGATGTCTGGTCCAGCCGCGGGTGGTGCCTGGTCAGACAGCAGGGGGTTTGGTTCCATTTTGTTGAGTTCCGCAGCTGTAAACCCAGCCCCGCGGTGTGGGAGGGGGAGTGTGCGGTGTCTACGCTCGTATATGGCGACAGCGACTCCATGAAGCACGGTCGCTTGGCGATGTCGTGTTTTGGCAGCTTCGACAATGTCGTCTGGAAGGTTATGGGTACGTGCCGCCGTTGTGGCGAGGGCGTCAGCCTGACGATTGAACTCCTCCGCGATGGGCCCGATGAGCCCGAGGTCGATGCCCATGTCTCCCAGGTGGCTTGCGATTTCTCGACGCGGAACATGTTGGGCTTGGCCATGACGCATCGGTGGATCTTTTCCCAGAGCTCCACGTGCGTGCCCTGCGGTGGTGAGTGTCCGTCGATGATACTTTGGAACCCATCGACCATCCCGAGCAAACTGCGATATCCCGCCCCACCACTGTCACACGCAAAACGTGTAATGCGGGCCGGTCACAGCGACAGACATTGCCCAGGAGGTGGACACATGGCCGACGAATCCCCAAGGTGCAACCTGCTGAGGAAGTTATACGCACAAATAGCCACGATCAGTGCGATAATGTATAGTATAAAACCCTATGGCATTGACGGCTGTAAATGC
The DNA here is from genome assembly GCA_963575745.1 of Prorocentrum cordatum. Classification (NCBI taxonomy): domain Eukaryota; class Dinophyceae; order Prorocentrales; family Prorocentraceae; genus Prorocentrum; species Prorocentrum cordatum. Next base: position 354,546 of record CAUYUJ010015008.1, read on the forward strand.
AAAGCCGTAGAGACGCACCGTTAGCGCACAGACTGGAGTCGTATGCTAGCAAGATGGATGATCGGGCTGCCAATCGCAGACTGCGATTGTGACATAAAGCCATAGTGTGGCAACCATGGAGCAACCAGTCCAACCAGTGTCGTGGTCAAGGTAGGTGGTGTAGGAGTCCTGGGCTGAAGCCGCCGGATCTCCCTCAGGTGGGGGCCGCGGTATGGGCTGAGGTAGCGGGTCCCTCGCGAGGTCGGCCTGCAGGTCGAGGAGGGCTGGGTCTTCATCGAAGAGCCCGCAGTGTCTTGTGTGCGGCGGAAGACGGGCCCACTGCTCGTCACTGATGAGGGTGGTAAGAGGGACTCTTTCTCGGGCCAGCACTTGCAGTCGCGGACAGTGTGCTCCTGAGTTTCCTCTTCCTCGTCGCAGTATCGGCAGATGGGGCTGGGGTCAGCTGAAGTGTTTGATCGGGATCGTCGCTGTTGGGTGTGGTCCCCGCCCGACAGGTAGTTCAGGAGGAGCGCCAGCTGCCAGGCAGTGCATTTGGCTGCTCCTTTCGTTCGGGCGAGCCACGTGCTGGCGAAGAGGTCGAGGCCCTGTCTGACAGAGGCAAGGTATCCAAGGTCGTGACGCCGTGGCTTGATCCTCCTCAGAAAGGCTCTGCGTTGTGAGGCCCGCAGCATGTGAAGGAAGGCGTTTTGGGGTAAGTTCAGCCAACTGATCTGGCAGCCCCAGTCGTCGTACATGATGCCAAATGTGGGCCGGGTCCAACGGAGCTGCTGAAGCGACTGGACAAGTCGTCCGACAGGTCCTCCACCAAACAGGGTCTGAACGTGGTGTTGGAGATCCCTGACGAGACCGCAGAGTGTAGCGTCGCGATTAACCTGTCGCCGCAGGCACAGGAAAACTTCACGCTGCGTGATGGCGTCAATCTCCAGGGCGTGTCCTGGGACGCACACGGCCATGAGAGTCCAAAGCTCGACCCACTTGTTTCCCTTGGGGCGGATAGCCGCCTTAAGGGCATGGTTGTAGGCAGTTTTGACGGGGCCTGATGGGGCTTGAATGTCGGTGCCCGTGGTACAGACGCTGGCAGCAAGGGAACGGGCGTGCCGCGCCTTAATAAGCATCGGCGATGGGAGCTTGCCAATGCGCGGCAGGCGACCAGTCGCCCTCCGAACACGGGCGTCAGCGGTGGCCGTGAGGTTAAGCGCGGCTGGAGCCGGCGCTGCCTCGGCGTTGATGGGCGTTGATGTAACTCCCGACGAGCTTGAAGGAGTCGGCCACGCGTAAGGGCCGTTCAGCCAGAGTGAGCTGGGTAACGGCGGCGTGAAGCTCGTCGGTGAGCGCCCACCCCGCCACTTTGCCAGGGTGAATGCGTTGACCTGAAAATCGATCAAACTTGGCGGTTTCATCAAGAGATTTCTGAAACTCAGGCGCGGTGTGAGTAGTGGAGTTGCTGTCGTCAACAAAGGTAGTGCTGAGTGATCGCGGAACGTATCGATGCTGTCTCTTGGTCCACACACACATGAGCAGCTTAATGTCGTCCAGGGACCAAGAGCTTCCCTGGAGGTGACCGTTGGTCCTGGCCAATTCCTAGAGTACGCTCCGTTCATGCGGATGTAGCGTTTGTGGCGACTGTAGAAGTTTCTGCGGACAGTAACGATGTCTTGGGGGCACCCCGCGTGAAGCGCAAGGTTAAGGCAGATGTCCGTGATGAGGTAGTCGAAACACTTCTGTCGGTCAAGGGCAGCCCAGCTAAGGGAAGGAGTAAGGCCCTGGCGTGTTCGATGCGCAGGGCAAGAGAGGTGCTGACGTCCCCAATGGTAGCTTTGGGGACAGCGCCAAAGCTCGTGGCGTGGGTCCATCCTTTCCGCCAGTCCGTGAGGCTGCGGTAAGCTGGCGCTTCCCACGCATACATCCAAACGGAAAGCACCGAGAGAAGTCGTTGGTCCGTTGGGAGTTCGCCTCGGCCTTTTAGGAGGCACGGGTTTGGCACATGAAGGAGGGGTTCTGGGATGGTGCCAGTGCGTTGCATAGCGCGTAAGACGCTGGCGAAGAGGCGAAGGATGTCGTCGGGTAACTCCTTAGCCTCCTTAGTAGTCCAGCCGTCCAGTCCCCCCGCACGGCGTGGTGAACGGGTGCGAATAAAGTGGATGAGTTGGTCGTCGGTGAGGTGGAAAGGGGTAGCTGGTGATGGCGTAGGCAGCTCTTGTCGGTACTCGTCGTAGAAGTCAGCCCACGTCGGCATGCTTCGGCGTCATGTCCTGCACGGGCGCGGTACCTGCCCAAGATGGGCTCCCAGGTGTCGACCATGAGCTTAAGCATGTCTTTGGTATTAGCAACAATGGCGTTGGCAGGGAGAATGTCGGGGACTTGTGCAGGTGGTGGTTCACAAGTGTGTTCTTCGTCGTTGTCCGTGTCGGGCGAACTACCGTCGCTGGGGCTGAAGCCGCCAGCTTCGGTGTCAGCGTCGCTATCGTCCGTGCTAGCTTTGTCAGGTTTGAAGGCGTTGGTGTCGCAGTGGAGTTGCGTATCGTCAGGTGTGGTAGGCGTGCGGAGATACGCCGTGGGCGAGCTGTCAGCAGCCCGTGCGTATATGGCCGCCTTCCGCCCGCTTGGCTCGCGGACGCCCCCAGCCCATATCTTGATGCGTTCAGCTTTGGCACGGTTCGCACGTCGCGCCAGCTCTAGGTCGAGGTTTTGGATCAAACCGTCAAGGTGCTCTCCGTGAGGTGCTGGCTCGTCGGGGGTCCAGGCCTCGGGGAAGTCTAGGAGAACCGTGGGGCGCAGCTTGTGACATAAGAGGCGGGCCGCGGTCCACGTGCAGTCGATGCGCTGCGCAAGGTACGGCGGGATGGCACGGCAGTCTAAATGATGGTGCTGTCCGATGAAGCGAAGCTCACAGAGTTGCCGATGGAGCTTTCGCAGTCGGTTCATGTGTATCGTGGAAGCTCCGTAGGTGGGGAAGGCGCGGGGGACAACTGGTCGCTCCTCGAACATGGGCGTGAGCCCGTGCATGGTGGGTGGCTTCTTTTTTGGGTGGTCAGGCGGTGGAGGTGGCAGGTCGCGCAGACGGGTGAGATGGTACTCATGACTGGCCTCGTTAGCCAGGGCGAACATGCGTTCCACGTCGTCGCGTGCGTCGGCCTGCTCCATGCGGTCCTGATATCGCCCAGCGATGAGGGTCCCTAAAGCCTGCAGTTCGTGACCCTCGTGGGCTCCATCGTTGGGAGGGTAGGGCGTGGGGGCAAGAAGGCGTCGGGCCGTATGGTCGAGGCGACTGAGGTCTAACGTGACCTGCAGGCCAACATGGGACTTCGCTGGCAAGTCGCGCAGATAGCAGAAGTCGGTGACAAGGGATCGCGCCGCCTGGTTTGCAATGATATAATCGATGCGCGAAGTGCGGGGGCACTTGGTGACGCGGTCCCAGTCAGGGATATTGCCGTATGTGTGCATGGTGTGGTCTGGTGTGCCCTCAGCGACGTTGAACCATCCGTGCTGCATCATGTGCAGCAGGTGTGGATTGTCGTCGATGTTCGTGTTGGCGTCCATGCAGATGAAATACGGGGCTGAGCCGACCCTTGCGGCGGCGCAGTCAGCGAGCCGAAAAAGATCTGTGCTGTCTCCTCCAGCAATCCCGTAGAGGCTCGCTATGTAGATCACAGCGGGCCCGTGGTTGTTTCGTCGCCGCCTGCGGCGGTGCTGAGTGCAGAGCGGGAGAAAGGCCTCGTGCCATCTTTTCTTGGCCTTGAGGGCGACGATACAGGGCGCAGTGTCGTCGACAGTGGAGTCGACAAAGGCATCCTTAGAGAGGATGGCGACCCCTCCCGAGGCGCCAGTGTTGCCCACGACGGTGTGGTCAGTGCCGCCGTGGGCAGCTCTGCGCTGGGCTCGCGCCAGATCAGGTCAGGTCCAAGACTGGCGTGGTATCCCCCGTGGAGTGGATTGGCGGCGCTGGTAGCGATGGCTTGTCTGGTCGGCTTGGCATGTCGGGTCTCCTGTAGTGCTATGACTGCGGCGTTGTGGTCGACACCAAGAGCGGTGATGGTTGGCCAATTTGCTGAGAGACTGGTGATGTTTAGGCTGACGAGGTGTATGGAGCGACCTGGCCCGTCTCCATCGGTGGAGCTGGGGTTTGCACGCCCCGCACGGTGTAGGTCAGCCTGACCCTCGCCCAGGTAGAAGGCTTGGCCACAGTAGGAGCTCATGGCGTTCCTATAGATTAGCTTGACCGGGGCTGAAGCCGCCGTCAGGCCAGAAGTATAGGCGAGACATGGTCGGCACTGCGCCAGGGGGGGTTCATAAACGTCAATGAAACTGTCTCGAAAAATCCTCCTCGCTCCTGTACCATAGGGGACGAGGGGAGGAGAGGTGAGACGGCAGCAGAGGGAGAGGGAGGCGACTCCTCGATCCGTCCTGCCGAGCACAAAAGCAAAAGCGAACCAGCGGCGGCGGCTCGGCGCGGCAGCGGCACAACGCACGCGCATATACTGCGCTCGCGACACCGCTGGTCCGTCCTGCGGTGGCGCGCCCGCCCCGTCAGTATCTTGATGAGCAGCATCTGGTGGAACAGCTCGAGCAGCGCGGTCGGTGGCCTGGCGCTGGGCCTCGTCCATGCCCGCTGCCATGAGGCCCGCGTTGCGGACAGGGCTGATTCCCCGCGGGGCCGCCGCTGCCGCGGCAGCGGCTGAGGTGGCGGGGGCTCCGCCCCGACTCTGAGGTGAGAGCGGTGAGCCACCGCCGAAACCCGCCTCAAGGTTCTTGACACGGTACTTGTTCTTGAACGGGTCGAAGGTTGGCGCCTCGTCGATGGGGACGATCACGCGGGTGGGCAGCGGCGGCTCGTGGTCCGTGGACGGCGTCGGCTCGAGGTCGACCTGGCCAGGTTCGATGACGCTGCACCGAAGCGTGGCACCACTTCGGGGGCTCGGCCATCAGCCTGAGTCTCGCGAGGCGGCGAGCTCGTGGAGCTCCCTGGGGCCTTGCGTGAACTGTGGCGGCTGCAGGTCCTGCTGAGCGGGACGCGCCCGCCCGTGTGGCGGTCGCGTGGCGAGGTCGCCTGGGCATTAGCGCGCTCGGAATCCGCCCTGCTCGGGGATCGGATCGGCGCCGCGCAAGGTGATGGGCTGGGCTGGCGGGAGGCGCTTGTGCCGCCCTCCGCCGTGGCTGTGGCCTGGTCAGGGTCGACAGCGTCGGGGCGGGGGCTGATGTGGTGGGCGCTTCCCTCGCTGTGCCGCGGGGAGGCGCTGTGGTGCGCCTGGGTGTACGTGAGGACGAGCGGGACGAGCGGCTGCCTCTCGCGCTCAGGTGGGGCAGGTTTTGCCTGGGCAGGGCGCAGCACTGCGGCCACGTTTGGCGGGGGCGTGTGTTGGCGCGGTTGCAAAGCACGCACGTTCGCATCACGCCATCCTTCAGGGCGCCCTGTCCTGCCACGGCTTGGTGCAGCCCCCTGGGCTGAAGCCGCAGGGGTTACCACTGCGGGCTGGTTGCTGGCGGTGCTGTCGTGGCGGCCTGGGTAGTGACCCCAGGCACGCGTGGACCCTGGCACGGGCGAGGTGGCCCGTGGGGGGGCCTGCACGAGTGCACGCGGGTAGCCGATGACCGCTGGGTGCACCCTGGCGTGAGGGGCGTGGCCGTAGCTGGAGGCGGCTGCTCCAGCCGCCGCGGGCCTGGCGCCAATGGGGCCACGGGAATAGGCGGCAGCCCCGCCGTAGGCCGTGCTGCCGCCTGTCGGGACTCGCGCGGGAGAGCGGTAGCGTGGCGTGCTCGGCTGTCCTGCGTCGCGTTGGTCGCGCTGCTGAATGCGCTGCTGGTGCTGTTGATATCGCTGCTGGTCGGCTCTCGAGCGGGGGGGGGTGTCGGGGAGGATGGTGGGCACGTCGGGCCGCTGCCAGCCCCGATAGACGTGCTCGAAGGCGTGGTCTGGGTAGGTCTCCCCTACGGGTGAGTATCGCCGCACATGCTCCATGTAGTCGATGTTCTGCGGCTCGGAGATCGCCGTGATGTTTACGGCGCGCTGGTGCGTTGGTCCATAGAGGCAGAAACTACCACGGTTGCTGCGGTCGTGGTTTAGCTCGGCTTCGGTCGTGGCACGGCTCACCATGGCGTCGCAGAGTCGCATGTCATAGTCGAGAGCTTGAGGCCCAGGACCACCCTCGGCGTCCCAGTACAGTACACATCTCGCCAGCGGGTGCGGGTAGTGTGGATGCGCTCGGCGATCGACTCGCAGACGGTCCTGACCGTGACACGGTCCCTGTACATGTTGGTGATGGCTAGGGAGTAGGGTCGGCGTACCGTCTTGTTGAAGGTGAATTCCTCCTTGAGGGCCTGGTGGGGGCCGAAGAGCACGTAGCCTTCCCTCCACAGCGGTTGGTCGGGGGACGGGTCTTCAGGCATCCCCGTTCCTGTGAACCCAGGTGGCCGCCGCGTGCCGTCGGGCAATCCCTGCCTGGGGACCCGCCGCGGCCTCGGTGGAAGGTT
>CAUYUJ010015009.1:0-78090 GCA_963575745.1 Prorocentrum cordatum
TGCGCCCGGCCGTGCGCCTGTGCACGCGCAGGCTGACGCACCAAGCACACTTAGGTCTGGCCAAGCAAGCGCCGTTCTTACCACCTCTCAGGGTGCCTGATGGCACCGATGTTGGTTCTTCCAACCGCACTCAGGCTACAATGGGCGATGTACACGGGATGCAGCTCACAAAGAGACCTTGTCGCGGGCCGGGTCAGCTGGCGTGCGGTCTAAGCCCGCGCGCGCGAAACCAAGTCGCAAGCCTTTCTCTGCTTCTCTACTTCAATCCACCTTCCCAGCCACATCACCGCCTCAGCGAATAGGAACACTTAAGGCGCATGCCAGCCGATGCGGGCAGTGCTACCTCACTGCACACCGCCTCTCAGCTGTGCGTTCGCCACTCGGCGCGATCTACCGTCAGCGCGCAACCAGCTGAGGGTCTGCCATATGACATTTCTTGCATTTCGCCACCTGCTGCGCCGCCGCCCGGCGGAGGAGTGCCTCGACAGAGGTCTCGCCGGCCGATTCAACGGCTTGGCGCTTCTTCGCCAAGGGCGCGCCCTGTCCGCCCGCGCCGCTCGCGGTCGGCACCTGCAGTTGAGTCGGCGCCTGACGATCCAAGGGGTCGGGCTCCACTGAGATATCCGCTTTCTTTCCGTTGGATCGCGCCGCCACCTGCTGGGCCGCCGCGGCCCACGCAGAGTCGAGCATGACACGCTCGACTTGCGGATCACGCGCGTTGGTTTGCAATCGAAAGATATGTTTCTGAATCGTCGCCGAATTGTGCACAGCGCGCGCACTCAACCCCATCGCGTATCACATGGTGTTGTTTGTCACGTAAATGTTGTGTCTGGGCTGATATGGTGCACGTTTGTTGACTGTCCAGATCTTCCCGTACTCGACTTACGTGTTCGTATCCGTGTTCATGCCCATATTGTTCTACAGGTTATTATGAATGTCTTGCTTCCTTTGTTTGCGTCGCATTTATCAACATGCCGCACATCTCGTTCTACCAGGCTTTCTTCTCAACCATCTCTCTCCGTGGTTCCGAGGGCGCGGCCTCTCTGCTGCGCCCTGGGCCAACGGGCAGGCGCGCAATGGCAGGCGGCGCGCCGAGCCGCGGCGCCCTGTGACAGGGCAGGCGCGCACGTTTGCGCGGAGCTCCGCCCGGCCTAGATGCGCGCGCGCACCGGCGTTGTTGCGCCCACGGCCGCGCGCCGCACGCGACGCGAATGCCCGCCCAATGGCCCACCGCTCACTCGCGACGCGAATGCCCGCTTCCGCCGCGCCGCGGACCGCGGAGCGCCGGCCGCTGCTGGACAGGCCCGATGAAGATGGGGGCGCAGAGCGTTCGAGGCCGCAGGCGACGGCCAATCCTTGGCGAGGAGGACGACACTAGGCAGGGGACTGGGAGAACAGCAAGAGGGGGGAGGCGCGCGAATGCCATCACAAAACGACGGAAGAGGGAGGCAATGCCACCTCGCGATCTCCAGATCCGCCCAACTCTGCCCAGGCTCAGCCTTTCCCTGTTCGCACTCCACGCCCACTTCCCCCTGCCCGATACTTCCCACGGAAGCGGCCGCCGGCCAGATGCCCACTGCGCTGCAACCGACGCCCGCCGACAGCCGCGACCTCCACTTGTAGACATTGTAGACGCCAAGCTCGACGGGCGCATACTAACGCAGCCGCCTCGGCCTCCTGCCAGGGGCAGCCCGCAATCCACACTTGTCTGCGCGACCCCAGCGGGGTTCAACGCGCCCGCTGGCGCTCGTGGCGGACGAGGACGCCTTCCGGCCCACTGCCATAAGATGCCCCGGGTCGACCGCTAGCAGAACGCAGCAGCAGCAGCGCGTCGCGCCCTCTACCACCTCGCTGACCACGCGGCGACCACAGCTTGAGCAGGGGTACGTCAGCCCTGCCGACATGCCTCTCGTTCCCGCGCACGACGACAACGAGGGGGCCGACGTCTTCACCAACATCAGCACCATCTGCGCGTCGCAGGCCGCCCAGCGGGGCCGCCGTGACGCGCGCGCCCGGCGCGCCGCGCCGGCGCGCAGCAACCGCCATTCGCCACGAAAGCGCGCGCCCGCGCAGCAGCGCCGTCTATGGCCCGTCGCACCGCGCGACCCGCGTCGGTTGACATCCGCAGCGGCCCCGCGGCTGGCACGCCGAAGACGCAGCGCACGCGCGGCGCCGCCCCTGTCCTCCTGAACGCGCTACGCCGCATAAGTGCACGCGTGTCTTGACAGCCACCGCCACATGCTGATGGGCTCCAGTATATCTGAGTCCGAAGTACCAGCGGCAAGGCACTGGGCGACTGAGCTGCGACGAGCACCGCGAGGATCACCCATCCGCGCGCTCATCGCAGATCGCGTTCGACACGACCACCACCGAAAAGTCGTTCTACGCCGTCAGCTTCGGCCAGCCTCTCCGCAAATTGCGCGGGCTTTCCTGTCCCGCGGGAGAATGGCGCCACGCGGAAAACTACGCGAACGGCTCCACGGCGAAGCCAAGGCGGGCACAGCGCGCCAGGCACTCGACAGGCGCAGGCACTAGTGCCCAGCGCTGGCCCCTCCGCACCGCCTGCGCTACGAGGCGCCGGCGCGACAGGACCCCGCTGCGAAGGTCAGCGCTGAATCACCGGCCGCTTTTTCCTGACAGACGGCGCGCGTCGCGGTGGCCCGGCACGTTGGCCACGCTCCGCCGCCGACCACTGCCGAGGTAGGCACCTGCGACACTGCGCTACTGTCGGCCGCCCCCAGACAGCACGCGTCGCGTCGGCGCCGCGAAACAGTCACCAGACCAACGCGCGAACCTGTCAACTGCAGTGACCGCTGCAAACAGCTGGACGAGCGGCATTTGCGCGCACGCGGCACAAGGCGCGCGGGCGCATTCCAGTTACACAGCCGCGCAAGCGACGCAATGGCCATCTACGCCCGCGGGCACCCCGTCACAAAAGTGCGCCGAAGGCAAGCGGCCGCGCCAGTAGCGCGCCGGAAACAGAGCCAGTGAGCGATCCTGACTGGAAGGCACGATCGGCGCTGCGGCTCGAGCGCACGCCAGGCACGATCTACACCAGGCCCCCACAAGCAAACGCTCCTGGCTGCGAGGCGACATCGGCCGGTCGCACTGGGCAAAGAGCTTGTCAGCGGCACCGTAACGGGCAATTACTAACGGGTACTTTGCAATTTTGCTGAAAGTTGCCACTTTAGAGCTTCTTTCTGGCAGTGCAGCGTTGCCCGCGTTGGGAAGGGCTGGGTTCGCTGGGTCACTGGCCAAAGTACCCGTTAGTGGAGTCCCCGTTCGAGGGGCGCTGAGCTTGTCCTCCCCGCGGTGGGGAGTCGGTTCGTTACGATCCACAACCCTGGCCAGGCTCATCTCGCGCACGAGCTGACCACGAGCGCGCCGGCAGGGCCCCCAGAGTTCACAGGACTGCGTCCGGGCTGAGGCTCTTGAGCCATGGTTGAGGTGTGCCGGGCGCCCACTGCACAAGGCGCGCGGTGAACGCTCTGGCACTTCATTGCGGGCGGACCCTTGTAGCCGAAGTGTCGCGGAGGGACACGCTCCATTGCTTGGTAGCCCCGACTCGAAAAAGAGGGGCCCGCTGCCGCGTTGCCCACAGCTGGCGAGCGTATATGAGATTGTATTGAGATGAAAAAGACCGCCGCGGCGCGATCTCCCATGTTTAATTTGGCGCCATGTCCCTTCACCTTCACCACTACCACCCGCAATTGTAGGTTATCCTCCTCTTCTTGTTCACATGATCAGTATGATTATTGCGATGTGTTGCTGATTGTTTCGTAGTACGTTGTCATTCTAAGTTGTTCATAATCAGTAGTGTTAGTATTATTTTTAGTGGGTATATAACGATTAGTATTCGCATTCGTATTAGTAGTAGTATTAATAGTATTGCGTTTCCTCCTCCGCCTCTTATTATTATTCCACCTCCCGCTCCTACATCGCGCAGCGGTGGTGGAATATCGGCCCATCATGGCTGGCGATGGGATTCGTGATCCCGTTTTGTAATCATGGTGTCGTCACGTCGTCGTGTCGCCATGGCGGTGCCCGGGTGTCACGACTGCGCGCGCAACTGTCACAACTGAATATTTTTGTTGCCAGGACTGGTGCGCGATTCCGCGACAGTCTCACCCTCCAGAACATTTGTGGTCAGGGATGTTGGTTTAGTGTGTCATTCTGCCCGTTTTGGCCCAGCACGCTTCGGTGCGTCGCGCGATCCACTTTCGGTCCCCAGGCGTCAACGTCCCCAGCCTTTCCAACCTTCCCGCCCCGCAGTGCGGAGCGACATCCGATCCACTCGAAAGGCGTAGCGTGTCGCCACGGCCGCCGCCGCCGCGACACGCTAAGCGAAAGTTCCTGACCGTACCAGCCGCGATCCCATCTCGGGTAGAACGAGTTTCGGATTGCAGCATACTGCGTGCGCTTGTCGGTAGCAGGATCTTCGCGCACAGGAGCGCGGGAAGGCCCATCGTGCGGAAGTCTGAGCTGGCACCGTGGGGGCGTAGGGATTCGTGGTGAAAGCAGGCGGTGGGTCCGGATTCTAAGCCAAAAGGTTACATTTTGGTCGTTGAACGTAGGTACTGCTGAGCGCACAGATCCCAGTCTACTCTACCCGCCTTCCTACTTCAAGTCGAGCGGGGCAGGCGGGAGCCCAACTTCACGTTTCTACCCACTTCTTCCGACCGACGGTTACGGTCAGGAATTTTGACATGGCGTGTCTCTCCCTTTGTTCTGGCCCACCGCACTGCGGCGCGACGCACTATCCAAGTCTTGGACCCTACGCGTCAACGTCCCGAGTTTTCCCGAGCCTCCCACCCCGCCGAGTGGCACGACAAGCTGTCCACTCGTCAGGCATAGCGTGTCGCCAGGGCCGCCGCGGCGACACGCTAAGCATAAGTTCCCGACCGTACACAGCTGGAGTTTACCCTTCTCGTCCGCGGAACGTCATCCATGGTGTTTCTGCCGGTTTTTTCGATGCATACACAACGGGTTGCCCTTGGCCAGCAGGTACGCGGTCAGATTGGGCAAGGGCCGCCAGAAGTGGAAGCAGATCAAGTTCATCGTGAACGTTGCCCACCCATTTCTATCCCGGCTGCCTGGGTGACACGGTGTTTGGTGTGTGTGTGTGTGTGTCTTTGCATTGATGCGCCGATGCATGTAGGCAGTTGTTTCACGTCGCCTGTTCTGCAGGAGCAGGCGTTGCAGGAGCACGAGGGAAAGGAGGAGGAGGAGGCAGAAGAGGAGTAGGAGGAGGAAGAGGAGGAAGAGGAGGAAGAGAGGGAGCGGGAAGAGGAGGATGGGCAGGATGGCCAGGCGGAGGAGGAGGACGACGACGATGAGGGGAATGCAGGGGTGGTCGTCTTTCAGGACGGTGCAGGATCAGATGCCGGTGGAGGAGGAAACCCAGTGGCACGATAGGAATATGGAGGGCCTGGAGGATGAGAATGACGAGGAAGCCAATGAGGAGGAGAAGGAGGAGGAGGAGGACGACGCGTTGCCCGCGGTTTTCCGCCGGGATTTTGCAGCGGGGAATCCCCATTCCACGCTGCTGCATCCGATTATATCATATTTGTTCCCCCTCAGACTCCCCCTCTACAAGGAGAAGGGGGCTTGGCAAGGAAGAGGAATGCCCCCGCAACATCATCCTCCTCTGTATCCTTCAGGTAATTCTTATCCCTCCTGCGTCCGTAGCCATTTTGGCTCAAGCCGTTCTGGCTCAGGTTCCCTCTGAGCTTGCATCAGCATACCTCTTCAGAACGGCATTGTGCTGTTGCGGGCCAATTTGGCTCTTCTGCGTTCGAGGGACGATCCCTCTCCATACTAGCCCGCGAGGGCAAGGCAGCTCCGAGCCATGGTTGGCAAAGGAGGCTGTTCTGGCAAAGGTGGCGGCGGTGGCAAGGGCAAGATTCCCTGAGCGCCGTGGCACCGTGGCTGGAGCTCGCCGACGACGCGAGATCCAGCTTGGAGCCCTCATGATGTGCGTGCTTGGCCTCCTCTTTCGCCCTGGTCTTCAGACTTCTGACGACAACGATGGCAGCTGGCAGTTCGCCGGGCCCCGTGGCAAGTCCAAGGGCCAGAAGTGGAAGTGCGGTCACTGTGGTTGCGCACGTGACGAGGCTCGGTTCTACTTCTGCGAGCATTGCGGGGCCCTCAAGAGCGAGGCCATGGTCGACCGTTCGTCCTCGTGGGCGTACGCCCCCCCGCCTTCGCATGGAAGAGCCGACGGTGGCGCTGGCGGGGCACGTGCGAAAGGGAAGGGAGCAGCCAGCACTGGGAAAGGTGGAGGCAAAGATGGCCCTCTCCCAGGTGCGGCGCCCCCCCCCCTCAGTATTCAAGAACACAAGCAACTTGCGGATCTGTGCGAGAAGGCAGGCGACGCCCGTGGTGCATCCTTGCATCGCCAGTCCGCCAAGGCTCTCGAAGTCCCAGCTCCTTCGGTCGAACCACTGCAAGTGCGGCTCCAGCGCGCTCATGGACGGGCTCGTCATATTGAGAGCAGGCTCGAGCAGGCCTGCGCCAAGCACGAGTCTCTCCAGGCGCAGCTTGATGCGCAGCAGCAGCTTGCGGTGCAGCTCAGGAGCGAACGCCCGAACGCACGGACGCCAACGAGGAGCATTCTAGATTGGCACGGCTCCTGGCAGAGAAGCTTCCTGAGGAGCCATCGCTTCCCAAGCTGCCTGCTGAGGTGCTCTTTGACCAGGCCAAGCTCGAGAAGTTCTTCGACGTCGACTTCGGCAACATGTTCAAATTGGACGATGGCACCGAGCTCGGGGCTGAGGATGCGGAGCAGCTCTCCAAGCGCGTGGGCCAGCTCAAAGACGGCTTCGCGGATCTGGCCATGATTTTTTCTGAGGCCAAAGCCAAGATGGACGCGGCTAAGCTGGAGCACGCTGCCTTGGTGGACAGGTTCCAGGAGAAGAGAAAGGTTCCGCCGGACCCCCAAGGATCCAGCTGGTGGGGAACCTCCTGGCGCTGCGAGCGCAGCTGCTGCGGCTGCCGAGGCGCCATCCACTCCATCGGCTACAGCGGGTGCTTCTTCTAAGCCCGGAGCCAGCGCGCGCCCGCTGGGCAGCGCCATGGAGCGGGCTGATCGCATCGCAGCAGGCGGAGGGAAGGCGCCGAAGCCGCCCGACGCCACCCCCCCTGGAGAATGGGCGTGAAAAGGCCTTGCGCGGCCTCTGGTTCCGGGGCGCCCTGGCTCGCCGCTCGGCGCTCCTGGATCTGGGCCGCGCTCGTCTCTGCCATGTGCGTGTGTGTGTTTGTTTGGGGGGGGCTTTACATTCAGATGTTTTAGCGGCGAGCGCTCTTGCGAGCCATGCCCGACCAACCGACACGGCTCGCGCGTTGCTCTGGAGGAAGCGGGGCCCCCCCCGTCTCTTCGCCGATGATCTTTCTTTTCAGCAGAGCGTTCCGCGTCACAGGTGGAAGGTTTGCTCATTCGAGCGAACGACATTGCCATGCCCCAGAGTCACGGCACCTCGCTCGGTTCGTTGTCCTCCCGCACGCAGCAGGCCCTGTCAGTTCTGCCAGGCCTTCGGTTAGCTATCCTGCGATGTCGTTGGGCAAGGATGCCCCATGTCGCACCACCTCTGCGGCTCCGCGCTGGCTGGCCGGCGGCCTGGTTCGTTTCAAGAAGTTCCCTCCAGCGACAGCGTTCAGAATATGAGTTCTGCGGCGCTCCAGGTTCAGACCGCCAACGGGAATTCCCGGGGCGCGCTGCGCACGTTTGTGGAGGGGTCTGACGCCCATGTCTTGCTCCTCCAAGAGCATCGGCTCCGCGACCTGGAATCTGTTCAACGGGCTAACGCCCGGTGCCTCCGCCATGGCTGGAAGTCGGTGTGGTCCGGGGATTCCGCCACTCAGGCGGACGACACTTCTGGCGGCGTGGCCGTGCTCTGTCGTTCCTGGATGGGCCGCCGCCACATCCCTGGGGGGGGCACATTGGAAGGCCGCGCCCTGGCCTGCTCGGTGGAATTTCCTGGGCCCCCCCCTTCCACGGTGGTCTCGGCCGATCTCTATCACACTGAGGGCCCCTCCGACAGGAACCTCAGGCCGCTCTCGGACATGGGCGCGCTGCTCTCGCAGCGGCACTGCTCGCGGCTCTTAGGCGCCGACTCTTACATGGAGCCCCGCGCCATCGAAGGCCTCCCGTTTGTCACCGAGCTTCGCGGGTCATTGGTTTTCCCCAAAGCGCGCGCCCACTACCCTGTCGGGACCCCCACGACCTTTGACTACTTTGTGGCGCCTGCGGGCCTGTCCAAGGGCATCGATAGGATCGACGCGCGCTTGGATACGGAGCTCCCTATCCATCGCCCTGTCGAGGTCTCTTTCTTCCCCGAATTAGACGCGTTGAAGGCCTGGTCTTTTCGCGGGCCGCCCCCGCTGTCTGCCAAAGGAGCGTTCGGCCCCGATCCTCGTTCGGTTTGCTGGCAAGGAGCCCAGTCTATGGCCGACCACACTATCGGTCTTCTCCAGCAAGGCAAGGGGCAGGCTGCTGTCGACATGCTAGGTCCCTTGCACCGATCGGGGGCTGACCACGCTGAGCGCGAGCTCGCGCCACGGGTTGGGGAGGCCCCCCTGAAGTTCGGAGCCAGGGGGGTTGGGCCCCAGCTTCTCTGGAGATCGATCTTGGCTCGAGATTCCCAGGTTCGGCCCCCTCGGCATAGGGCCACCAGGTGGCTCGGCCAACAGCTGAAAGCCTACACCCACTCGGCTCGCGACAACATGCATTCTGTTACTACTTGTAGACTGAGGGCTGAGCTCATCAAACCCCCCATGGCTATTTGCAACGCTCGCGATGACCACTGCGAGCTCTTCGCCCGCGTTGCGGCTTACGTCGCCGCCTCGGACGATGCCTTTCCTGTTTTGATCTGCACGCTCTGGTCTACGCGGCCGCCATGGCCGCCGATGTCAAGCACGCGCCCAAGGGCCGCAGTGAATGGAGAGCGCGGCTTAACGTGGGAATTGATTCGGGGGCTCCGAGGGCCCACATGTGTCTGAAAGACCCCTCTCCGTGGGCCCCCAGCAGCACCCTGTCTGTGGATGGTTCCATTGTGGCTGACCCCCTCTCGCTTCTCAAAGCGGAGGGGGGTAAGTTCGCCCCTATGTGGGGGGTCGGTCAAGGGGGTCACTTCTTTGGAGAGATCTTGGAGGCTCTTCCCAGGCTGCCGCCTCAAGAGATCAGGGACATGTCGCGGTCTTCTAAGGAAGCCCCCTGTTGCCTCTGAAGACGGCTTCCATTGCCAACACTATTCCCTCATGGCCGACGAGGCGTTAGATTGCCTCGGCGGTCTTTTCCACGTTGTCGAAGCTCTGGGAGCTTTCCCTCCCCAGGTTTCCATTGTCCTCCTCGCGTTGCCCCCGAAATCTGTTGGCGACTCCAGACCGATAGTGTTCTGCTCCTGGTTCAGAGTTCGGGGGCGCCTCAGGCGGCCCTGGGCTTTGAACTGGGAGGTGGAACGCCCCCGTCGGCACTGGTTCGGTGGCAGGTTTCGCGGAGCAGCCGACGTGGTCTGGAGGTAAGCCGTCACGGTTGAAAGCGGTGCTTCGAAAGGCCAAACTTGTTGCGCTGTCTTCTTTCACCTGTCAAAGTTCCATGAGAACATCTCCCCCGGGTTGTTGGAAGAACGGTGTCAGATCCATGGGTTCCCGAGGGCGATAGCCAGATCGTGCACTTTCGCTTGCAAGTGCGGGCGGTTCCTCAGCCTCGGGGGTTGGTTGGAGGGGCCAAATTCTGCAGTTCAGGAATTATTGCGGGCTGCTCGATGGCCACGACCTTCACCCGGGTCTTCTGCATGCAAGGATATGACAGCGCCATTGCTTCCATCCCCCCTCCCTGGGTCTCCAAGTGGACCTAGACGTGTATATTGACGACCGGGGTCTCTCTCCTACGGGGCTTGCCGCCAAGGTGATTTCTGGGATTGTGAAAACGGCGCTGGCCCCGGACTCTGTGGTCAAGGAGTCGTTTGGTTGTAGCTTTGCCCTGGGGAAAACCTCCCTGGTGTGCAGTTCCAAGCATGTCGGCACTGAGGTCTCGAAGGCCCTCGAGCATCTTGGCGGCAGGCGTAGTGAGTCTGCAGTGAACTTAGGTGTGGACTACACAGCTGGACGATCAGTCCGCGCTGCCCGCTCGGCCAAGCTCAAGTCCCGCATTGCGATGTCGTCGCGCGCCGCTCGGCGGCTAGTTCGGCAATCCAAGGTGCTGAAACGATCGGTTATTCTTGAGGTGTCTGAAACCGCGGGCACGAGCGATCACGATCTTGGATTGCTGACGCGACGTGTTTTCTCGGTCGTGCGACCGACCAGCCACTTGAGGCCGTTGACGACCCTCGCCATCTTGGACGGCGATCCGACATGGAGGACGGCCACGTCTTCCATCACGCGCTGGAGCAAGGAAGTGTGGATTGCCCAGACCTGCGCTTTCAGGCGGTCGGTGGGCCTCCCCACTTTGCGTCGCGCGTGGCCCTCGGTGTTTGCGAACCCCAGCTGTTCCTGAAAGTGGCTGGCTCTATCTCGGCTCTTCGGATGTCTCTGGTCAGGTTAGGCTGGCATGTGGTTCATTTTATGACAATTAAAAACGGCCTGGGGCAGATCACCCCCCTCGGCATGTCCCCCCCCGCTCTGGTCACCAAGCTTGTGCGCGATGGCGATGTCGGGATGCTGGAACGAGCTTGCGGCGAAAAGAGGGGTGTGTTGCCTTGAGTTTGTTACGATATGGTCAAGGAATGTTTGGATCCCCGTTGGAAGAAGCCCACCCCCTCGCAAAAAAGCTCGCATCGGGGCGTTCGCGACAGAGGCGTTCTTCACGGGTGCTCGCGCTGTTGAACGCGGGCATTGCGTTACCCCCGATTGTCCTTTCTGCGGGCAAAGAGACGCGATATTCCATCGGCCGCGGGAATGCCAGCATCCGCCTGTTGTCGCCGATCGCAGCGAGGCGGTGAATCAGGAGATCGCGGAAGCTGCCCTGTCTGCCAAGGCGGCTAGCGACCCTGACGTTACGTTTGTTGTTTTGTTAGTGGGGCCTTTTCGGCATCCCGCCGACTCGTTCCCGAGGCCCTTGAGCGAGCCTGATGACGGTCCCATCCTTGTCTGGCACAGGAAAGACTTGGTTCCTGCGGACGGGCAACCTCTTGGCGTTGGAGTCTGGGGCGACTTTTTTGTTCGACGGCTCCTGCACTCGTCATCCTGTCAGGGAGCTCTCTCGCGCTGCCAGCTCGGCGTGCATGGTTGATGCCCGCGGGGAGCTCCGGGCCGAGTTTAGGGCTCCCGTTTGGGGCCCTTGCCCCCAGACCCCATCAAGGGGCTGAGTTCCCCGCTTTCACGTGGGCTAATGTTCTTTCGAGGCGCCTTGCTGACTCGCGTTTATTCTGATTGTAGTAATGTGGCCATGTTGGCCGCCAGGTCGAAGCCTGAGCAGCTGTCGGCCAAGCGAATGTATTCTGGAGCCTTCCTGCAGTGTTATGCCCAGCAGCAGTCGCTGGCCAGCTGCAGTAAGGCGCATGCCCATTTGTCGGTCGGCGAGCCAGGTATTTCTGATCGTGAAAGGCGGCCTCGAGTTGGCAACAGACACGCCGACGCGGCCGCCAAATTTGCCGCCCACCTCCACCCGCAGCCCGCGGCCTTGATGGAGGACGCTGACCGTCTGGTCAAGCACGCCCGTGCCGCTTTGAAGGTTGCCGCCCCTGTGCCGTTTCAGTGGCCGCCGTTGGACCTGTCGGAGGTGGACTGGATCGTCCCTGAGCCCAGTGGATCTTCCCAGTTCGGCCACCACTGGCAGCAATGACTGGAGGTGCGTTGTGTGTCTTCGGGTTTGCAAAGCGAGCTCTCGACCCCCAGGTGGACGTCGCCCACAGGAGTCTAAACTTCATGCGACGAAGCTCGACAATCTTGGTCATAAGACCATTGCTTTCGATTGGTGATTCTTCCGTGTTGTTTATGTGCGTCAGATGTAAATGCCGTTCCTCCGGTGCTTCTGCCAGGTGTCTGGGGGGGCAAAAGTTTGCCACCACCTAGCAGGGCTGCTAAGCAGGGCTGGTCTTACCTTTGTAAAGGTCAGCATACACACTATGAGATGCGCTCCAAGGGCGTCACGGTGGACTTTGGCCATGTTTTTGAATGCTTTAACAGCTACACGCCTGAAGTCGAGCCGGCCCCATCTAGGGCCTGCGGTTCCGCTTCTTGACGGTGGCGTGCCGTCCGTGACGAGTCTACAGTGTTGCGCCCGTGGCAGTTAAGTTCAAGTTGGGAGAGGGGAGACGGCCATCCCCTGCGTCTTAGCACTTGCTTTGTGCACGTAATGCTTTGCAGCTGTTCGCGCGGACGGTGCGTGTGTATAGGTATTGTGGTTGTTTTCCCTTGCTAGGGGCTTGCTTGAGCGGGCAGGAGATTCGCTGTCTCTCGTGCCGCGCGTCGCTCGCTCGTCCCTCTGTTTTCAGGGGCAAGGCCTGCGCGGGAGAGAGTACGTGTACTCCCTCCGCATGCCGTTGGCCTGCCCGCCCTTCGGGGTTGTTGCGGGTCTCTGCTGTCGGTTTCCGAGTGGGCGCTCCGCCAGCACCCGCCGCGAGCCTCAATGAGGTGTCTTCGCGCTTAGAAGCTTGAGCCTTTTGCACTTGGATGCTCCTCCCTCCGTAGCATTCGAGTTTTTCCCAGCCTCGGCTGGGATCTCGAGGTGTCGGCGTGGAGCCCCAAAAAATACTCCTCTTGCCCATCGTCCCTCAGCCTCCTCAATGCGTATCCCTTCCCCGCTTCCCACAGGAAAGACTTGAGAAGGAGCAGGAGCGATGGAAAGAGGAGGGGGGGAAGGAGCAGGAGCAGGAGCAGGAGGAGGATTGATTGGAGTTTGAGGGGGTGCAGGAGGAGGAGGAGGAGGAGGAGGAGGAGGAGGAGGAGGGGGAGGAAGGAGGAGGATAGGAGAAGAGGCGGATCGAGAAGGAGCATGAGTGGCCCCTGAAACCTCATCCTCCTACTGCTGCTGCTCCTTCGCCCTCTCCTCCTCTCCTCCTCCTCCTCTCCTCCTCATCCTCCTCCTCCTCCTCCTCCTCCTCACTCCTCCTCCTCCTCCTCCTCCGCCTCTTCCTCCTCCTCCTCTTCTTCCTCCTCCTCCTCTTCCTCTCCCTCCCCCTCTCCTCCCCGCTCCCAATCAGGACCCCCTTACGGAGCAGAACCCAGCAAAACCACACGAGAACGCAACGACCAACACAAAAAACAAAGAGAGAGGAATATATATATATACATATATATATATAACAAAAAAACAAAAGAAAAAAAAAAAAAAAAAAAAAAAAAAAAAAAAAAAAAAAAAAAAAAAAAAAAAAAAAAAAAAAAAAAAAAAAAAAAAAAAAAAAAAAAAAAAAAAAAAAAAAAAAAAAAAAAAAAAAAAAAAAAAAAAAAAAAAAAAAAAAAAAAAAAACGCCCACACACCCCACCCCGAAGGTTACGTTGTTGATTGCTTCTTGTGGTTCTTGCTGGGTAGGAGGAGAAGGAGGAGCAGGCAGGCGGAGCAGAAGGGAGGAGGAGGAGGAGGAGGAACACGAAGCAGGAGAGGAGAGAGAGAGACGGTGAGAGGATGAAGATGGCCGACGAGGGAGAGAAAGAGAGAGAGAGAGAGGGAGAGAGGTGGAAGAGGAAGAACGCGAAGTGGAATGGAGTTGGTTCGAGTGGTTACGCCCGCCGTCATTTTGCAGCGGTCCCCCTTCGACCCCGAAGCCGCCCCTGCCATTTTACGAGGAGTAGGAGGAGGAGGACGGCGACGTCGAGGAGGAGGAGGAGGAGGAGGAGGCAGGAGGAGGCATGAGGACGAGGGGGTGGAGAGGGGTACGGAGGGTTGGGAGCAGGAAACATGGAAGGTTGCGAAAAGGAGGAGAGGAGGATGAGGAGGAGGAGCAGCAGCAGCAGCAGGTGGAGGAGAAAGGCAGAGGAGAGGACAGGATAGGACAGGGGAGGGGAGAGGCGAGGAGGGAGGAGAGACGAGGATGATGAGGACAGAGGCGAAAAGAGGAGAGGAGAGGTGAACATATCAAAAGGAAGAGAAGGAGGAGGAGAGCAGGCGAGGAGGGGAGGATGAGGGAGGAGAGGAAGGCTCAGAATGAGTAGGCGGAGGACAGGAAGGCGAGGAGCAAGAGGATGATGAGTTGCAGGAGGATCAGGCGAAGCAGGAGGATCACTCTAAGGTTTGTCAGGCAGCACTGTCCGGCCAGCTCCATTCCAGGTAGCCACGCGCGGCAGCCGTATGGATAATTAGTGGACTCGGGTCGTCCAGGACACGTCCTCGCGCTTGCGAGTGCACGTTAGATCCAGCCGACGGAGTTCCGCGTGCAATTCGACACAGTCGATCGAGTTCTGCGCGCGGTGCGGCCAGTGTCTAAACTTGAGAGTCGCGTTGGCCAACTTCGTTTCAAGAAGGAGTGCTGCTATCCCAAACCCGCCCAGTTTGGCCTATGGTGCCTTGATCCGATCTTGTTTCGCGGTTCTCTCCCCATCAAGGTTCTCCTCATTATCGTGTTTGTTTCCTACCCTATATATGATTTCCCCCCTCTCGCATTCTCCATTCTCGTCCTCCTCCTTCCTCAAGCGTTCCGTGGGACTCTCTTGTCCTCTTCCCTCTCCTCGAGCATTCTCGCCCTCCTTCCTCAAGCGCTCGAGCTCCAAAAACTCAATTCTGCTGCTATCCTTCAACATGCTGTCGTCAGTATCCTCGCTCCCGTTCTGTACTTCGAGCAAGACACGCAGCAACAGCAGCAGGAGGAGCAAGAGTTGCGGTATTTGCAGGGCCACTGAAAATTCATTCAACTGAGGAGGCACGGAGGTCAGGTACAGAGAGGAGAATTGTTTCCGCTGGAAGCTGGCGGAGGGATGGCAGAAAGCAGCAGGTGGTCATTGTCATTGTTCTGGGCCCAAAGAACATTTGAGCGGAGGTGGTTTGGCCAGTTCCGCTTGAGGCATCCTGGGAACTCTGCTCGTTAGCCCCGCGCGGGAGGTGGTCCGCGAAGCCGTCCTCCCAACTCTGGCTTCCGAGATGCCACAAGCGACGTAGTCCGAGTCCGGCCGTTCTCGCCTGAAACATCCTCTCAATTGTGGGTTTCGAGATGCAGCGAGAGGCCAGCCCGACTCGCTCGAAACATCCTCTCAATTGTGGTCTCCGAGATGCCACGGTAGATGTCCAGCCAGTTTCGTTTGGCACATCTTCGCAACTCAGGGACCAGGGATGCCCTGGCCTGAGGTGGTCCAGCCCGTCTCGCTCGAGACATCCTCGCCACTCTGGGATCGGAGACGCCCTGGCCTGAAGTGGTCCAGGCAACCCTGCCTGACACGTCCTCGCAATTCTGGGTTCGACCATTTCGCCCGAAACGTCGTCGCATCTACTTGCTCACAGGCCTTTCTGGTTCGGGGGGGGCGGCGTGCTCCGGCATACCCCCGCACCTCGAGTTTCCCTTTTTTGCGCTTCAGAGGGGCACGCTGAGACAGCGAGCCATCTTGGCATGTGGATTCTGTCCAATGGGTTTAAGTCGGGCCTGTCCCTCTACAGGAGGGAAAATTCAAAAATAGTCAAAAAATAGTCAGGGGACGATTTTTTGAGCGTTTCCTGACCATTGTTGGGTATTTTTGGGTATTTTTTGTTTCGTACAACATCCCCATGTAGGGGGACAGGCCCGACTTAACAATGGATGCGCTGGATATGCTTGCTCCCCTCCCGCGGTCTCCGGAGTTGGCTTGGTTGTACCTTGGCCGCGGTTGTAGCAAGTATCGCGGTGCTTATCAACATCGTTGGCAGCAGCCTGAGAACACACGCCATTCCTCTCGTGATGCTTGGTGGTCCGACGCCCGGCATTTTCAGAGGGAGGACGAGCGTTGGACATGCGGGCTTGACTGCAAGCGCAAAAAGAATCATGATTCGGCCAACTTATGCAAGCACTGCAAGGGGCCTAGAAGTGCTGAAGTCAAAGCTGCCCCTGGTCGGTTTGGGAGGGCGCTCTCTCCCAGTGCAGGTGATCCCCCCGAGTCCTGCCACGGAGTTGCCTCTGTGCACAAGCTGGTGGAGACCAGTGAAAATTACGGCGATACAATCGCAGTGGGACCATAAAGTCATACTTCGTCGCAAGGCGGAGGCAAACAAGCCACCTCTCGAGTAGCCTCTTCCATTGTCATCGCCAGGAGTCGGAACAGAAAGCACACGGTTCGGAGAAGCGTCTAGATCGTGGTTGTTTGAGTTGGCCAAGGCATACAAATGGTTGGCTAAGAGAAGTATTGTCACAGGTCTGCGTGCGGAGCTCAATGACGGGGATGCCCACGTTGTTGGCCGACATATATTACACAGTCAATTACCTTCTTGAACCCGCTCACTGGCCGCAGAAATGCCGATCCGTGATGATGGTGACATCTCTTCTGTGAAAGTTGACGCTGCCAACCTACTGCAGTTCCACCAGCGTCAAGGAACAGCAGGAGTCTGCGCGCAAACAGACGGGAGAGGTGGGCAAACTTTGATTGGAAAGATGGAGTATGTCAAAAAAGTATAGAGGGCACGTATCTAGAACGCAACGGAAGCGGGGGACCAAAAAGTTGGGGGGGTTCCCCGCCCCCCGACTTGGCGCGCCGTTGCGGCTAGGGTATAGCGAGTCGCGTCTTGCCCCTGGGGCCGATCGAAAGCTGTCGGGGCGCGGGGGGGCTGAGGCGGTTGAGGCTCGGCTGCGCGCGCCGGGCGGGCCGTTCGCCGGAGACCTCCACGGAGGAGGAGCGAGGGCGGAAACAGAAGCCTTGCAGGGGAAGGGGGGGGAGAAGGTGGAAGATCAGGGCTGCTGAGTGGAAACGGGGGCGGAGCAGGGGAGGGTCGGAGGGGCACACCGAGAGAGTGGCCCTCTGCTGGAGTGACCTCTGGCGCGGGCTGCAGGAGTCCCCCGAGCAATGGCTGCAGTCGAGGTACGGATTGACCTGCGGAGGCCCATGCCCCAATCGTTGGGAAAGGCGAGGTCGGGACCTCCCGTATCAAAAATAATTACGCGCACTGTTTAGATCCATATACATATATCTAGTAAGACAGATATACCATTCTTGCCGTTCTGGGATTCTCCACCATTCCTGGATCACGTTGCTGTATGGCAGAAAATGATTCCCAAAGTGGGTAAACCCGGGAAGTGCGCATTAGTAAGGCAATGTCTGGTTTATGTTCGACGATTGTAACACCAGAAGTGTTTCGTATTCGGAGTGGTGCCCTTGTGACGCTCACACCGTGCTCTGGGAGCGAAGCGTTTCATTTCCAAGTGTTAGGTGTTGATTCGGCCAGGTCTTGGGGGCACGGAGCTGGGCGGTGACCTTTGACCGCTTCGCCGATACGGCATATACGTCAACATATGTTTTGGGGCATCGTTGCGCACATGGGACCACACACCACATACGCATCGTTCCTGGCGGGGAATAGCTGTCGAGAAGGCCGGCCGCTAAACGAACCGAGAAAAGAATGAAGAAACAAAACAGGGAAACGCACCCATCAAAAGAAGAGTTGCAGTGATTCATAAGGAGGGATCACCGTAGGAGAGGGAACCAGTGGGAGAGAAAAAAACACGAGCCCCGCAAGAGCAAGACAATAGTTTACAGACCCCCCCGTGGCGAGTTGACCCATTGCGGCGGAAATGCAACAATTTGAATGTAGCGTTAAGTCGGGCATGTCCCTCTACAGAAATAATATTGCGGTGCTGGGGAAGATTTTTTCCCAACCATCCTGTGGTGCTGGGTCATCGTTTTGAAGAGACGGTCCCCGCGTTATCTTCCGCTTCTTCTTCTACTCGTCCTCTCCCCCTCCTCCCTCCTCCCCTCACCCCCCTCACTTTGGCACACCCCTCACACATTTCGTGGCCCCACCAGGAGCTCCACCGAAGGCCCTAGTGGGGGTGCCCGCATGTGGTCCGCACACCCATTTTGGCACACCCTTCACGCGCTTCGTGGCTCCATAGTGAACTCTACCGAAGGCCCCAGTGGGGGTGCCCGCATGCGGTCCCCACACACATTTCGGCACACCCCCTCTCACACGTTTCGTGGCCCCGTAAGGAGCTCCACAGAAGGCTCTGTGGGGGTGCCCGCATGCGGTCCCCACACCCATTTCGGCATACCCTTCGCACGTTTCGTGGCCCCCTAGGGAGCTCCGCCGATGGCTCATTAGTGCCCGCACGCGGTCCGCACACCCATTTTGGCACACCCTTCATACGCTTCGTGGCCCCATAGGGAGCTCCACCGAAGGCCCTAGTATAGGGAGCTCCACCGAAGGCCCTAGTGCCACTGTCCACATGCGTCCGCCGCACCCATGTCGGCACACCCTTCACATGTTTCGTGACACCGTAGGGAGCTCCACCGAAGGCCCCACTGCCACGGTCCACATGCGTCCCCCGCACCCATTTCGGCACACCCTTCACACGCTTCGTGGCTCCCATCGGGAGCTCCACCGAAGGCCCCAACGCCACCGTCCATATGCGTCCCGCACACCACCCATTTCGGCACACCCCTCACACGTTTCGTGGCCCCACAGGGAGCTCCACCGAAGGCCCCACTACCACCTTCCATTTGCGTCCTCCACACCCATGTCGGCACACCCCTCACACGTTTCGCCACCCAATAGTGAACTCAACGGAAGGTTCTGGTGCCACCGCCCGCATGCATCCCCCGTCACCCAGTTCGGCACACCTCTCACATGTTTCGTGGCCCCAAGGCTCTAGTGCCACATGCCTCCGCCGCACCCATGTCGGCACACCCTTCGCACGTTTCGTGGCCCCATGGGGAGCGCCACCGAAGAAAATATTCACAATTGCAGTACGCTTAATTGCATATGGTTGGATTCTCCGCCAGGCTAATTCTAATGTTTTTTGTTGTGTATTATTGCGCCGCCGATCCGGGGAGAGCTCTGAGGGGAGAGTTTTTGGGGCGGTAGCGGCTAGATTCGGCTAGATATGAGGGGGGGGTTTGGAACGCCCGAAACATGTTGGGGATGCGGAAGTCATTAAGAAAACGCCAGATGGGAGTTGCCCCGACTTCCCCCCCCGTCCCCCCCTTCCCCAGAGAGGGGTCCGGGCAGAGTTCCGAGGGGAGAGTCCTGGGAGAGGGGTCCCTGGCACCCCCGAAACATCTAGTCATTAAGAAAATGCCAGATGGAGACCCCCCCTCATTTTCCACTTCCCCGACAGAGCCACGCCAGCGACCGCCGCGGGACCCCCCGAAACATTTGGGGGATGCGCGAATCATGCAGAAATCGCCAGATGGAGGCCCTTCCCCTCCCTCCCGCACTTCCCCGGCAAAGCCCGCCATACAACCTTGGGCCCCCCCGAAACATCTGGGGGACACGCGAATTATGGAGAAAACGCTAGATGCAGGCATCCCCCTTCCTTTCCTTCTTTCTCCGGCAAAGCCACCCCAGCGATTGTGGGACCCCCCGAAACATTTCAGGGATGCGCAAATCATGCAGCAATCGCCAGATGGAGCTTCATTGAGTATGATGCTGTTTCTCCCGCTCCAAATCCAACTTGCGGTGAAAGAGAAGAAAAATAGATTACGAAACAACGTGGGCGAAAACATCAGAAACCGCATGGAGATTACTTACGCAACGCGGATTAATGCATGCCATTGTCGAAATGGCGGCGTTGCTATCGAAATCAAATCGTTGCTTGCTGTATAGCCGCCGGAATTGCGGGTGTAGACGGGGTCACACAAATCGGGGTCGTAGGCGATTTCGTCGCAATTGACAGCGCCGTCATGTTGCATTTGTATTATGAATCCGAAGAACCGAATTCAGCAATGCCGGTGTCAGAAATATGCATAGGTTTGAAGTAAAATCGACCCCCGGTTATTTTGTTATTGGTCGGGCAATTTTTGTCGCCACACTTGGGTCCGTCAGAAAATGCAAAATATTCTTGTTATTGCGGGTGGCTGTTCGATATTAATACGCGTTTGAATATGAAAACGGTGAGGACAAATACGGAAAGCGGTGGGAATTGATATTGAGGGTGGGCACGGAAATGACTACGAATAGAAACAGAAATGGGCATGGATGGATACACCGAAGAAGTTAATTGGACACAATTTTGGTGTGAATGAATACGAAATACGGAATCCGTTTCCACCGATCTTAGATTGTTTAAATTTGCGAATGGCTATAACAAAATTGCAGGCGTGCAAGGGGCTCAGGGCTCCACACCCCTCTTACCCAATCTCCTATTCTCTGTCACTTACCTTTCCTTTGCACCTACCTCTTACACCTTCCGTTGGCATCACACACTTGTGCTCTCGTCTCGTGTGCCTGCCGCTGCTCCGGACGACTGGATCAATGGAATGGTGGGATGTACTCTCATCTATCGACTGGCACGGGGTTGGTGTTACAGCCTGGGGGTGGGGATCCTGGGCAGCAACTGGTGCCCTGGCGCCGGGAAATCCAGTCTTGCTCTCTTGGCAACGCTTCCCAGGGAATGCAAATTGGCTTGGGTACATGCGACAGCCATCTGTTCGGGCGAGGATCCGGCGTACTACTCCACGCCAGGGCTTGGGCCGATAACGGTAAGCTATGGATGGCTCCTTCTAGGAGTTGTGGTGGGAGTCGTCATGAGCATGCAAGTCATGCTCTTGTGCACACGCACACCGCTCGCGATGGCTGTGCCGGCTGCGGCACCGGCAGCACCAGGTGGCATACTGGCATTGCAAAATCAACCTACGCAGATGGAGCTTGCGCAACTGGAGGTGCTCCGGGCCTTGAGGGCGGGCGGCCGTGGCGCTCTCCGCACGATGGCGACCAACGCCGAGACGACAGAGACGGGTTTCCTCTACCATTTCGCCGGTCTGCCGGCACCGCCGCCGCCCAGGGCGGCCGGGGCGCATCCTGCCGGTGCTCCGTCGCCGTACTTGGGTGGGGCAGCACCCGCGGGGGCCGGGTACCACCCATACTAATCCGCGCTACGTGTGGGAGTTCCTGTCGCCTGCATGACGGTACCAATGCAGGCGGGAATTGGACGTTTGGGGATGTTTGTATTCGGTGTGAAGTTTATTTCAATGGTTTTGGATACAGGGCTGCAACCAATACCAATTCTACGGATGCCACTCGGATACTTATGGGTACAACGTCGGTACGTTGCGTGCGCCACGGTCCGCTTACGACTGCATCTCCCAACCACGGTTACCAGGAGAACCAGGAAGGAGAGGAGAAGGACACGAAAGATAAAGATGGCCCCTATTGGAACCATTTTGGCCTCGTTTCCAGGAAATCTCCAAGGAACGGCGCAAACATTCACGATCCGGGAGGCATGTTTCTTAACATATTTTGCGCTAACTCCCACGGTGGGCCCCGCAGTAATCTATCTGGACCTCGCTGGGCTCCCGCGGGACCTCTATTAGCCCCATCGGCGGCACCAACAACGGGCACTACGACCAGGCATTCCGACCTCAGCAACGACGCCGCCACCAGCTCCAACACCAACGTTGCCCAATGCAATATACAGAAATGGCAAATGGACTGCTCGTGGTACGGCTTTGGCTATGGTTTAACATGGGGATTGGTCAATTCTTCAGTGGTTGGGGGTAACTTCGATTACGCGGTGTATTCGGTCCAACACCAAATTCGTCTCCGGCAATTCTGCAAACGGCCATACACTACGATCTTACGATTTGCAATGGCAGTTTTGTATGGGGTACACGACATCTACTCGATTCGATACCATATACTTTTATACCGGTTATCATTCCTACACGGTTCACGTATTGGTGAGGTTTCAAATCCAGGACCACCACCATCGGCATCACAGTCTGGGCTCGACCGGGCTTTGCAACTTTTAGGGTTGGGAACAGCACGCCGGAACAATGACGAAACGGGAATGCCCGGTGGGGAACGACAAGATCGGCTACTACCACCTATGACGTACGGTCCGCCTCCGCCCAACCCCATTTCGTATCCGTTTGTGCCGCCTGCTCTTATGCCCGCTTTTGTCCCGAGCAATGCTGGCACCAATGGACCGAACACCCACCGAGAGGAACCTTTGGGCGACCGATCTGCGGCTGCCGAGCCATTGTCCCCAGGAAGGGCGGAGTACGAGCCGCTCCCCATGGCCGTCCTGCGACCGAGGGAGCCCGAGGGTTCGAGCCACATGGGGGCACCTTGTGGGCCACTTCAGATTTCTGCCGGATCTGCCCCAGAGCTCCCAAATGATCACTCAAGCGACTATGCCACCCCTCCGCCGTCCCCAAGACCCCCGCCTCCGCGACGTAACGATCACTCCCCGACTGCTCCCCCTGAGCCTTACCCTACTCCGCCGCCTGGTCTAGCTATGTGTGAACCTCCGGGGCCCGAACGTCCTCAGAGGGCACCTGCTTGCACCGAGCGGCCCCGAACGAATGTCCGACACCCTCCCGACGATTTGTTCGACAACAGCGACCACGAAGACGAACGCGCGGAGCCGCCACTGGCGTGCGACATCGGGGTGATGAGCGATTTGGATGACGACGGAGATGAGTGGGAACGGAGGAGCGATACCCATGCTTACGAAGACCGCCCTCCAGAGCCAACAGGAACTTCGGGAAGGACCCAACCGCAGTTGCGTAGTGCACTCCGCACTTTAGGTTTGGGCGGCCGTCCGACTCCGGATCCAACTTCCGAACAAGCAGAACAAGAAGAAGGAACAGGGCATGATGGTGCCCCCGACCACGCAGATTTCGATCGGAGTATTGCTCAACCGACGCCTGACCTTTACACACAAGCTCGAAAACTACTCCGCATTGTTGACTCAATTCCCGCTGGAGCAAATGACGCAATTATGCTGGAACGGATTGAACAACAACACTGGTCAGCATTCTACGTCCCCCTTTTCTGGGCGGCCGCCGGTGATACTGATGATCACAATCTGGTGAGATGGCTCGAACAAATGGTCACACGATTTACTTATATCTTCCATAATTTCGATACATTAATATCTATGGCGACGGTCCGGGAGGCATTCAATGGTATACGGCACGGCATGCGTCAAATTGGTATTCACGACGCCCGTGGTCTTACTGCATGGTTACACGCGCACAACACTACAGGAAAGTATTATGTTATGAATGCGTACTTCCCACAAGAATTGCAAGAACGACTACTGGATGATATTGCTATCATGGCAGGTGCCGCACGCAGTCTCGATACGGTCTTATTCACTATCACCGTTGGCTTGTTCAAAGCCCCTGAAGTGCGAAGATGGTTAACCGACGTGGTGCGACCCCGAGAACCGGCGCAACCACGACGAGGTAGAAACGAATCTCGACCAACTGAACCACCGCGAGCGACGGAAGTGCGCACCTCGGCCGAACCACAACCTACAACAAAGACTGCACAAGAGCGGCCGCAGACTATGCCAGGTGGCATTCACCGACAAGGTCGCCCGGGAGTGGCACGCCTACCAAATGGATGGCGTCACATCGACGCAATCGATATCAGGAGCGAAGTCGACAATCACATCCAAACGATCCAAGCAATACCGAAATGCATACGCGGACCTTTCCTACGAATACTGACTC
Source organism: Prorocentrum cordatum (assembly GCA_963575745.1). Taxonomy (NCBI): domain Eukaryota; class Dinophyceae; order Prorocentrales; family Prorocentraceae; genus Prorocentrum; species Prorocentrum cordatum. Next base: position 23,506 of record CAUYUJ010015009.1, read on the forward strand.
AATGCTTGGTAGAAATAGAAAGAACACATGTGTATTGGGACCGGGATGAGAGTGCTGAGGGTGACTGCATTCGGGCATGGATGTTATTCTTACTGCTGCCCCGGATGTTGCTCCACCCCACGGCGCATGGAGGGAAGGCAGGTGAACGTGATTTACGCCAACGTATTGCTCTGTTCGATAATGGACATTGCGACCAACTCTTAAACCGAGCTCGGAACAACATTGCTACACGCAATTCCCGCTCTACGCGTGCACCTGGGAGGACCGCCGGAGAGAAAGAGAAGATTGATAAGGCCATGTCTCTCATCAGACGTGGGGAATTGAGCCACGCGGCTAGGGTGCTGACTTCGACAGGGATTGCCCCGGGCACCCGGGCCACACCGGACGAGCTGACCAACCCGCAACTACGGCCACAACGCGCTGCGGACCGTTTCCCCGATGTCCTCGACGTCTTTGCACCTGCCCAACAGGTAGATTTGGACAGAGACATCTTTGCCACGACGTTGCGACAGACGAGGCGCGGGCTCAGCGGAGGGATGTGGGGTAGCAGGTACGAACATTTTAAACCTTGCTTGGAGGACGAAGTGGCCTTCGACGCTTTATATGAAGTGGCCCAACGCCTGGCTAAAGCGCGCATCCCAGATACGATCAGGGATGCCATGCTCTTCTCTTCGTTGACTGCGCTACTTAAACCTAACACGAGGGTTCGTGGCATATCCAGCGGAGATGCGTTTCGACGACTGGCCAAAACATTGGCCAAGCAATTGCAGAATCCTCTCCGGGAAGCCGTGTGGCCGCACAATTACGGCATCTACGATCGGTCCGGAACAGATGCGGCCATACATCTGCTACGGTACATCACGGACAAGAACCCCGACAAAGTGCTCCTGAGCATCGACGGCGTGGGCGCGTTCGACCACGTTTCCAGGGCACGCATGTTTGAACAATTATTACAGAATGAACGCTTACACGGTTTGGTGCCATTTGTGAAGATGTGGTATGCTGTGCCATCACAATACAAATGGAAGGACGACCACGGGCGAGTACATACTATACCCCAAAGGGATGGGGGAGAACAAGGTGACGCCCTAATGCCGGCATTGTTTTGCTTGGCTCTGCACACAGCGCTGGAGCAAATCAAAGCTGCGCTGCCAGAAGGGGCAGAAGTCGTCGCATATCTCGATGATATCTACATCGTCTGTGACCCCATGGACGTCGCACATATCTACGATGCAGTGCGCACTACGCTCCGGAACGTGTGCCGAATCGACGTCAACATTGGTAAGTTGGCAGGTTGGAAGAAGAACCGAGGCCCTTGTCCCCCAGGCCTGGCCGACAGGTCACCTACGGCATGGGTGCACGACAAACCTGATTTTGAGCGGGGATTGCGGGTCCTACGGGCACCCTTTGGTTCCAACGCGTACGTGGATCATTTTGGGAATGCGCGAGCTACAGAGAAGGCGAAGCTACTCAACATATTACCCAAGCTCCCTTCTCTGCAGACGGCGTGGCTCCTATTATATTTCTGCGGCGTGCCGCGACTCAACCACCTACTACGGACAACGCCGCCGAGCCAATCTCGCATCGCAGCGCAGACGCACGACACCAACGTCGCAAGTACTTTTCGGAAGCTCTTTGGTATCCCCGGACCCGACAATTGGGATCATCAACTACACGAGCTCTCTTACAATACGTGGTTGGCTCAATCACAATTGCCATTACGGTGCGCTGGACTTGGATTGCGAAATTCTTGCCGGCTCGCCCCGGCGGCCTACTGGGCGAGTTGGGCGGACTCCCTACGCAATATCACACGTGGTTTTCCGGAAATTGGTCGTGATATGCTTTACCACCTCAACGCGATAACGGGGGCAAAAATCGACGGTGACCACGATTGCCCAGACTGTTTAATTCAGGCAGAACGGTCCGGGCGAATATGTGCAAATAATGGATGGCCTGGACGGCCCTTGTGGGCGCAACTTGCTATGGGGGAGAGCCCGCCCGCGCCGCCAGAGCAGCCGCTAGCGCTAGGTGAGTGGGCCCATGGATAGCAATTCCACGCATCGGACCCACTCGAACACACATCGCATGCACAATTGTTACGTGATTTAGGTGGTGGCCCCACAGCCCGGAGGAATGCGGCAGCGATGGGTAAAGCACGGGTGCATGCCAGCATGGGGCATTATGCGTCAATATGATTGACAACTTGCCCTACCACGCCAAGCTTAGTTATGGAGAACGCACAAATACTCTGCGCAGTTCGGCGTCGGCTGGGGATTGCAGTACTATTCGAAGGGAGGGACCCCCATGGGCACGCAACAATGACAACAAATCACAATGGGAGGCTTAACAATCGGCATCAACAAGTGGTGGCAGCATGGAGGCAAGTGTTCACCGAAGCAGGGGCTCTGATCCCTGACAGAAACGTGGAACGCCTGCTGGTAAATACCCACATCCCTACTTCATCCAACGATTTGCGACGATTGGATTTGGTGGTGCCGGGACTGCGTGTGGAACGCGGACTGCCTCTCTTTTGTGACGTAACCGTGGTGTCACCAATCAGTGGTACTGGAGCGCCCAGGGGGGGAACAAGCAACCAAGCAGGCCGGCTTTTAGACAATGCGGAACACGACAATAACATTACGTATGCCGACGTGATATCCTCCGGACTTGGCTCACTGCAATGCTTGGGTGTCGAAGTATATGGCAGATGGGGACGACAATGCGTATCGCTAGTCCCTGCATTGGCGCGGGAACGTTGTCGAGATTTACCCGACGCTATACGACGGGGTACGGCTTTGGGATTGTTGCATCGGTGGTGGGGGATGTTAGGGATGGCCGTGCAAAGGTCAGTAGCAGACATGTACCGCCATACTTACACGGACCTTCCCCCTACGCACTTGGAGCCATCCAACCTCGACGACTTGGAGGTCTTGTGATCGCGAGCCTGACTGCCTCCCGGACAGTCCCCTTCCCGTTCCTACTCCTCCTCCTCTTCCTCCTTTGACGCTGCTTTGCTGCGTCCTCCTACTCGCTGGGTTTCACCCGCGTTCGGTTTTCGAGCGTGCACTTCCGAGGAGCTCGCGGCGACAGAGTGGGAGCTGGCGCGCGGTGCAAAAAAAAATGTCCCCTCATTTTTCTTTTCTTTTCTTATTTTCCCGATTCTTCTTGATTATTAGCGCTTGAGGGGAGAAGAAGATGCAAAAACGGATCGGCAAACTACGAAAAAGAGAATAAAGAAAACCACAAAGAAACGGAGAGAAACTGCAAAACGAGGGCGGAGTGAAAATAAGAAAAGGAAAACAAATGGGAAACAAAACAAGAAATAAAGATAGGAAAAAAGGAATAGGAAAAAACACGGAGGAAACAAATGGGGACGCACAATTTTTGGTACGGTTGATTTTAAGCAGTAAGCGTTAGAATACTGTAAGGTTTGTCGTCGTCGCTCTCCCGAGTTGGATATCCGTCGTTTTCGAACATGACTAGTCGATCCATTTTTGAAACCCGTCCATTATGAAAGTGCAGCCGGCCTCGGAAATACCGGTTGGTCGTATGGTAGTTTTCCGTGTGCGAAAATTGATAATTATGAAATCACCGCCAACTGTAATATGGACTTCAACCCGTTTTATTGGAAACATGCCGGTACCGAATGTGTCACTTGATTCGACCATGCAATTTTATGCGCGTATTTCAGTGAAAAGAAAATATGTTGATCGAGCATATGAGGGTACGAATCATGCAAGAAACCGGAACGTAAAATCGCGAGACGCTTTTCCTAACATTTCATTGCAAATTGGTCCCGCAAACGGCCGGTTTATCGCGGTCGCACATAGGACACCAATGGGAAAAACGCACCATGGGAATACGCAAATTCAACGCGAAAAAATTGATTTCATCCGCGCACGATGTTCCGTCAATGGAAATGCGCGAGTGTTTGCATATTTCCACATTTGGTTTCTTTACATTTTGCTCTCAACCACATTGCTTTAAGATTCGGTTTTTTTCGCATGGCGCGCCGCTGGACACAGACATTTTATCGTATAGTGGGTTAAGATACGAGTAGCCCCTCAACCATCGACCTTTGCCGCAATGGGCCAACAGGGCCGGCAAAATGAATGCTATCGCTTTTTCTCTCCCTGTTCCTCCCCCGCTGTGTGTTTTGGGCACCGAGAGGCCTTGGCGTTGATTGCGATTGTCTCTTCGCTAGCATTGCCCATTATCGTATTTTATCACCGCTATTGGTTAGTTCCGCCGGGCGCATCACGTCAGGCTGCCCCTCCGGGTTTTCCAGGGGATGCCGCCGGATTGAGCAGTAGTGTCGCCTCCGGTGAGCAGGACTGGCCCATCAAGTGGGGGTTCAATTGTGGCAGAATATACGACCGATTGACCGCCAGATCCCATGCTTTCTGGTCTTAGCGCGTCTGCCCGCGAGAAATTAAATTTCATATTGGAAAATATGCCAATGCAGAAACAATTTCCGAACGGCGACAATTTACGCGATTTGTTCCTACCAAATCAAATAGCGAATATGCATGTCTGCAATAAGCGCCATTCGTATTTTTGCTGCGAAACCGTAGTTTTTGACATGTATTTTTAGTGCAGAATTGATGTTTTGATGAACGCCTCGCGCGAGTTTCAAGCGAGGCGATGCCATTGAAAAACCAAGATGGGGAATGGAAGGTAGCACAGGTCATGCCAAGTACCAAAAAGAAGAAGCAAAACCAAGAAGGGAAATGTGGAGATGAGGGGAAGGTATGCAAAGCAATTGACGATTTTTTGTCATTCATGCTACATCCCCCGCAACCGGATCACCGGATTAGCTGGGCCATTGAATCGGCCGGATCATCGAGAATCGAAAGAAATATACCTCCCCCAATGGGAATACAAATGAAAAGCGCTGTTTTTGTTTGACTCGGCGAACGGAGATTTTGCGTCAACAGGCGAAATCTCTGATTCAATCAGCAGGGTCTCTGGTTCAGCAATTTGATATTAAATTTGGCGTGCAGACTCTGGTTTATCACGCACAATCTCTGATTCGGCGTGCGGAATTTCTCCTTGGGCGTGCGGAATCTCTGAGTCGGCGTGGAATGTCTGATTCGGTCGTCTCTGATTCTGCGCTTGGAATTTTGATTCGAAGCGTGTTTTTTCTGATGATTCGGCGCGCGTGGTCTGTGATTCGCTGCGTGCGGTCTGTGATGCAACGTTTGGTTCGTCATCTCGCAGGGAATGACAAAGGAACCCGGGAACCGGGCTGCTTACCGAATTCGGTCTGGATTTTTCTCCAAATCTTTCATTTGGGAATATCCGACGAAGTCCCGTTCGCAATTGCGGCAAGTTCGATATAACAATATTTCGTTCGTCCGACAACGCTTCTGCAATGGGTGCAACGCGTATGCCAACATCTCCATAATATGGTATTCTATTTACGGTGACCTTATTTTTTATATTACGGTCCCGGCTTTTTATATCTCCCTGGTTGTTGAAACTCGTGTCTCATAGTTATTCCGACAAGCAATTATACAGCCAATGTGTAGGGGCCGCTATTCTGCCGGTTAGAACTAGAGCCAACCTGGCTTAGTATCTCATACAAGTAGCACATTTTTGGTAAACGAGTTGTTTGCAAAACCAAAGAACGCCAGAACATTGTTTTTGCATGTAGAATGATATGCTGCTGGGAAATCCCACCCCCATATATTACATAGCTGTCAAGAACGATTGATGAATGTCTTTCATGTAAGCCGAGGACAGGGCGTGGTTTGGCTCTCTACTCGAAGAACCGCTCTTGGGCTACATCCCGATGATGGGAGACGTCGGCGAAGAGCTAGCTGATCACGCCCCCCATTCGGCAGCCTGAGCCCAAAGCGACGCGGTTGAAAAAGTTGCGATGGCTCGCGCTGCTGCCCTCTTGCAAGAGCAGCTCCGTCTGCAATTATCACTGGCGATTCCCGCGGCCGATGACGCGCAGAAGAGAATTACGATAACGGATGGCAGCCTCACGGATTACACACTATTCTATCGGAGAGGCTGGGCGCGCGCGAGAAGCACGTGAAAATGGCAGATGCGCGGGCGGAGAAGCTCGAGCACTTGTGCGAGGAGATCGGCGGGGGCCAAGATCCGCGAGCGCATCCACGAATACATGTCCAAGCAACATCGCCAACTCGTGACCTCTCGGTGGAACTGCTCCGGCGCGCCGAACTAAAGAGCGGAGCCAAGCAAATGTGGGTTAACCAGGGCCGCCCCCCCCGCCGAGCACGCCGCCCGGAACTTCTGCTTCGGCCTAAAGTACATTCTCAAACGCGAGTGGGAAATCCCGCGCGCCATCGCGGATGAATCGCCCTACGTGGTCACAGTCGGCGGGGGGCGCGCGCTGACAGCTTGAGTCTCGCACAGCGCGGTGGGAAGTCGACTGGCAGGGGGGCGGGGGCAACCTGGCGCGACCTCCGTGGCCGCCCGCAGATCGTCGAACTCCAGAGCAAGTCCAACGAGCTGGTTGCCAAGGCCTCTGCAGGAAAAAGAGAGGGGCCAAAGGGGCGTCGCCAAGGGGCGCCCAAACGTTAGGGAAGCGCGCATAGGCAACGTTTCGCCAGCAGTCGGCACTACTGCGCGTATAAACCAATGTTTTAAATAATTTTAACTTAATTCGGAACAGCAAAGGAAAACATGTTTCACCTGCAGTCGGCCGTGCTGCGGACCCACGGGGTTGCCGAAATGGCTTACTTGGCCCTTGCAGCCTGCACCTCCGAGTCGCCGCTTGGAACGCCGAGGGCCTCGCAATAGCGAAACGCGTGGAGCTGGAGACGCGCGTGCGCGCCTTGAGCTCTGACATCCTGTGCCTCCAGGAGGCTCGCAATGCTGGTTCAGAGCATTGCTCCACTGAGTCTGGCTTTTTGATTCGCCCTGCCCGGTAATGTGGACGCGGGCGACAATGAAACAGCAGGTGATGGATTCGTGGTTGCCCCCCCCCACCTCCGAAGAAGCGTGATCAATTTTCGTCGGGGAACTTCCTGGATGGCTTGTCTAAAACACTGCGATGTGGGCGTCAAGGCCGCAATCCGCAGCATTTGCGCGCCTCGCAATGGAAAGCCTGTAGCTGACTGGCAAATCTTCTACGGCGAGCTCGGCGGATTTATTGGCAACATCTCTCGCCATGGCCCCCTGCTTGCGCTCGGCGGCTTCAGTGCCAAGCTGCGCGGGGGCGGCGTGCATTGGCGCCTCAAGCAGGAGTCTTCTGGCAGAGCTGTGCGCCCAGGCGAAGCTGGCAATCGTTGGCGCCTTTTTCGACGCGCCCGCGGAGCACCGAGTCGCCCTTTGCGACGTCGGGAAGTCACCGGGCGACCCTGTAACTCATGCTAGCTTCGGCCACATTCTCGTCTACGCGGACCTGGGGTGCCAGAAGAAAACGGCCACAGCGGCTTCCGGCCGCTCGATCTGCAGTCTGTTCGAACGCCTGGAGTGGCAGCTCGGCTTGCGGCGGCTGTCTCAGATCATCCGGAAGGGCTGGGCGCGACGACGGCAATGGTGGACCGCGCCGAGCAGAGCGTGCCGAAGGCATTCCGCGCGGCAAGCGCCGATGGGTTGCCGAGGCTTCGGGCGATGCCGCTCCAGCCGTGGATTTCGAGCCCGGCGCTGCGCATTATTGGCGACTGGGCTGCGGTGACAAGGCAAGGCGACGCGGCGTCTGAGAGAATGCTTCACCGCAAGGTCAAAAAACCCGTGGCAATCGACAAGAACGAGTAGCTCAATGGCATGCTGGCTTCAAGAGATTTGACAAAAAGTACGACGTCTTCGGAAATGCCGCCCTCGTAGGCAGGGCCGGTTGCGCGATTCAGCTGGTTGCGTCGTGGACTCCAGCGACCGCGCGGAGACTATGCGCAGTGGGCTGTGAGGAACACTACAGCAATGTATACTACATCGCTGTGGTCAGACTTCCAGGTCGACCTTGGACCTGTCGCGGACGAGGAAATGAGTTCCGCGGCCTGGACAATTAAATGAAGCGAAGCATGCGGATCCGACGGAGTCCCCGGAGACCTTTGGAGAGCGGTCTGCACGCGCGGTTCGCCCGCGCGCAAGTGGGCAACTGTTCTCTGCCAGAAGTGCTGGGCCGATGGGGTTGCGCCAGACGTGGCGCGTGTCTCTAGTCGCAGCTATCTTCAAAAAGATCGACGAGTCTAAATGCGAGAACTACCGGCCAATCTGCTTGCTTCCAGCGGGCTACAAGCTTTACGCGTCTGTTCTATTGTAAAGGCTGAAGCAAGCAGGCGCAGAATACCCCGTCTGGCACGCGCAGTTCGGCTTCGAATCAAAGCGCGGCACGGCAGACGCCAGCATCTTGGCTCGCCGGCGCATCGATGAGACTTGGGCGGCCAAGGGCGGGCAGACCGTGCTCTTGGCTTTGGATTGGGCGAAAGCTTTCGACAGCGTAGCGCCGGGCGCGCTCCTGCAGGCGCTCGGGCGTTTCGGCTTGCCATGGCCTATGCTGGCAGCCATCGAGGCGATCTACTCCAAGCTGTTCGCAATCAGGGGGGCGCCGCCTCCGGCTCACGGCCGCATTGCGCTGGCATTTACCAGGGGTGCCCTCTCTCGCCCTTCCTGTTCGCCAATGTCATGACAGTGCTGATATCGAACGTCAGGGCCGCGATTGGCCGGGGCGCGGCAGAAGTGGGGGGGCTCGTCGACGCGGGCGACGCGCTCGTCCTGGCTGCATCTGCGGACCGCGCAGCCGTGCGCATGCAGGCAATATAGAAAGCCAGGGCGAATTAGGGGCTCAAGTACAAGTGGAAGAAAATGGAAGCCCTTCCAGTCGGATGCGCAGCCAACGCGCTGCAGCCCGACGGGGAGCCCGTCACCCAGAAAGACAGCATTGTGTACCTCGGAGCCGTGCTCGTTGCGGGCGGCGGCATGCATGCCGAGCTGAGCAGGCGCATCGGCGCGGCAGGGGCGGAATTCGAGACCCCGGCGCGCGTGTGGTCCCACCCTGTAATATCTGTGCCCCGGATGTTCTGCATATTTGAGGCTCGCGTCTTTAGCGAGTTGCTGTGCAGCCTGCCGCGGCTTGGCTGAGAGGCGCCGAACGAGCCCGTTGTGGCGGATTCCATGCCCGGTGCGTCCGGGAGATCCTGGGCATAGAGCCTTCGCGCATCGGCCGCGTCTCCAATGCAGATGTTGCCGAAGTGGCGCGGTGCGTAAAATCGAGCTGCCTTTTGTTGCAGCGGCAACTTTTCCTTGTTGCTGAAATCGCACGGAGAAGCAGCGATCAGCCAGTTCGCAAGGCAATTTTCAACCATTTTCCGTTATCCCGAACCCCCCCCCAGAAGCGGAGGAGTGCAGGCCGCGCTGCGCATGGGCTAGGAGAATTTTCAGGCGCGCTTTTGCCACCTGCGATCAGAGCGGGTTGCAGTTCAGTGACGTAGTAGAGATCAGACCAGACTTATGGATGGATGCTGCTCGAGAGCGCAGCCGCTCGCAGTGGCAGACCATCTCTTGCTATGCGCGCGCACGGCCCCTAATTATTACAGAGGAAAGCAGGAAAGGAAAGGGGAGGGTGAGTAGAGAGCTAAAGAGGGGGAGCGCGTCTGTCGTGCCCCCCCCAAACGCGCGTCGAGTTCGATGGGGGCACGCCGAGGGGGAATGCGATTGGGGCCCGAGAAGGAGGAAGGAGGGGGAGGAAGAGGAAGGGGATGAGGAGGGGAGGGGGGAGGAGGAGGAAGAGGAGGACCCAGGAAGAGGATCGGAGGAGGAAGAGGAGGAGGATAATGAGATGCAGAAGGGGAAGGAAGAGGGGGAGGATGAGAAGGAGGAGGAGGAGACATAGTAGAACAACAGAGGTGGCGCGATGCCCGTGCGCGCGCGCCGCCCTCGGCCGCTGGCCCAGCGGGGGGCGCCCGCTCAGCCGAAACTGCGCGCAGAGACAGGGGGGCGATGGGGGCCCCGACCCTCCAGCTGCAGAGCTGCGCGTGCACCCTCGCGCTGCTCAGCCGAAGGTGCGCGCCCGCTCATTAATCCACCCCTCTCGTTGTCCTCGCTCATCCTCTTCTTCCTTCTCCTTCCATCATCCTCTTCCTCCTTTTCCTCTTCGTCGTCGTCCTCGATCGTCCACCTCCTCGCCGTCCGGGTCATTCTCGTCCGCCAGCTGCTCGCTGCCTCCTCCTCCTCTTCGTCCTCGTCCTCCTCGCCCCCCATCCTCGTCTCTTCCTTCGGCTGGCTACCGCGCCCCCCCCGTGCGTGCGAGGCAATTCCCGAAGGTGCCGCCGCGGGCGCCGCGTAAGAGGACCCCCTGTATCCTTCATCCTGCGCGCTCGCTTCCCACGTCGATCCTCATCAACCTCCCCCCCCTCCACCTTCTCGTCGACCTCCCCCGGCCCTTCGCTCCAATCATCCTCCGCATAGCGTTTGTCCGGAGCGGGGGCGCGGTCGAAGCGCCCCCGATGGCCGCCGGCGAAAGTGCAGCCGCGTACCCGCAGGGCCCTATATGCAACGCAACCCTGCACGCCTTCACGAAGGAGGAGGAAGTGGGGGGGGAGGTGGGGGGGGGGGGGGGGGGGGGGAGGAGGAAAGCCCCGCTGCCCCGATGGCGCCCCCGTCGACGGTCGGCGCCCCCCCGCTCGCTCCCCCCCCCAGGCCCGAGGGCGCCGCTGGGGCTTCGAGCGCGGATTTCGATGGCGCCCCGCCCGTCGGCTCGGAGATCTTAGACCGTCGCGAGCGGGCAGCGGCTCGACGTCGGCTCGACGGCGGCGCGCAGGCCCCGGGCAGGTTTCGGGCAAGTCTCGGGCGCCGGGGAGGGGGGGGGGGCGGGGCGAAGGGGGCCGGGGGTGGGGGTGGAGGGTGGGGGAAGTGGAGGGGGGGGGGATCCCCTGCCCCCTCTTTCTTCCCGCCCCCCCCTCCCTCCTCCTCCTCCTCCTCCTCCTCCTCGTCCTCCTCCTCCTCCTCTTCCTCCTCTTCCTCCTTCTTTTTCCTCCTTCTTCTTTCTCCGCTGCCTCTTCGCTCCTGCTCCTCGTCTTCGCCCTCCTCTTCGCCCGCGGCCCCCCCGCGGCGATGTGGCGGCGACGACGGCCGTGGCTTGGGCGAAGAGCCCCCCCCGAAGCTCGAAGGCTTCCACGGCCCCAGCTGGCGCCGCGGCGAAGCTGGCCTCTGCGACCCGCGTCGAGATCATATCGGGCGACGACGAGCAGCCTCCGCAGTCGCCGCAGCCCGCAGACGGCGAGGGCGCGGTTTCCAAAGGCGACCCCGGGAGTGGAAGAAAACGAGGAGGAGGAGGGGGGGGGAGGGAGGGGGGGGGAGGATGAGGAAGTGGAGGAGGAGGAGGAGGAGGAGGAGGAGGGGGGGGTGGGGGGGGAAAATGGACCTGGGACGGACCCCAGTAGGAGACCTTACACGGTTCGTGCCCTACGTGCCTCCTCGAGTCACTAGACTCTTTGCGTCGATTTCGGCGCCCTTCTGCTGTCTATTCTCCTCGTGATGGATGTTTCGAGTGAGAGTGTGGTCGACGATGGGATTGCGGGGGGGTCTCGAGCTTGAGCCCTGCCCCCGTGCAAAATGGTGAAGCCAGCATCTTATTGTTTGACCGAGGTACTCCCTCCGCTATATCGGTAGAGCTTCCGATGCGGGTGCGATCTAGCTCCTCCCCCTTCTCGTCTCCTCATCCTCCGCGTCCATCCCCTCTTCGGCCTCGTTCCCTGACCATCCTCATCTCGCAGTCTCCTGCCCCTCCTCCTCCTTCCCCCCCTCCTCCCGCTGGGCGTTGCAAGCGCGGGGCTGGAGGAACCCCGTCGAGATGAAGCGCCCCCTTAGAGTTCTCGCCACTTGCTGGTGGGCGAGGCTTTCGCTCCAGACATGCTCGCGAGCGCGTGCTATATCATGATGGGTCCCCGCTCGAATTCCTCCGCGTTGATATTTGTGCTGTAGCCTTGCTGGCTGCGTTCAGTATGTCGGACTCTCGCGAGGTTCTTGAATCCGCGGCGAAGGCTGCCGCCGGCCTGGGCTTCAAATGGGCGAAATGCAATGGCATATCCCGCCGGAACATCAGCAACAATAAGGGGCTGCTGAAGGCGATCGTCGCAGAGCCTTGGCAACCGATGCCCACTTCGCCCACCCCCCGCTCCTGCCCCCTCCCCCCCGCACCTCCCGTGGGGGGGTGAACGGCGAGGGTCGTTCGACCCCTCCCCTCCCTGGCTGACTGGGCAGGGTCGACCAAGAGATTGGGCGGGGGGGGGCTGCAGCGAGAGACGAAGAGGTTGACGAGCGACGGCGAGCGACGGCGAGAGGGGGCTGCAGGAGGGCGAGGGCGACGACGAGAAATGCGACGATGAAGACGGCAGCAAGGGGGAGTTAGATGAGGAAGCAGAGAGGGTGGGGCGAGGTAGGGGGTGGGGGGGTTTGGGGGAATCCGAAGGCGCGCCGCGACAGGAGCGCGGCGCATGCGCGGTCAAGAAGAAGGACATCGCAGACCTTGGTGGCGGCCGCGAAGGCGCCGTTGGTCTTCAAGAACCGCCGGGGCAAGGGCGATGGGTCGACGCGTGCGCGAAGAGGCTTCGCATCGTGCTGCGGCGCTGTGCCCGGTGCAATAACAGGAAGGACAGCGGCCCAACGTGGTTTCAGCGGCTGGGCCTGGCGAGCGATGCCATGTCGGGGGGCGACGACGACGGCGGCGACGAGAACGGGGGGAAGAAGACGCCAATGAGTTCGAGGCAGACGATGAAGACGAGGTTGATGCCGGCGGCGAAGAAGACGCCGGCAATGACGTTGCCGACGGTGAAGAAGACGAGTACGAGAGCGCCAGGAAACGGCCTGCGGCCAAGAAGCCAGCGAGCAAAGACGACGGCGTCGCGGACCAGTGGACCCACGCCTACGACGCGGACACTTGCCGTGCATGCCGCCGCAAGATCGGAGCGAAGAAGTCTGGCCACGGAGAAGACTGCGCGGAGATGGGGGTGCCAGGGGCGGCTGGGGGTCAGATCCAATGGGGGCGGTCTGGGGCGATGGCGCGACGTGGAGGGCAACCCCGGCGATTGTCATGGCGCGGCAAGCGCCAGCGCCGAAAGACAAAGTCAAAATAACGGCTGAAGCTGCTGCGTCGGGTGATGCATCTTCGCTGGCGAGCGCGCCTACCTTGGCTTTAGCTCGCGCGCTGATTCACAAAGGTGGGGTGCGCGCGAGAACGCGCGGCCGATGAAGTCAGCCAGCGGGCGAGAGCAAGGAGAGGTTGACCTGCGTGAGTCACGAAGAGCATCCGCGGGTCGCGATGGTCAGTGCCGACCTTTCCAAGGATAACTCGGCTGACGACGACGCCACCGCGGAGAAGAGCGCCTTGACGTGGATGAACGACGTCGCGAATAATCGCGCCGAGAGCGATCTCACCGGGTGCCCGGGCCGCGACGTGAAGGCGAAATTGGTGGCGCCCGAAGCCGCCCTGAAGCGCCCGGCGCGGCGACCGCCGAGACCGCGCCCGCCGGCGATGTCACTGTTGTCTCTGACGCGGACCTCTATGGACACTTGCCGCGTGGGTGTCCGATTCCACGGGCGGTCGCCGATGGCCGCGGGCAGGCTTCCGGGTCTTGATGGGGCCGGGTCGGCAGAAAATGATCGTGGGGGGCGGTCGTGCAGATTCGGCTCTTGAGCCTCTGTCCATGGGAGAGGTGCCCGAGACGCCGCAGAGAAAGAAGCGCAAAAAAAGACAATAAGGACAAGTCGGAGAAGCTGCCCACGGCTGCGCGCGAGGGGAGATCGCCGCTGCCGGCTTCCTCGCCAAGCCGGCCCGACTGATGCAGTGCTGGCTGCTGCTGTAATGCCGAAGCACTTGCGTGATAGCACTCGAGCCTGGCAGCCCGCGCAGCTGCGGGCTTGCTGGAAGGGGGCTGGATGGGGGAAAGGGGGGGGGAGAGGAAAGTCGAGGATCGGCGAGAGGCGATGCGGCCTGGCCTCGCAGTTCCCGCAACGCTGTGCCCAATGCAGTACTGCAGCGCGGGTCGTTCGCCGTCTGGGCCTGCCCATCCCGTCCATTCGCCATCTCCGTCTTCAAGCAAGGGTGCCCAGGGCGAGGAGGAACCGTCGGACGAGTAGGAGGAGGAGGATGACGAGTCACGCGGGGAAGAGGAAGAGGGGCAATAAGAAACGTGGCGCAAGGAGGAGAACGATGAACACCGACAGAATATGAGAAGACAAAGGCGCGGTACTGATGGGAGTAGAGAATGGGGGATGAAGGGAAATGCGAAGACGACTCAGGGTTAGGATGTGGATCGGGGGAGGGTCGCGCGCGCGCGGAGCGCGACGGTGGCGACGGCGACGGTTGAACGGGCCGCCCCTTCGCGCGCTCGCAAGCGGTTGGCGTCGCGCTCGGGGGCATGGCGGCGGGCGGGCAGGGGCATGCGTGTAGGTCAAGGAGAGGCCCCGCGAGTGCGGGGCTGGCGGGCCGGGCGAGCAACTCGCGGGGGCCCCCGAGGGCCCGAGGAGGAGGGAGAAGAGAAGGAGGAGGGTGAGCAGGATGAGGAGGAGGAGACGGAGGAGACGGACGAGGGAGGAGGAGGAGGTGCTGTCAGGCTGACCTCTTCCTCCTTCTCTTTGCTTTTTCTACTTCTGCCTCTGCTTCTGCTCCTCCTGCTCCCGCTCCCGCTGCATCCTGCTCGTGCTCCTGTTGTGCTTGTGCTTGTGCTCCTGCTTCTGCGACTGCTCATCGTCCCTGCTCCTCTGCCTCCTCCTCCTCCTCCTCCTCCTCCTCCTCCTCTTCGTCTTGGTTACTTCTCCTCTTCCCCCTCCCCCTCCTCCTCTTCCTCCGCGCACGCCTGCATTTTCGCGTCGGTCTTCGCTGGCTTCGCCCCTCTGCGCGGGGCGGGGTGAGTTTCGAGCAGCAAGTGATGAGTGCCTTCCAGACGTCGGTTGGCAACCGCGACCCAGCCGATGACGGCGACGAGTGCGGGGGCTACCTCGCGGAGGAGGGCAGCGCAGCGCGGGCGCGCCTCGATGGGGCGTTCGACGAGCACCTCGAGCAGGCCGCCGCCGAAGGCTTCGAGGCAATCCTGTCGGGCGACGCGCTCGGCAGGCAGCGCGAGCGCCGGGCGGGCCCCGGCGCGGCGAGGCGGGCGGGGCGGGGCCGCCGACGCAGATGAGAGGGGCCCCTGGCGAACTAACATTAATGGCCATGTGCGTGGCTGGTCGAGTGGTGCATCGGGGGGGCCCAGGGCTTCCAGCTAACGCGAATGTACATGTATTCGTCATTTCCATATCGCAAGCACCGCCACTCGATCAGCCCGCGACAACCTGGCGATTAAGTTTAGTCGCCCGCAGAAGTCGCGGTTGCAGCTGGGGGAGAAATTCATGGAAGCGCCGTTGCGCGGTGGTGCAGCGTCGGCGGGATCGTCGGTCAGGAGGCGGGCGGCGGTGGGCGCCTTCCGAGCAAGGAGGTTCTCCGCGGAGCGCAGAGCATCTGCCTGGGCAGCGTCGGGGGCGGGCCCGAGCACGTGAAGACTAGTGGGGGGTCGAAGCGGATGACCTTCCACTGCGAGATTCACGTGGAGAGGAGCGACAAGAGGCAGACGTGGCAGTTGCAGAGAAGGGAGGCAGGGCTCGAGGTGAGTCGCGACTGTGAGCCCGCGAGCACGGGGGCGGCGTCGTCGAGCATGGCCTTGGGGGACTCGCCGGTATCAGTTGCGAGCGGCCCAGCAGTGCGCGGCGCCGTGGCGGCGACGCCCAAGAAAGATGTGAGTGCGAACGAGACCGTGTCCCGACGGCGGCTGGGGGGCAGCCGGCGGCGCGCACGGCCCCGACGCTTGTGCCGGCCGACGACAGCCTCGAGGAGTGCATCGTCGAGTGCGGCAACTTGGGTGAGATCGCCGACGTCAAGGACACCCTCAGTCGCCTGCAGGTCGTCGACAGCTCACTGGAGAACCTCCAGCAGGTGGCCAAGCGCATCAGGGCGATCGCCGATGACCTTGAGCAGCCGAGCCAGTAGGCGCATCCGCCTGAGCCGGGCGTTCTCATTCCACTCCCCCCTCCTCCGCCTTTACCAGGCCCCTCCTGCTGCTTCTCTTTGGAGCTTCTCCTCCCTGTTCCCCCTGCTGCTCCTCCTGCTGCTGCTCGTCGTTCTCGTCCCCTTGTGCTCCTCCTCATCCTGCTCCTCAACTATCGCATCCTGCTGTCCTTTCCTTGAGCCTTCTCTTTCTTCTCCTCCTGTTCCTCTTCCGCATCGTATTCTTGCCCTCGGATGTCATGGTCCTCGTCCGACCCCTCCGCGCGCCCTCCTCTTCCCAGTGCCGCCCTCCGCGCCCCTGGCGTCGTTTTTCCTCAATTCGATCTCCGGTCATGCTGCCCCGCCGAGCGGCGCGGCATTTTCAAGAGAGCCCCCGGCCGAGAGCGGGGTGCGTCTTTTATGCGGGTGGAGGGGAGATGCGCGCCCGTCTGCCCAAGGACAGCGCGCGAGGTGCGCGGGGCGGGGGCGAGAAATTCTTGAGGGATCAGACGGGTGCGCGAGCTCCTCCGACTGCGTGCCGGCCAATGCGCGTGCCGCGGTGGAACTTTGCAGCTGCTGCAGGCGTGGGATGTTGCACGCGCGCTCGTGAGAAACCTTTTGCGCGCGCAACTGCTGCGTGTCTCGAGGGAAAAGCGAGCCCTCCGAGTCTGCCGCCGCCGCTGGCGCCGCCCGAGGGGGCGATGGCAGACGTCGGCGAGGCGGAGGCCGCCCGGGCGATGCAGTCGAGTTGAGACAGGGGGGCATCGCGCATAGCCAGGGCGTCGGCCATGCTGGACTTGGGGGGGGGGGGTCCTCGAGGTGATGTTAGTGGAAAATCAGAGATCCCCGAGTCCAGGAAGAGCTGCTGGATTCCTACAAGGCCAAGGTGCGCTGGCACGATGGCGCCGAGCTCGCGGGCGGACCAGGCGGGGCGGCTGCTGGCCGCGACGGGGGCGACGCCCCAGGGGCGAGGGAGTTGGGGGCTTCGGGCGCTGGCGGCGGCAAGGCCCCTGGCGATGACGACGGCGCGCTCTGGGTCGACTGCGACGAGTTCGGACGGCGACATAGGCGCAGCAAAGAGTTCATGGCCGAGATGAATCAGGAACGACTGGGCTGTCGGGACCTCGAGGGGCCCGGCTGTCCTGCTCGCCTTCCGGTCCATGCCGAGAGGCGGCGCGGCGATCTGGGGGAGTGGCTTGTCGACTTCTTGAGGGGGTATATGATGTCGAGAACGGATAGGGTGACCCACGAGCTTCAAGCTATCGTGAAATCCTTCCACCTGCTCGCGACGCGCGATCAGGTGGACCTGCCATTCCTCGCGGGGGCCGAGCGGCTTGGCAGACGCCTGGCGGCCATCATCGATGCCTACAGCGGGCAGTCGGTGCCGAACTGGGAGCTCGCGAACGCGTGCACGCAGATGGCCTTGGGCTTGGGGGCCGTCCATCCAAGGCTCCGCTCCCCGGGGGTTCGCCGCAGCGCGAACGTGCGCGACCGCCGCGCCGCGCGCTCCAAGGCCCTTCGGGCGCTGCTGTCGATCGAGAAGTCGGGCGATGGCGGCGCTGGCGCAACCGGTGGCCGGGGGCGCGGGCGAGGGCGAGGACAAAAAGGGCGCGGGGCGGCTCGAGGTCGAGGCGCGCCCGCGGACGCGCCATGGCGAAGGAGGAGGGCCACGGCGATGACGTCCCCAGCCGTGGCTCCCCGGGCGTCGGGGGCGGTCCGCGTCGGGCGGCCGACAGGCGGCGGCTGCTCTTCCCGCTGCCAGCCGTGCATTCAGACCCGGCTGTCAGGGTCGGTCGGTCCAGGAAGCAGCAGCGTCGGGATCGATTGCGCGGGGTGCCTCCCGCGCTAGTGGCAGAGGCTATGATTGATGCGCTTACTTGGTTGAGCGACTTATAAATGGTCGAGCGGCCGCCGCGCTCTGAAGCCGAATGGCCGGCAGAGGAGCTTCGGCCTGACTTCGGAGATGGCGGATCCAACGAGGCGCTACTTGGAGGCCCTGGCATCGCTCCAGCAGCCCAGTGGCGACGCGGCCAAGCACCAAAGGCGGGGTGGCGGCCGCGCCGGCGCCTCCTCCGCTTCAACTACCTTGGCTTATTTCAATCGAGACCTGGCTTGGGGATCTTGCTGGCGCCCGAGATCGATTCTTTCTTCTAGGAAGAGACGGAGAGCAGATGCGTCTACCCGTTGACCAACAATGGAGAGTTTCAAGATATCCCGTGTTACGTGGGCCCCGCACTGTCGCGGAACCGCAGGTGGTATGTGCAATTTCTCAATGGTTGTACGAAGGGCTCGTGAAGTCCTCCTTGTCGCGTGTTGAGCGAGTGGGGCTATTTATTATTTGGGAAGAAGAGGGCAAGACGATTGGGCCAATGCTCGTTTTCGGTCACCTCCACATGTGAGCTTACTCACTGCGGGAGGCCTCGGTAACGTCGAGGTCGAGGGCGACGGCCCCGGCGCCGCGCGTTCTGCCGTCGGCGCTGCGGACGTCGCACGCGCCTTCTATCGAGTGAAGATGCGAGATTACCTCTGTGAGTTCTTCAGCTTGCCCTCTGTCGCGGCTGGCGAGCTCGGGCTTCGAGAATTGGAGGGAGCGAAACTCCTCGCCTCGGACGAGGTAGCGCCGCTGGCCACCTTGTTTCCTACGGGCTTCTCCTGGTTGCTGTTCAGATTTCGACGAGGGGGCCGCGGCATCGGTCATCGATTGCTGTGAACTTCGTTTCGATCATGGGAAGCCTTTGGTGCCTCCGAGTCAGTGGCAGGTTTGTCGCTGCGTGTGCGTGGGCAACGTTGGCGCGTTTGGGCGCGGTCGCCACGTCGTCGCGAGCGCCGCGGAGCAGCTGGTCGCCAGCTTCGAAGAGACAAGCCTCAAGGCGCAGGGGGAGGGCGAAATCGAGGCGCTGGGGGGGATGCTGGAAGCTGGCAGGCGGCGCGCGCGGCTCAGCTGTCGGCGGCCTTGGCGGCCGCCGCCGGCGCTGCGGGGGCTCCCGAAGCGGCGGCGCGTGAACGGGCAAGCGCTGGAGATTGTCATCGGGCCTCGTCCGCACAGAGAGGGCGAGAAATAGAGAGAGAGAGAGAGAGAGAGAGAGAGAGAGAGAGAGAGAGAGAGAGAGAGAGAGAGAGAGAGAGAGAGAGAGAGAGAGAGAGAGAGAGAGAGAGAGAGAGAGAGAGAGAGAGAGAGAGAGAGAGAGAGAGAGATAGAGAAAAAAGAAAGAGAAAGAGAGAGAGAGAGAGAGAGAAAGAGAGAGAGAGAGCCTTGCGTGCTTCAGCGTCGTTTACAGCTACATGCGGGAGCACTGCTGCGAAGCGTCGGAGCTTTGGCCCAGCGTTAGGCAGATGCTCACCTGCTTCCTCGGGCTGCTCGTGGCCCTCGTGTGGCCTCCTGGGAGCTGCGATGGAACGGTGTCGCCTGCGCCGCCGACGCCTGCGAGGGGGGCTTTGGCGCGTGCTTGCATCGGCCCAACGCCGAGCGCACCTCGCGTTGCGACCGCGTGCAGGAGCGGGGCCGCTTCTGCCGTCCTGGGGGCGTTCGGGCCCGAGAGGCGGCGCTGCGGGGCGCGCTGCCAGCGGCGGGCCTGCTGGGGGTGGAGCAGCTGGGAGCGGTCGGGGCCTAGGGGCTTAAGTCGGTGGGAGTTCGAAGAAATCCTTGCTGCGGATCTGGGCGAGGATGCATGTCGCGTGTATGCTGGCCTTTTCGCCGCGATGCAAGCTGCTTGAGGCTCGCGCCCTCCTCGCTAGCCCAGGTCGCAATGTGAGGGGGCTCTTCTTTTAAGCTCTTTTTTTGTGCTAGTTTTGCTATCGTTCCTTATTTTGACAAATGTCGCGCCACGAACTACAGACTTCTACGGATCCTGCAAAAAAATCATGCATCTGCCTCGTCAAAAACGTCCGTGTTGCAGTTGGATGGATTCCGTCTGAATACAACCCCGCGGACTGGCCGTCTTGTCTGTTCTGCGCCTTGCAGCAACTCCGCGGACTGGCCGTCTCGTCTGTTTCTGCGCTTTGCCAAGGGCGGGCCCTGGCGAGGTTATTCTCGGCAAGGCCTCTCGGTGGCCCTTGCGCTTCTAATTTTCATGGCTGTGTATAAGGCAATGGGGGCATGGGGAAGGGGGGGGCCCGATCCCCCGAGGATGGCGCGCGTCGAAAGCGAGTTTTGCAACTTATTGACTTCGTCGGTCGGTCGCGAACGTCCGGGTCCTTGGGTCCGCGATTTTCTGTTAGCAGTGAAGTGAGAGCCCCCGTCGACATCTCACCGTGGCCTTTTCGGCTTCAAATTTCTCAGAATTCGGTATTTCGTCGTGTCGGCGACCTGCGGCGCGCGGTGGCCGCGGGAGCTGCCGGGGCGAATCCGTGCCGGGCCGTTCGTCGCGACAGGGTGCCGCCGCGTGCCGAGGCCCTGTCATTTGCCTCGGTGGGCTCGTCGCAACAAGCGGATCGACGGGTTTGGACTTCGCCGCGTGCCTGTGCTGCACGGCGGGCCGCGAGCTGCAGAGTGGTCGACCACGGGGGCCGCGGTGCCCTCCTGGCCCCGGCGCCGGGGCGTGCTGCGTTCGAGTCGCTGGCGCAACGGACGGCGGAGCTTCGCGGCATCCTTCCTCGAGCGAGGCACGGGCGGCGCGGCGATGAAGTGGACCGTGCCGTCAGACTCCATTTCGAGCAAGTCAGACGGCAAGGGCGGTGCGCTTGTCGCGCCCGCGGGCTGGAGCGGCGCGGAAAGCGGCGGCCGGGGCGCCGGTTGCAAGAGCTGCTGGAGCGGGGCGTGCAGCTGCATGGGCCCGGCGCGCTGGAGCAGCATGCCGTGCGCGCTCGGGCCGAGAGCTTTATTTGATGGGTCTTCGCAAAGTGGTCGGAAGTGGGGCGAGTTCAGGACATCGACCCCGGCAAGGTGGACGCGCTGCTTGTGATGTAATTCGAAGAATTTGATTTCGCGGCGAAGTCCCGTCCGAAGGAGCGAAGGCAGTCCCATCTGGCCGGCCATGGTCACCGCGCTTGTCGGCGATGGGAAGCCGGAGATGGGGGTCGCGGTGCTGATGATGTGGAGTACGTGCTGCCGGCCAGGGGGCCTCCTTGCGATGGGGATTTGATCACCGCGAACTCGGTCTGCAATCCTTGGGGAAGGGCTTTCGACGCTTCCGAGAGCAGCCCCCAAACAGGAAGAACGAATTTGACCAGAGCTGCATGTTTTATCGCGGGTTCTGGAGACCGTTGCGGTGGCTGCTGGGGGTGCTCGAGGGCCGCGGGCCTGGGAAGCTGTTGTCTGTTGTGGCGCTTGAGGTGCTCGAAGGCCTTCAAGGCGGCCGCCCTGCGTCTTCAAATCGAACTCGTCCCGTGCCAAGCTGTACTCAGGGGCATCCCGCGACATGATGATCGGGATCCGCGGCATGGCGGCCATCAGGAAGCGCGGGGGCTGGAAGACGGACAAGAGCCTCCAGCGGTGCAAGAAACGCGTCTTCCTTGGCAAGAGCTGGGAGCGACGTTCGAGGGCTTTCCAGGCCCCGTCGCTGCCGTGATCTCGGTGGGAGTGTAAGCAGGAATAGCTTCCAGGTGGAATGTCTCAACCCTGCATCGCATGTTTTTTTGTAGGCGCGCTAGTGTCAGGCATTGCGGGGACGTCGCAATGTGATCTCCAAGAGTGGCTCGCACACAATTGCGCTTGATTGCGTTTACCATTTTTTCCGTGCTTGCGCGAGGATGCATGTGCCTTTCCTGGGCTTTCCTAACAACTGTAACGTTGCCGAGAAATCTCGGTTCTTGAGATTTCGAATGCGGTGCGATTTTTGTATCAATAATACTCTTGGCGGTTTTGGCAATAGATATCCCCCTCAATGTTTTTTCTCTCCTCGGTAATTTGTTCTCGGGACTTCTGGGCCTTCGTCGGCATGCCCGAAGGCGAAGATTCCCCAATAATGTGCTTTTGAACTGTTGTTCAGTTCCCGTCGCTATGTCGCAAGAACCCCGCTGCGGCCTCTACTAGCCGACGCCAAATTTGAGACATAATTGATACATACATGCTCTTGGGGCATAGCCGAGTCGAACTTATATAGATATATGTATATATATACATATATATATATATATATATATATATATATATATATATATATATGTATATACACATGTATATGTATGATGGGGTGTGAGGATGGTTTTCTTAGGACATGCTTCCTTTGGGTGTGTTGGTAGGCCTCTTGGGCGTCTCCTGGGAGCCTTTTTTTTCTGTTCGGCGACTAAGCGCCTTCACCTATTATCTTGGTTTCTTGCTACGCTCTGTGTACGGCCGCGCGAACCGATGGCCGTGTGCTGCAAATCGCTCGCACGGGCCTTCACGGCCTTCAACAACATTTTGCATGGGCAAGCCGCTTCGGTCGCCTGGGCGCCCGCGGCCGCACTGTCGCGCAGCACGATCAAGTGGGCGGCGATCTTCGACTGGAGATCACCCCCGTCCACCAACTCTTTGGGGGGTCTCTTGGGGCTTCCTGGGGGGCTCTAGAGCGCCTCGCAAGGCTTTGTGGGAGCCTCTTGGTGGCCTCCGGGGGCCTACAGGCGGCCTTGAAGGCCAGAGACCTCGAAATATCAGTTGGCGTCTCCCTCTGAGCCCTCTCTTGGGGAGCTCTTGGGGCACAATTGGGTTGTTTCCGGAGCCTCCTGGGCCGTCTTGGGGCCCTCTTCGGGGCCTCCTGGCCCGTTTTGGAGCGATCTAAAAGGGCCCCCAAGCGAGGCCGTGAGGGAGCGCTGGGAAGCGGGGAAAACGAGAACGCCTGAATCCTTCAAAAACCATTGGAAAATTATTGAATCTTGCCTCCCAAGGCCCTCCTGGGGAGCCTGTTGAATCCGTCCTGGAGCGTGTTCGAGTCCTCGTCGGCCGTCTTGAAGGCAGCTTGAGCGTTTTCGGGGTTCTTGGGACCGTTTAGGGCCCTCTCGGGACCTCCATCAGCCTGTCGCGGCCTGCTTCGGGGCCGGCCCGGGCCGCCTCGGGACCCTCTGGGCCTTCTCTTGGCGCGCTCTTAGGACACAGTTGGGTTGTCTGGGGAGCATCCTGGGCTGTTTTGGCGCCCTCGTTGGGGCTTCGTAGGCCTTCTTGGATCGATCTGAACGTTCTCTGAGGCCGTGTGGGAGCGCTGGGAAGCGGGGAAAACGAGAACGTCAAAATGCCAAACGCTCGGAAAACAAGTGAATTTTGCCTTCCACGGCCCTTTTTGAGGAGCCTTTTGAGTCCGTCCTGGAGCGTGTTCGAATCCTCATCGTCTGTCTTGAGGGCAACTTGGGCGTCTTCGGGGCCTCTTGGGACCGTCTAGGGCCCTCTCGGGACCCTCTTAGCCTATCGTGGCCTGCTTCGGGGCGGGCTCGGGGCGCCTCGGGAGCTCTGGACCCCCCCCCGCAACCCCTGGTGGGCACCGATGGGGGGAACAAGCAGCGGCCCGCGCCCCCTCCCCGGGCCTACTTCGAAATAGAGAATCATGTTCCCAAAAAGCTTTCTGGGAACATGATTTGTTCGGCTCTCTAAGAAGGGGGTTTTTGAGGGCTTACCGAGGGGCGGCTTGTGGCCTTGTCAGCAAGCCTATTGGAAACATGGTTGGGGAGGTGGGCGGAAGCCCAAAGAATCATGTTCCCGGAAAGCTATATGGGAAATGCGATTCACCGAAGTGTCTTGGGGTCGCAAGGGGCTTCCCTTGGGCCTTTTGGGAACCTCGCGGAGCTTCTTGGGAGCTTCTTGATGGCCTCCGGGAGCGTTCTAAGAGCTCAGGCCGGAGACCTCGAAATGTCGCGCTCTTCGGGCGCTCTTGGGTCGCTCTTGGGGCTCTTTCGGGGCGCTCTCGAAACTCTCTTGACTTATCTGGAGAGCTTCCTGGGCCGTCTCTGCGCTTTATTGGGAGCCTCTTCGGCCGTCTGCCATCTGAGGGCTTCTGACGCGGTCCGGGGCAGTGGGGAGGCGGAACATGGGAGAGCGCAATAATGCTTCAAAACCATTGGAAAATGTATGATTTTCGGCTTCTGAGGCTCTTTGGAAGGCCTCTGGAGGCGCTCCTGGGGCGTTTTGCCAGCGTCGTCGGCTGTCCTGAGGCCATGTTCGGCGTGTCCGGGGCCTCTGGGGGCTGTTTTTGCGCGTCCTGGGAACCCAAGAATCATGTTCCCGAAAAGGCTTCGGGGAACATGATTTCGAACGAGGCCCTCTTGGGGGCCTCCTGGGCTGGCTTTGAGAAGCCTCTTGGGCCGTCTCGGGGGGTTCCGTGAGCCCCACAAGACGACCCTTTTGGGCCGTCTTGGGCCCTTTTGGGTCTCTCTTGGGCTGTCTTGCGGCTCCTCGGGGGCGTCTGGGGCACTCCGAAGACGAAGCAAAAGAGTATGCTGAATTTTTACGTTTTACTACGGAGACGGGGACCCCAGACCCGCCCCCCGGGGGGCCGGGACCGCTCCAGGACGCCGAAACCTTATAAAAACAGAAGGAAAATAAACCCCGGCCCCGCCATGGAGAGAGTCGGGGTCGCAGATTCCAAACCCCAGACCTGCTCCCCCAGAGTCCGCGCAGCCCCAGGACGCGGAAACCCTGTAAAACCATAAGGAAAGTGAGCCCCAATCCCCCCATGGAGAATCGAAGCCACAGATTCCAGACCCCAGACCTGTCCCCCGGGGGGCCGGGACAGCCCCAGGACGCGGAAACCTGATTAAAAAACACAAGGAAAGTAAGCCCCGGTCCCTCCATGGAGAGTCGGGGTCGCAGATTCCAGACCCCAGACCTGCCCCCCCCGATATATATATATATATATATATATATATATATGTATATATATATATATATATATATATATGTATACTAGTGTGGACCCGTGGATTAGATCCACGGAGTTGGGCGGATCGAAGCAGGGTGGCGCGCGCTGGGTGGTGCGACGCTGCCAGCTACTGCCGTAGATCCCTTGAAGCTTGTTGTAGTGCTGTTCCCCCGCCGAAGGCGCCCAAATATCGAAACGGGGGCCGAAGTGTTCGAGCTTCGCAAGAGGCAGAAATTCAGGAGCCCAAGCCTAGCAACGTTGGAAGATTCGCGCCGGGATCGCGGCAGACGCGGGAGCGGGTTCGGGCAAACGCGGCGCCGTCTCGGGCCGCGTCGGAGGCGTCGGAACGGCGTCGCGGCAAAGTGAGGAGCGCAGCGGGACAGCCCCAAGGCCACCGGAGCGTCAAAACATTTTTTTTTGCGCCTGCGAGGGGCCTCTCGCCTCTCGTCCGCCCCGCTCTGTTGGGAGCACTTTTGAAGCTTCTTGGGGGCCGTTTGGGAGCTCTATGGGAACTGTTTTGGGCTCCTCGGGGGCTTCTGGGAGCCCTCTTGGGCGGCCGGCAGGGCGCCTCGTGGGCCGTCTTGGGGCCGTCTTGGGCCATCTTGGACGCCTATCGGGCCGTCTTGGGGCCATCGTGGGCTGTGGAGCCATGTTTGGGCCCTCTTGGGAGACCTTGGAAGCCTCTGGGGCTATTGTGGATGCTTCGAAAAGCAATAAGCCGAATCTGCTGAAAATGTCAGTTTTCCGAAGGGAATGTGACGAATTTAGCTTGAAGGAGCCCTTTCGAAGGAACCCCTTGGACACGCCTGGAACCGTCCGGGGGCGTCTTTGGGGCTCATGGGGCCGTCTGGAGAGCATCTTGGGCCGCCTGAGGTCGTCTCGGGGCCTCCATAGGCCGTCTCGGGGCTGTCCTGGGCCCCTCTTGGGCCTCTCGTGGGGTCCTCTTGGGTCGTCTTGGGCGCCTCTTGGGCCGTCCTGGGCTCGTCTGGAGCCATCTTTGGGCCCTCTTGGGGGCCGTCTTGGGCGATCTTGGAGGCCTCTGGGGCCGTTTTGGACGCTTCGAAGACCAATAAGCCGAATCTGCCGAAAATGCAAATTTTCCGAAGGGACTGACGATTTTCATTTGATGGAGCCCTTTCGGGGGACCCCTTGGACCCGCCTGGAGCCGTCTGGGGGCGTCTTTGGGCTCATGGGGCCGTCTGGAGTCTGGAGAGCATCTTGGGCCGCCTGAGGTCGTCTTGGGTCGTCTCGGGGCCTCCAGGGGCCGTCTCGGGGCTCTTCTGGGGAACTCTGGTGCCGTTTCGGGCCCTTCCGGGGGCCCTGCGGAGCCGTTTCGGGGTTCTCTGAGGGCTCCGGGGACCGGGCCCCCCCGCAAACCCACCAGGCATTTTTCGGATTTATTTGAATGGATACACACACACGCACACACACATATATGTATACA
The DNA here is from genome assembly GCA_963575745.1 of Prorocentrum cordatum. Taxonomy (NCBI): domain Eukaryota; class Dinophyceae; order Prorocentrales; family Prorocentraceae; genus Prorocentrum; species Prorocentrum cordatum. Next base: position 49,649 of record CAUYUJ010015009.1, read on the forward strand.
TATGTAATATGTCAACTGTCGAGCCCCGATATGCCTCGGCGTGATGCTCGGGTCGTTGAGTTTTGTTCCACACCGTAGGTGTCGCAGCGGCTTTCCTGGGTTTCGTTGCACAGAATGTTTGCCGTTAGAAAAATCGTCTCGTCATGGGTGTGCGCTGCACGGAGATGACGTGCGAAGTTTTGGAGGTGTTGAAATTCACTGCTTTCACCCCCCCCTCGGTGTCCATACTGTTAGTGCCCGAATCTCGCTTTTTTTCGTCTCCCGCCCGCTTGCCACCCTCGTCTGCTTGGGACAAATGTTAGATGTCAACTGTCGAGCCCCGAAATGTCTTGGCGTGATGCTCGGGCCGTTGAGTTTCGTTCCACACCGCAAACGTCGCATCGGCTTTCCAAATTTCGTTGCACAAAATGTTTACCGCTAGAAAAACGAATCGCCGCGTCATAATATTTCTAATAATGTCATTCTTTCTTCGTGTCACCGTGCCGGTATTTCCAATTGTTTATTTCCTTACCGTCCCTTTTTTTCTTCTTCCGCGCTGTCATCGTCATGTGCACCATTTGTCTCATCCTTCACGTTTTTTGTTGTTGGGGGGGGTGTCATTTTTTATGTGTTTTCTTCTCTCGTTTGTTGTGTGGAACAACTCTTGTTATTTTCCGTCTCCATGTCTCCTTTTATAATATCTCTTTCGTGCAAGCCACACGCATTACGTGGATCGCCGTGCCTGACGAATCTGCACGATTACTCGACATGCCCTTGTACGATATTGCTTAATGGTTGTGGGGCTTCGTGTGAACTTCCTCATCCACTGGTGAAACCGATTGGCGATCGCGACTTGCGACGACTCTGTGCGGTAATCTCATCCTTGCCATCAGTTCATTGTTTCATTCGCTGTGCCTTCCCCCGCCGAGCCGACCACCACCACCCGCGCGCTGGTGTTACCAACAATATGAATGCATTTGTTGAACGCCATATTCCCCCAAACGCGCTACTGCTAAATGCCATGCGTTTGAACGCCCAATCCATGTTCAACGTTAAGAAAACCAACTATGTGTGTGCATATCGAATACTCACTCGGTTGCATTCTTAGTTTTACTTTGCGTACGTACGTGCTTGCATTGAAACCACGCGCATGTTTGCTCTCGTGTTTTTTTGCTTGATTGTTTCGCGCGGAATCCCGTGGACTCCGATGTAGTGTCTCGTGACAAACGGAATGACGACAATGAGGAGGGGAAGGGGGAGTGAGATTGAGGAAGAAGGGAAATGCATGAGGGTCCGAGGAGGGGACGGAAGAGGATGAGGAGGATGAGGGAGAAACAAACCCAAGACTTATCAAATAGAAGAAAACGAACGAATAACAACATCAACGACCAGAAACCGGTGGAATCAAACAATAATCGGAACATAAGCAGGGGCGAGGCGGAATATGAGGACAACAAAGAGGAGAGCGATCGAGCATCGACCGCCGAGTATCGAGCGTCGATTATCGAAGAAGTCGAAGGCCGAGGGGGAGGAAGAGGAGGAGGAGGGGGAGGATGAGGAGGAGGAGGAAAAAGAGGGGGAGGACTGAGGCCAATGCTCAAGCGTCTTATCTGACGTCCTACCCATCTTTCCCATCCTGTGTCATGGCGTCCTCTCTATTCGCGCAATCGGATGTCGTCGCATGGCGTAACATTACATACAATAACATGGCGTTGAATATCAACGCGTAGCATATTATACATAGCATGGCGTGGCACTGCATGGTCAAACATTGGATATCATAACATTGCAACTGAATGCGTAGCATCGCACAACGGAACACGCCATACCATTGCATTGCATTGTGTTGCATTGCCTTGGAACTGAAGCTCTCGCTTCAACGGGAATACGATTCGGAACGAGCAGAAACGCAAAAATGAGGCCAACGCTGCAACGGGAACACAATTCGGAACGAACAGAAGCGCTGCAATGAAGCCAACGCTGCAACAACTGCACGGTTCCCAGCGAACGGAAGCCTGAAAATAAGGCCAACGCTGTAGCGGGAACGATTTTTTTGAACAACGGGAAAGAAACGTTTTTGCCAACGCACATATGAACAACTCGCCGGAATCCAATGTAAAAAACAATACTCAAAGGGGGGCCGAACACCTTCTGAACAGAATCAGCGGAGAGAGGAGAGTAATATTAGGATTGTGTAAAGCAGGAGGAGGAAGATGAGGAGGATGATATAAGAGGATGAAGGCCCAGGCTCGAGGATAGTTCACGATCGACGATGATCGAATATCGAAGAGGATTGGGGTCCAATGACGAGGAGAAGGCGAAGATCGACGACGAAGATCGAGAGAGAAGGGCGAACTTCAGATAATCGACCAGGAGGATATTCCCCCCGTCACCGTTTTATATCGGCGATATTTTTTTCGGTGTAGCTACTGCAAGGCCCCCGCGAAAATCACTTTGTATCATATACACGTGTGCACCTCACACAATCGCGCTGTGCGTCCCCGTGTGTCCCATATGGTGCTTCAAAATGCTTCAACCATGCTTCAACGATGCTTCAATATGGTGCCCTATGTGAGAGCTTCAACCATGCTTCAAAATGTTCTCACGTTTCTGAACGACGAAATATTTTCTGAACGCCATACCTTTGCCCGAACACTAGACTCCATGGGACTTGCGCGACTTACGTAGATACTCTGGAAGCCACATCGTGACTTACGGGAAATTTGTCAATTAATTAGTAAGGACTTGTAACACACTGATGAATCTTTAGTAAATTCCCCGCACGCCCTAACATCCCCCTTCACAGAAACCCCCTCCGTCACGGTGACGCTCCGCTTGCGGTGATCCCCCGTCGCAATGACCCTCCTCCCGTCACAAATGAACCTCCCTCCCCCAGTGCGGTGATCCCCCGTCATGATGCACTCCTCCCCTGTCATTGTAAAACCCCCCCATCACGGTGCACGCGCCCGATGCGGTGACCCCTCCCCGTCATGGTGGTCCATTCTCGTCGGGTGACCTCCGGCGAACGATTCCCGCGTCGGAGAACCCCCCCCAAAGCCTGGTGTCTGGAACGCCCCTCCAGACGCCGGCCGCCGGCTCGACAGCCACTGGCCGACGACGACGGCGGTCGTGGCAGCGGCAAAAGGGACAACGACGATGGCGACGGCAATGACGGACACGGCAGCGATGGCGAGGACAACGAAGGTGGCGACGGCGAAGACGACGAAGGCGGTGATAGCGATGATGTAAAGAAGAATTTTGCTTCCGAAAAGGGGGAAATGGAAGGAGGACGGAGCACGACGATGGCGGAGGGAGGATTTAATTGCCCTCGCGCGGTTTGTGTTATCCTCCCTCCTGCAATGTATCTTGCAATGTAGTTTTATTTCCTGAAACAACTCTGGTTTTCCGTGACGACTTTGGACCAAGATCATAGTGCATGTCCGCTATGGAAAATTTCAACAACCTTCCTTACTTCCCACATATCAGATCATGTGGTGTTCGCGCATCCCTGCGTACGATTCCATGGTCCCTTAGGCATGGTGCTGCTTGGGACACAATCGGATGGCTTTACATAACGAATGCGAAGATGAATGGAACTGGCATGTTCAAATATACAGAACGGAAGGGCCTGAAGTAGACGGTGGAAGGAGAGGTGAGGGGAGGGAGGGGAGCGGATGGGGAAGAAAGGAAGAAGGAAGAGAGAAGCAATGCCGACCCAAGGGACCAGAAGCACGAGCCCATGCGGTGCCAAAACGAATTGTCCGAGGTACCGAAACACATTTTCTGAGGTACCGAAACGAATGTTTGGAGAATCGTCTGAAATACCGAAGCGAAGCGACCGAAATACCGGAACGGATTGACAGAGATACCGAAACGGATGTTCAAATACCGCAGCGGTAGCGGAAGTACTGAAACGGATGCTACCGATGCATCAAGGCCGTTCGCTGCTATTTGGTTACTAGTTTGTCCAAATACGGATGGTCTGGTACTGACAAACGAATTACTGCAATGGGGGTCGAACACATGGGCGTCACAAAGAATCCCTTGCGGCATGGAAGCAAATCCTAACGGAAGCTGTGAATTTCTAGCCAGGGCACGGCAGCTCAATAGGACCCACATCCCCGTTCCCCCTAACGACTTCAGGCGGATAAAATTAGTGGCACTGTGTCTCAATGTCGCTCGAGGGTTACCACTTTCCTGTGGCGTTACTGTGGTGCCACCGATATCTGGGAATGGGCATGCACGATCTGGCGCGAGCAACAGAGGGGAAGGGTTGCTCCAACAAGCCGAACGGGATAGTAACACAGCATACAACGAACTTATTACTAGTTGGCTGGGCTCTCTCCAATGCCTCGGGGTGGAGGTGTACGGCAAATGGGGTGCACAAACACTCGCATTGCTACCACTCTTGACCAAAGAGAAATCACGGGGAGCACATCCTTGCGTAGGGAAGGGCGCAGCATTGAGCTTACAACATAGGTGGTGGGGGCTCGTAGGTACAGCTGTGCAGCGATGCGTCGCGAAATCAGTTCTCACTGAGCTCGGGGACTCGCCGCGGACCCAAGCCGAACCGGTGTGCGCTCTGGCAGACCTGCCAGCAGTGCGGCAGTGTGGCCCTCCCCTTTTCTCTCCTCCTCCTCCTCCTCCTCCTGCGCTGCTTAGCCCGCAAGCTGCGCTCCGCCGCGTTTCACAAATGCTAAATTTTCTGCCATGGCCTTTGCAATCGTCGCTTCGTGTCCGATGCTGATAGAAACGACTTCGTGGAACCCGTGGTGGCCAATGCCATTGTCCAGAAAGGATCGACCTTGCGTTACATGGCCAACCTCGTCGTGCGCTTCACATTCTAGGCCTAGGTAGCCCGGCGACCCCAAATCCCACCAGCCCCATGGGCGACAGGTGGCCTAAGGAGTGTCTCTTTCCTCTTCCACGACCCCTCCTCCCCTCGGGGAGGGGAACCCTCTCCCTTCTCCGTGTTTTTTTTTGGGGGGGGGGGCCCGATGTGTCAGAGGGTCCTTTTCGGCCCCTGGGAAGGTCACTTTTTGACGCTCCTCACGAGGATCGCCCCTCTTTTGACCGACCGCCTCCAAGATGCCCCCTAGAACCCCCCCCCAGGGCTCCCAAAAGGCCACCAAGAGCGCTCCAAGAGGCACCCGAGAGGCACCCAGGAGGCCCCCGAGCGGCCTCAGAGAGCCCAAGATGACCACCAAGATGGATTGCCCAAGCTGGCTCCCAAGATGCTTCAAGACCTTTCCAAGACGGCTCGATATGGCCACGGAGCCCCCCAGGAGGCCGACAAGAGGCCAACATCCTTCAAACACCTAAAGAGCATCAATGGAATTCACCTTCTCGCCTTTTCGTTTTCGATGGCCGTCCGAGGCCCCAAGATGGCTCCAAGACGGCACAAGACGGCCCCAAGAGAGGCACAAGAGAGCCCAAGGACGGCTCCCAGAGCGCCCGAGGGGCCCAAGAGGCGATTTATGGGGCCCTCGAGGGGCGATGCTATTCCCACCAGCCCTGGGCGACAGGTCTAACGAGGGTCTCTCTTCTCTTCCACGACCCCACTTCCCTTCGGGGAGGGGAACCCTCTCCTTCTCCCCTCCCTTCTTTTTTTTTGGGGGGGGGGGGGGTCGATGTGTCAGAGGGTTTTTTTTTCGGCCCCAGGGAGGGTCACTTTTTGACGCTCCCCCCGAGGATCGAGGTCCCCGAGGGGGGGAGCTACATTCAGGACCCCCCTCTTTTGACCGACCGCCTCCAAGATGGCGTGAGGCCCCCAAAACGGCTTCAAGAGCGCCCCGAAAAGGCCCCCAAAAGGCCTTCGAGGCACCCGAAAAAAGACACCCAGGAGTGCCCCTAGCGGCCTCAGAAAGCCCATGATGATTTCCAAGATGGCTCAAGATAGCCCAAGCTGGCTTCCAAAATGACCAAGAGGTCCCAAGATATTCCTCCCCACCTTTCCTCCTCGTCGTCCTCCTCGTTCTCATCCTCCCCCTCGTCTTCGTCTTCGTCCTCTTCCTCCCCCTTCCCTTCCTTCTGCTCCTCCTCACTCTCTTAGTCCTCGTCCTCCTCATCGTCGTCCTCCTTCTCCTCGTCTTGCTCCTCTTGCCTCCTCCTCCTCCTCCTCCTCCTCCTTCGCTTCCTCCTTTCCCCCCCCCCATGCGGGCCTGGACGTGGCCCCGGCGCGCTGTCCAGGCTGGCCTCCCCCGCTGTTTGACTATGCGTGTCCTTTCCTCTCTCTCTCTCTCTGTCTTCCTCATTCCCCGTCAGCTCTCAGGGGCATCGTTCCTGGATGGGATGGCGGGGATTTCTTGTTGTCCGCGAGCGATGCGGAGCAACCGCGCACCGTCAAAGTGCGAAGCAACAGCGCCACGATCTAAATTAGTCACCAAACGCGCAGGAGCGAACTACGCTGCGACTCAGAAGGCGAAGAGGGCGCTGAGGATCAGGTCCACGTGGGAAGCCAATGCCGACAAAGAAGACCAGGAGGTGCACCAGGTCCGCGTGCAGCGCCAAAATGGCGAAATAGGTTGAGCTCTGGTTCCCGAAGACCACCGCCGCGTAGTCGAAGGGGGCGATGACCGCCGTCACGTAGTCGAAGAGGGTGAACCGTGTAGGCACTCAATGGAAGACTCCGGGTCGCTGAAGGGGGGCCGTGAGACCGCGAGCGCGATGATAACGGGCGTCCGTGCGAGAGGGGGGCGCGACGGCGGGGGCCGCGGCGATGGAGCAAGGGCGGCGCCGAGCAGGGCGCCGACAACGGGGCGGCGAAACGCCAGGAACCATGCCCGACGTGAAGCGACGTCGCCGATCTCGTGGAGGAGGGCGCCCGGGCCGGCGCGGGGGAGGGCAAAGTGTCCGTCGACCCCGAACAGGCGGGGGCGGTGGGCTTGCGGAGGTACTTTTTTGTTCGCAACCGCAAGCGGGGGGGCCGCGCGGCGTCGTAGAATCGTGCGAAGGCCTAAAATACGGCCAGGATCGAGGCCAATCACGACAACAGGCGAGCGGCCGATAAATGCAAGCGAGGCGGCGGGCAGCCAGCCAAGAGTGGCGACCTAAATAATGCAGGGCCAGAACCGTAGCGCAGGCAGCGAACGGGCGGCGAAAATGACAGTTACGCACCTGGCCTCAAACGCCGCTCAGAAGTCGGGGACACCTGAATCCAAACCCAAGTGTGACATCGACATCCACGACGAACCTCACCATGTCTACGACATTGCGCGTGCCGGATGTGTGCCAAAACAACGCCGCGGTCGTCAAAACTATACTGCGAGACCACACCGCGTAGGCGGGCGACCTCCGAAGAAGTGCCACCAGACCTCTGCGTCCGAAGAATCCTGATCGATGAGGCGTGCCGTCGCAGGAGCATCTGCCAATGAGAGTCCCATGTGCTCCCGTCACTGAAGCCAAGGCCACGCAGTGCGGACGCAGCGAACGGCCGAAGGAGCAGGCTGGTGGGGGTACTTTTCAGTCAGCGGTTGCGGGCGAGCGCGCCGGCGGCGAGTCAAGTCAAAGCGGGCTACGCAGAGACTCATTAGGCAGAGGAAGCGCGAGATAATTAGGCAGAGGCGACGCGCAACGCAACGGCTGCGCGCCGGCCGAGGCCTCGCACAGCGGCCCAACGGCAGGTGGATGGCTGGAGGGACTGGAACAGAGTGGAACTGCCAGCGTGCAAAGAAGCAAGTCCGTCGGAGGTGCCAAAAGTCGGAATATCAACGTCGGCCAGGGACAGCTCCGAGAGAGAAAGCATGGTGCCGTACCTCAGGCGACTGCGTGGGCACCAGCGTGGCCGTGGCCAACGAACCGCCGGTCGAGGTAGGAATGGGAAATGCAAAGGCGAGGCCCCGGGCGTCGGCGTGAGCGCGAGAATCAGAGTGGTCCAGAGGCGAGCGCATTGCAGGCTGCAGCTCCCAGGGTGGCGGAAGCCGAGAGGCCCCGAGGCAGCGGTGCGCGCGCGTGCGGGAAGCGGCATAACCGCGACGCGGTCAAAATGGTGCGGGTCACCACGTACCGGTGCGTGAAATGGTGTCAGGCTGACCCGGCACGGGCCCGAATGGGCACCGCGCACAGGGCTGACACACAAAATGATGACAAGCGGAAGGGCACCTCGGGCAAGCCGAAGCAGGTGCCGAGGGAACCAACCGCACGTGCCCGCGAATGCTGGACAAAGCGATGCCGGGACGGCCGCTAGTCCAGAGAGAGGAACCGCAATATGCGCGGCAAGGCCGAGAGTCGGAGCGGTGGAGGGGCGGCGCCACCGCGCGACGAGGCCAGGGGAGGAACCGCGAGTTGCGCGGCATGGCAGAGGCCGGGGCGGCGGGAGAACAGCCGCCACCCGGCGAGAGGGCCGGGGCCAAGCGCCGCGGGGGGGGGCACCCCGACCCGGCGGGCCGCCCGGTGGCGCGGGAGACGCGCCCCAGGGGTGAGAACAGCTACAGCAGGCCGGAGGCCGGTATTGGACATGTGGGTCGCGGCCCCATCAGCAGTCCGTGAGTCAGTATTGCCAGCGAAGCCCCACAGCCCAAGCCCCAAGGGCGTGGAGCGGTGGGGGCTGGGCAGGAGAAGCACCAGGGACGGAGCTCTGCCTGTGCGACAGGCGGCCACCGCGGGAGTGCGGTGACACGCCAGGGGTGAAACGAAGGAGAGACAGGTGGAACACAGCCCCGTTGTGGCCCGCGAGTCACCGAAGTCAGCAGGCCCGGGGCCCGAGCCCGGAGGGGCGGAACGACGGGGGCTGGGCAGGGAGTGGCCCCAGGGAGGGGGCGCTGCCTGCAAGCTGGGCTGCGGCTGCAGCGGGCGCTGCGTGTGCCAGGCCCAGGGAGGTGAACGCGAGGACCGATGTCGGGGCCCATCGCTAAGCCCCTGTCAAAGACGTGTCGGGGGTCAAGCCAGGGAGGGCGAGTGACCGCGGCGCGCTATGTCAGTGAAGCTCCGAATCAAGCGGCCTAGCGGGCCCCAGTCTACAGACAGCGATCATGGCGAACCACGTTCCGGCATGGCCTAACGGGCCTTTTACCTGGAGAGCCGGGGGCAAAGCCCCGGCGAACCCCTTGGGCCTGAGGTCAGCACGTCTGCGGAGGAAAATGGCGGTAGGCTGTCCACTGGGGCGTCGGGTGGGCGTCGGGTCGGGCGTGCATGGGCGAGCGAGGACTGGCGTCGGAGGTCCTCGCCGAGCCCGCAGCAGCCACGGGTCGGGCGTCGAGCCAGGGAAGTAAGCGACCGCAGCGAGCTGTAGGAGGGAGGCGCCGAAACCATTGGCCGAACGGGCCCTATTTTACGGACGGCGATAACAGCGAAACCCGTCCCGTCGTGGCCTACCGGGCCCTATTTTAGCTGGAGAAACGGGGGCACAGCCCCAGTGAGTCCATCCGGCCGGGGCCATTGCAACGGGAGAGGAAGGGGGAGGTAGGCTGTCCACTGGGGCGTCAGGTCGGCGTCTGGTCGGGAGTGGCGGGGCAGGCGCGGTTGGGTACCTGGGAGCGGAGTCAACGCAGCCGCGGACGGTCGCGTGGTCGGAATGGGGTCGGCTGGTGCACAGCGGGAGTGTGGAGCCCTATGGCCATGTGCGGGGGCGCTTGTCTCCCCGCCCGTCGCCGCTACTGTCTCCACCGCGTTTGCCTGCTGCCTGCAAGCTGTCGGCGTCCCAGCCCTGCCCCCATGTCCATGAGGCCCAGACCCAGGGTTGGCGGGAGCTGGTGGCGTGTCCCCTGTGTTGCTGGGAGCTGGTGCCCTGCTGTCCAGACCACTTGTCGCACTCGCGGTCCCAATTGGCCTGTAGCTCGTGCTTGCGATCCATCGCGTATGCGTCGTACCCACAGCGCTTCCAGGCGTCGAGGAAAGCGCGGCACGTGCTCTCGGGATTGAGGGCGGGGTCACTCTTTGGGCCGTTGGGAGCGGGGTGTTTCCGAGTGTAGGCGTGCCAAATGCTGCTGAATACCCTCCAAGGGTCTTTTGAAGCCGGGGGATCTTGAATGCAGGTGGCTCCGCGTGCTTGTCGAGATCGACGTTGGCCAGCCGCTCCTTGGACGTGGGGCCCCCCCCCCGGCGGGGTCGAGAGGCCCATCGAACGCCCGCTTGGGGCCCAACTCGCGGGGGTTAGCGAGCGGAGGTTATGCGTTGGCAGGGAAGGGGGGCGGCCTGGGGGGCTGGGGCGGGCGTGCTGGAGCTGCCTGTCTGCGGGCAACGGTCGCGCCACCCCGGGGGAGGGCGAGCGGCTGGGGCGCTGTCGTCCGCCGGTTTGTGTGCTGGTGAAGGAGGCCGCGGCGGGAGGTCTTGTTCCGACGCGGGCAGTGGGCTGGCGCTGGCCACCCCTCTCGGCTGGCGTCGCTCTGGCGGTCCCTCGCTGAGGCGCCTGGCGTCGCTGAGCGCCCCCAGCGGGTCATAGGGGGGACTGCCTCCAACTTCTGCGTCGGCTGCTCCGGGAGAAATTGAACGCGGGGAACCATCGGGCCCGGTCGCGCCGTCCGGCGTGCGACCAGGGGGGGGCGTAGGAGACGGGGGGGCGGCGTCACCTGTCCTCATCGTAGTCAATCTCGTCAACCACCGCCTTGGCGGTGGGTGCTGGGCTCGTTGGTGATCAAGCCTCTTCGCTCGGGGAAAAAGGGGCCTGTCGCGTCGGGGCCTGTCGCCGGGGCGATGCGGTCCGCCCGGGGCGCTGACAGCCAGCTGTCACTGCTGACTGGGACGGGCCTGGGGGCAGCAGCCGCTGGGGGAACGACGCGCGCCGATTCCGCAGTGCGCCCAGGGTCCAGCTGCAGCCGGGCGAGCGTGGAACCCCCTGGCGGGGCGTCGGCGTCGCGAGCGTGGGCCGCGGGATCCTGCCCCGCCAAGGTAGCGATGGAGGAGGTAGCGAGAGTGCTGGCGTCCAGGCTGGCGATGAAACCCGCGAGGACATTGAGGTCGTGGCGGAAGGGGGTCCTGCCCCCGGGCGGGGGCGGTACTCCGGAGGAAAGTCGCCCGCGAATGTTGGTGAGTGGGGCTGTGTAACAGATGCCCGACTACCCTGGCCGCGGCCCATCGTTTGCCTTCCCAGGGGGCTCCAGCGGGGAGCCCCCCTTCGGGGATCTCGGGGCCATGCGCCTTGCGCAGGAAAGGAGCCAGCTGGCGAGCCGTCCACGAGATTTTCTGATCGTTTGGGGCGGGGATGTCGGCGCCGTACCTGGGAGAAGCCTATCCATTTGTCATCCAGCGTGGGGTGGTGGTCCCGCAAGAAAGCGTCCGGGGTGTGCGGGGCTTTCTTCTGCTTGTTGCGACGCCCGTGCCTGATTGCGCTCCCTTCCGAGGTGGATAGGGCTGCTGCGCTACTGCGGCCTACCTTGGGGGCCCCCGGGGGGCGTGGCTCTGGGGGAAGGGCGAGGATCTCGTCAACAGTGCGCTGGTTCGAGCTGCCCCGAGGTCCATCGACGTTGTTCCCTGCCTTGCTCTGCTGCGTGCCCTCGGGGGGGCTGCGGGCGTAAGGGTCGTAGGCCTTCGCGTCTGCGGACGCTGGCGTGAAGGGGGGTTGACAGGTCTGGAGCAGCTTCGCTGGGGCCCACGTGCGTTGCCTGACGAGGGCGGGCCGTCGGCTGCCGCGGGATGACTTCGCCGGAGTCGCGGTCCACGATGTGGTCCAGGGTTGCGGGGGCGACGTTCTAGATGTACAACCTACGGCAGCACCATGTGGCGTTCCATTTGCGCTGGATCCACGAGTGAAGCCACTGGTCCCAGCCGGGGAGACCTGTTTGTCCCGGGCCCGCGGCGTCGGGCTCAGCCTTCCAGAGGAATCAGCCGAGCGCTGGCGTGTTAACCTTCCAGACCAGCAGGGGGCCGGAAGGAGGGCGCGTGTCGCACTTGGCGGAGTAGGTGCCGAGGCGTCGCTGCCGAACCGCCCGTCCGTGACCCTGGTGGCAGGGATCGCGGCGTTCGCGGCCCAGGGGACGCGTGGCCAGGCTGGAGTCATAAGGAGGTCGCTCAGACGCCTGGCCACCCCACCGGTGGGGGCGCGCCAGTATCCCAAGGGCCCCGGGCAGGGGGGTGTTGGGAGGGGGTGGGCGACCAGGTCCTTGTCGTGTCCGTTCCGCCGCGCTGTGTCGTCGGACACTTTGGCTGCGACGGTCGCCCCTGTAGGGCTTGGGATGCGCTGGATGTTGAGATGTGCTGCCCAGCAGTTCTCGCGTGACCACCTGGGGTTCTCCCCGTCCAGGTAGGCCTGCGGCCTATTGCTCTATTGCTGGCCAGGAGGAAGGTCTCTGACTGAGTCGTCCTCCCATGCGCCGTCGGTGGACCGCATCTGGTAAGTATGGCGCCGGTCGCAGGTGAAATGAACACTCTTCTGGTCGCAAAGTAGCCTTTCGTCAGTGATGGTGGGGGGGTTCAGCGTCGTGCCAGGCGCGGGGGCGGGGTGGGTGGGAGAAGACAGATCGGCTTTGGAGAGGGCGGTGCCCCCCCCGGCGTACTCGATGGCAGCGTCAGCCGCGCTCTCTCCCAGGCCCGCGTCAGACCCGGCCAGGGAAGTGTGGAGGGCGCAGATTGAGCGCTTGAAGCTGGCGAGGGGGACGAGGTGAGCGGAGGGGGCATTGGCGTCTAGAAGCAGCATCGGGGCTTTGAGCTTGAAGTCGGCTATTTCCATGCCCCTCCAGTTCTGGGGGCGCCCCGCCTTTTTGGCTACATCGTGGTGGTGGGCGCTCGTCACCAGCTTGGAGACTTGTGAGAGTGCGTCTTCGATCCTCCCGTGCAGGTCGGTGAGGTCGTCCACCTTGAGACTCCATGCTGCTGCGAACTTCTGACGGAACTCAATATGGGCGTCTGCCAGGGTACGCATAGGCCGAGTACTGCATCGATGACATCTCCTGCGCCCTCGGCGATTGCGAAGGGCCAGAGGGAAGTCCTGGGCTCCCTTATCATGAGCATCATGGCGACCAGTAGGGCGCGGGCCTTCCGCGTGTCGAGGGGCGACCGTCGGTGTCTCTGAATCGGTCGCGCAGCTGGGGGTCGTTGGGGGGGGGGCGCCAGGGTGTCCATGCCGGGGCGTGGCCTGTGGCGACGACGCTTGCTGGTGGACGTGCTCCATGCCTGCGGGACTTGTCTGAAGAGCCCTTTGGGTGTGCATTGTCGACCGGGCCCGCGATGCCCTTTCGACGCTGGGTGTGGTGGGAGGGAGTCGGATTTAAGAGTGAGTGCGTTGTCCTCCCAGGGGGTGCCCAAGCCCAGTGCCCGCACCAGGCAGGCCCAACACATGTTGTAGACCAGGTTACTGGCGTCCAAGCCGATGGCCATGTCGTAGAGGAAGCTGAGGTGGGACCAGGCTTTCGGGTCGAGTCTGCCTGGGTCCCTGGGGGTATCCGCCAGGGAGAACTCGTGGGGATGGAGCTCGGAGACTAAGTAGAGGACCACGGCGAACGCGGGTGCCGAGAGGACGTTGTTCATGGCGTCCAGAATGGATCGCCCCAGGGCACCCCAATTGAACTCTGGCTCGAGTGGTGCCTCGACCCTGCCTGCAAAGCTGTTGGCCAGGGACTCGCGGGCGCGCTTGATGGCCGCGTCCATCTCCTTCGTGGAGTCGTCGTCGTCTGCGCTGCCCGATCGACCAGGAGGCAGGGGTGGTGACCCAGCCTGCGAGGTCGTGGACTGGGTCGAACCCTTTGTCCAGCTCCCGGAAGACGCGGATGCCTGGGGAGCGGTTCTCCTTGAACGTGATCCAGAGGTTGGCGAGCCTCCCGCACTCAGAGAGAACCCGTAGTCTCGACGAGGTGGCGTTTGCGAACATTCGTCCGTCCCCGATTACGATGGCGAAACGGGTGGCCCTGGTGGTCGCGACGTTGACACGATTGGCGTCGTCGATGAAGCCCCTGTTGTGGCTTCCGTTAGACATGGTGGTGAGGAAGATCACTATGTCGGCCTCGCCGCCCTGGCTTGAATCAATCGTGGCGAGCTTGAGGGTGCCCTTCCGGAGGTGTTGGTGGGCGATGCGTCGAATTCCGGGGAAGTTCAGGCTGATTCTGGTGCGGTCGCAGTCGTGCTGTTCGAAGACCTGCTGCTGGCCGAAGGTGTCGACGTGCCGCTCCTCAAGCTCGCTCGACCCAGCGCTTGGTGCCGGGGAGCGGCTGCGTTTGCGTCCCTCTTCTTGTCCCTCTTCTCCCTTGCGCTTGCCGCCTTTGCTCTTGCCTTTTCCACCGCGGGCGTGCCGAATGACGCCTGTAATGTTGCCTGGGCCCTGAGGCCAGTCGTCCTCCAAGATCGCTGTCTGCAGATGGTGCCCGACGACCAGGCGCGCGGACCCCCCCTGGTCCCTGGCGGGTATGAGGGCACGTGCGATGTCCACTGCCAGGGCTGCTTCCGGGAGGCTCGCGTAGCCGGCGTGAATCCTGGACGTGACCTCCAGGGGGGGGGGGGGTGCGGGGGTGCCCTTTTTTTTCAGCGGGCGCAAGCGGAAGCGCAGGCGCCGAGTTGAAAGGTCTGGGCCACGGGCATATCAAGGTTGTGGGGGTACTTTTTTCGGTCGCGGCCGCGAGCGAAGAGGCGGGCGGCGAAGGCAAAGTCCGGGGCGCGAGCGAGGCTTAATTGTGGGGATGCGCGAAGCGTCAAGGTTTCAACTTGCTCCCAACCACGTCCACCTGGTCCAATGGATATGCAAGAAAAACAACATCGATGCACATGGTTATGAGCATGCCGGCTTCGACAGGGAATCGACGCGGCCCCCGCCCAACCTGAAAGGCGCGACTCGCAAATCCTTGCGCGTGGTTAGCGCGATCCCACTGGGGACATCGACGGCAAGCCAACGCCCATGCCCAAACAGTGCGGTAAACGAGCGTGCAATGTGAATGCAGAGTTCCCTCAGACATCCGCCACCGCGACTCTGGGCACGGATGGGGGAGCGCCTAGTCCCTGGAGCCTCAGTCGGGGGCGGCCAGGAGGGGGGCGTCCAATGTGAGGGGGCGCAAATCATGGCCAGCGGCATGTGCGCGGCCCCGGGGGGGGGGGCGCAATGCAGCGAGAAGAGGCGCCATGATATCTGATGAAATATCATGGCCCACGCCGAGATATCCCCCCCTGGTTGTCGCCTCCCTCGTTGCCGCCCCCAGCTCAAATCGCAATCCTGTGGCATCTCTCAAGGGCCCGGGCCCCGAATTCCAAGACCTCCTGGGGCTTGGCGTGCGCATCCTGAACTTCCCCACTTTTGTTCGCGGCCGCTAGCGGGCGGCTGCGCGGCGTCGACAGTCGAGAGAAGCCAGGCCTCCGTGGAGCAGGGGGGCTGGGCCCCCCCGCGCGCCCCCCCGCGTGCTGTATTCGGGCCAGGAAAAGGGCGCCAATACAAGCCAAAAGGCCCCCGCGGAGGCCCAAGAGGGCGCCGGGTCTCCGAGCGATCGCTCCAATGCGCTCAGGATGGCCCCCAGACGGCCGAAGAGGCCCCCGAGACGCCCCGAGAGGATCCCAAGAGGCCTCCAAAGAAGCTCCCACAAATCATTTGTTTTCCCGAGGTTGTAAGTTTTTTGCATTTCGGTTCCCCCGCGCTCCGAGACGGCCCAAGGGGTCCACGAGATCGCCCCGAGACGGCCCAGAAGGCGCCCCCAAAACGGCCCAAAAGGCGCCCAAGATGGCCCAAAGGGGCCGCCCAAACGGTTCCAGAAAGGGCCGAGGCTTCCGCCCCAAGAGGTCCCCAGGAAGCTGCCCGAAGCGCCTGGGAGGCCCCAGCGTGCCTCCAAGAACCCCCTAGGAGGCTCCAGAGAGGCCCCAGAACGGTCGCCAAGATGTTTCCGAACTGCCTGCAACAGGCCCCCAAGGGCCCCCCCGCAAGATCCGAACGAGCTTCCATGCAATTCATGGCCGCAGCCCAGGCACGGTGGCGGGATGGGCCTATAAGGCCACTAGATAACAACAACTAATGGAACATTTCGTTGGTATTGCCGTTAACGCACGTAGATTCGACACTGTTTTTTACTGTCACAGAAACACTAACAAACTTATCCAGTATAGTTCGATCACTTAGCCGACCGCTTCCACAATTGCAGCCGCAGCGCATGCAAACCGACTATCCATGACTTTGCCCGCTCATGATTTGCGGCTGTTTGGAATTCGTGGGGGCACCGTGCTTAGTAGGAGCTGGGCATGTTTGTGTGTTTGTCATGCACGACTGGGCCCTGGAACGTCTTCGACTCTTTGCGACAGCAAAGTGCTTGTACACATTATGGGCGCAAGTCTTTTGTTGGTAAACACCGCAAGCATTTAATGGGAATCTCCATGCCTTCAACCCCCCCGGGAGGCCCGTGTTAGGAATCATTGCGCTGATGCTGGATGGAAATGCGAAACTTACGTGGGATGATTTGGACGTGGACGCCTGGCAGGCACAACCAAAAGATGCGGACTGCAGCCGGGGGGAATGGCACCACGGGTGGCAATGCCAGGCCATCTACCGCGGGTATGAGGATGTCGAGGAGGCGGTTGGGGTGGAGGAGGGGCGAAGAAGGAGGGAAGGAGGAACATCAATCTTCGGGACCGCTGGCTCTCAGCAACCTCCGATAGAGCTCTGCGGCAAGGGGGGGCCGGCGCAGCACCGCCTCACCAGAAACACCATGCGTGCATGGGGCCATTCGCCGCCACGTGGCTCCAGGACAACCCCGCGACCGATGCCCAGAACATTCAAACTTGAGAGTTCCAGTGTGCTATGCGCTGACGCTTGGGTATTGTGGTGATTGTCGATTGTCTATTGCTTTACCTTCGCGGATCTAGCAGGCTGGCGGATTGGATGAGGCGCCAAACAAGAGCTGGGCATGCGGATTCTGATTTTGCGTGGCAGCAAATTCTCCGAGAAGCGGGGAGCCTGGTTGCAGGTCGAAGCGCTGAGCGCGTGCTAGCTGCGCCCCGCAACCCAGTCTCTAAAGGGGGTCTTCGAGGAGTGGTCTTGGTCGTGCCAAACGCGCCAGCGAAACGTTTCTACGTCGCATCGCGGCAGAGGCGATCCGCTCGCGCGCTGTAGTGGCCAAGGGCGCGCGACTTACGAAGTAAGCGGCAGCAAGAGAGGGGGGCAACGACAAGGGCGGCCGTGGAAACCAGGCGAGGACAAAGGCGGCCGCGCGCAAATTTTCAGCATGAGCGGCTGGAGCGGCCGACCAGTGCTGGGGCGACCTGGGCGTGGGCGCGGGGCGGAATCAGACCGCGCCCAGGGGCTCAAGCCAAAGCTGGAAGCGCTGAGGGCGTGGGGCATGTCGAGCCATTGCGTCGGGGGGGGGGGCGGCGCGCGGGTCCGCGGCGGCGAGAGTGGGGGCATCGAAATGTCTGTCGCGAAGCCGACAGTGTCAAGCTTTGCTGCGAGGGTACGGCACCTGCAGGATGCAGATGCGGCCTGGACGTCCGTGGCAAGAGCTGGGGGTCAGAGCGGCGCGCTGCAGCGAACTGCTGCCATGCTGGACGAGCGGGCTGCTGAACTGCCGAGCAAATGAAGCGCGGCGCCAACGGAAGCCTGGGCGGCGGCGGCGGCATGGGGGGGGGGCCACCGTTCCGGCTGGCGCGCGCATTGCAGCATTGCAAGGCGGTGGCGCCCGGCCACAGGGCTGACCAGGCAGGGGCGCCCACCTGCAAGAGAAGCGGGGCAGGCGGCCCAGCCAAGGCTGGGGGGGGCTTCCCGCGGCGCAGCCGGGGGGCAGCGCGATGGGCAACGCCGGGCGCGCAGCGCTGCTGGCCGGCGCCTGCGCGAACGCCGTGACGCCCCAGAAGCGAGCGCCCGCGAGGGCCGCGGGAGGGGTCAGCCATTGGCGCCCTAAGTTCGCGAGCGACGGTCTGAGGGCGAGCGCCTTCGCGGTGGCCCCTGTAGGGGCTAGCCTCTGCGCGGGCGAGACTGGCCCCCAGAGGGCCATGAGGCGTCTCTGGCGCGCTTGCCACCTGTGCCCCTCTCCCCGCGTCTTCCCGCCGATGCTGCCGGCGCCGCGCGTCATTCCAGTTGCCCTATGTGGGGCAGTGACAGCAGAAAGCTCGTATGTCATCATCCGATTCTTTTAGGTCAACCAGGAACTGCCTGGATATGCCCTCGCTGCCGATCGGGTTGTAGCGCCCCTTGCCTCTCGCCTGACCATCTCGCTGGTCGCGGGCCCAGTTCCGCTTGCCTGCGAACGTAGCCCCGCGGGTGCCCTTGGGCGGTTGATGACCTCTTGCCAAGTCTCGGAGCGCCCCTTCCCGGTTCCACTGTTGCCCCCAGCTGATGTCGCGCCTGGAGGCTGCCGCGCGGGTCGTGCGAGCCGCCTCAGTGATGCGCGGAGTCGCTTCGCCAACCCTCGGGGCCTGGCGCGGGGGCAGGGCGATGCGTCTCCCCGCGCGCCAGCAGACCTTTTCCGCTGCCTCCGGACCAGTTGGACCAATCGGCGGCATTGTAGGTGCGTTCGGCTGGCCAAGTCAGGACGTCGACAAGCTCTGTCTGCGTCGCCCCTGTCGGGCGCGGTCGTGTCGACCGCGGCAGATGGCCCGGGCCAGGTGCGAGGGCTCTGCGCCGCCCCATATCGTGACCCAGTCGCGTCCTGCACACTCTGGCGCAGAGACATTGCTCTGTGCGGACTTCCTCCCCAGGTCCCATCACTTCATCGGGTGGGCGATCGGGCAGGAGACGCTTCCCAATCTCGTCTGCCTGTGCGCGCCGACGAACAGGCGGCGCGCCCTCGTCGCCCCTGGCTATGAGATAATCTCCTGTCCGCGCGTCGAGGGCGATTCCACTGTGCTGGTGCGAAGCGCTTGGTCTTGCAGCGGGGCAGGGCCCGCGGGCCACGCGGGTGTCGGGGTCTTGGCCTGTAGCCGCGCCGCCCCCTTGTCGGGTTGGTCTGCCTGTCCCCCGCCCTCGCCGTCGACCCAGTCTGGGCTCAGGCTGTTGCGTGTGCCCTGGCGCGGGGCTCCGTTCCAAGGGCTGAGATTTCGCTGTCCCCATTGCGTGGCCGCGCCGAGCGCGCGGGCCTGGCCTGCCGTGTCAGGCTCGCTGGAGGCTCGGCGTGCGCCCGCCCTGTGGGCTGGCGCCCGTGCCCCCCGCAGACTTGTCTGCTGCCTGCTCGTGCGCTGCCCTGTCTGAGGCCGCCTTTGGAGCGCCTGCCGCCTCCGCGCCCGGGGCGAGACCCCGCGGTTTGACCGTCGGTTCGCGTTGGCGGGGGGCCAGGGGGGCGGTGGCAGGCTATCGATGGAGAGCTCAGGTCGCGCATGCACTGGCCTACCAGGCATGGGGGCCTAGTTATGCATATCGTACCTGGCCAGGTCAGTGCCGCGGAGGGCCGCTCGGGATCCCAGGGAGAACTGCCGGGCTGGCGCCGAGTTTTCGGCCCCGGCACTCGCGTCCTTCCATCTTGCCCGAACCAGGCGGCGACGTTGACCAGGCGGCCCGCCTGCCATGCCGGGGGAAGGCGCCGGGGCCCCGCTGGCAAGGCATCATCGGATCTCTTTGTTGCCCTGGCTCGTGCTCTCTCATGCCGCTCTGCTCATGGGCGAAGTCATGCCGCGCATTCTCGATGCCTGGGTGCAGCCGCCCAGCGTGGTCCACAGTGAAATGGGCGACTGTCTTGTCCTTGCGGTCGGGTCTGCTGACCGCGTCGATCGGGCCCGCCGGGGCCGGGTGTCGGCTCGCTAATGCTGTGCAGGGCGGCGGTGGGATGGTGCCTGGGGCGCGCTTGGCGCTGGAGGGGCCAGGGGCGCGCGTGGCTCCTCTGGGAGGGGCGGTGGGGGTGGGCTGGCCAGGTGGTACCTGCCTGCAAGGACATGCAGTTCTGGCCGCAGCCAGCCCCCAATCCCAATGCGCTATCCATGGGGGGGCTCCTCACTGTTCCACGTCGGGGCCTTAGTGACGCCGTCTGGTGGGTCGGGGGCGTGCAGGTTTCAGGCGGCGCGCTGGCCGCCCTCTGGTCCAGTGACCCAAGTTACCAAGTGTGCCAGCATGGGCTGCTGGCGTGTGTCGGGCCGAGTCCACGCGCCGCGATCCAGGGCCTCCCAGTCTTCCCAGAAGGGTTGGAGGAACCGCCGCAGAAGCGGTTCTGGGGGCACCCTTCATGCCATGTCGCGGCCTTCCAGGTGTCCGCTGCAAAAGCCGACTCAATGCAGATTGGTGGCCGCGGCGCAATTGCATCTCGTGTGGCCAAACAGGTCGACCAGCAAGCCTGCCCCCAATCCCGGGCATTCGGCTGCGAGCGCAGGCCCCATTGGCTGGTGCTGTCGGACGAGGGGAGGGGCAGCGTCCGCCGGCGCGCTGCTGGCTGCGCTGGGGGTGGGTGTCTGCGACATTGAGTAGGCCCAGCGCCGGCCCCATCGCCTGGGGGGTCGTGGCGCGAGAGCACAGCCGCTCCCGTGAGCTTCTTTCCATGATGAGCTGGGTGGGCCGACTAAGGCAGGCGGTGGAATAAAGCCCTGCGCGCCGCCGCGGTGGCCCCGCGCGGGCTGTGCTGTCCGGCGGAGGGGTGGGGGGGGGGGCAGGCGCGCAGCGACGAGCGCGCGGGGGGCCGGGCCGTCGGGGCAGGCGGCCAGGTGGAAGAGGGGCCAGGCTGAAACAGCACGCAGGGGCGGGGGGAAAGGGGGGGCGGCAAGGACGAGGAAGAGGAGGAGGAGGAAGAGGAGGAGGAGGAAGATGAGGAGGAGGAGGCGGAGGAGGAGACGGAGAAAGAGGAGGAGGAGGAGGAGGAGGAGGAGGAGGAGGAGGAGGAGGAGGAGGAGGATCGATCGATCGATCTGTCGGGCCGATGTCTGGGTGACTGACGCTCTGGCTAGCTCTGAGTAGCTGCGTAATCTAAGCACGGCCTAGCTGTGTTCTCTGAGTATACTGGTAGAGCTGACGTCAGTGGACGCTCGGGCCCGACCTGCACCGACCTCCCCCGCGCAGGGGTCTGCGGGCAGGGTAGCACCCGCATTCACGGAGGTCGTTCGCTCTGCTGCTGCTGTTGGCTTCGCTGGCTCCGCTTACCCTTGCCTCGTCCCTTGCGCTTCGGTTCGGGGGTGGGGGGAGGTCGGTGCATTAGTAAATACTGAGGAAAACGTGGGCCATCGAATTGGAAGATCTCGGGCACAGCATTCTGAGAAGGAGGAGGTGGGAGACGTCCAGACCTTACTATCTCACGAAACCTAACGCTATTCTCAAAAACTCGTGGGATGGTCTGGGGAAGCTGCGGGGGGAGGACTGGGCGAATTCGAACACTGTTTTCCTCCTCCTCATCTCTCAGGTGTCGATCTCGAGAGGTTGTATCCTCTCGGTTCTCGTCCTCTATCGTGACTATCCATTCACTAGGCGGCCAAGCTCCCTCTCCAAGGCGCCCCTCGGTGCCGACCCGATCTTGCGAGTGGCGCCCTCCTTCTTGAGCTGGTTGACCAGCGCCGTGCGCAACTGGTGGTTGCTCTCTCCGAACTTGAACTGGAATCGGCACTTCTCGACCCCGCCGCCCTCTTTGCCCTTGTTGCGCCTGACCCTGAACACTGGTACTCTGTCCGCGAGGGCCTCCGTGTCGTTCTTCATAATGATGTTCTCGTAGTGGCTCTTCACCTCGTTGAGCTGTCCGCCCTCCTCGAGCTGCTTGCCCAAGTACGCGCGCGTCTCCGTCCACACCTTCACGTGCGGGCTGCCCGGGCTGCCTAGGTCGACTTGTTCTCCGCCTCGCTGTCTCTGGTGGAGCTGCTGCGCTTCGTCGTTGTAGTGCTTGCCCGCTCCGAGGGCCGTGGTAGCGATACCCGTCGTCGTGGCGATTTCCCAAGTTTGTATGAGTGCCGCCGCCATTTCCGCTTGCTCTCGTGCCGCCGTGAGCGTGGGCCTCGCCGTGAGCTCCGCGATCTGTTGTTGGTTGCCTCCGCCTCCGACCGCTGGTCCGCGTAGCACTGGTCCTCGTTGTCGGCTGCGATCTTCTCGTCGGACTGCGCCCCCTCCTGCTGGGCCTGGCGGAGCCTGGCCCAGTGGCCTCTGGTCGAACAGGGACATGATGTATACCTCTTGGCGGCTGAAGGAGCCGTCGCGGGAGATGCGTACGTAAGTGAATGAATTGCGCACCCTTGTCGAGAGAGAATTGACTACAGAGAGGGCATTGCGGAGAATGTACCGTCGGAACATATTGATTCTTTGTTCTGTCTCTGTTGCATCCTCCTTTGATCATACTGCTTGCCAAATGTTTCCATGCCGTACCTTTGCTTGTAAATACTTGCTGGCAGTTCAGGCACTCGTTGTTTGATGTCATCACCGCTGCTAAGTTGTGTACATTATGTGCACGAATAGTATGGCTATGCAGTGCTTTCTTGCTTGCGAATAATAGGCCACATTCCTCTTCTCCGTGTTTAATTTCACATTTCCATGGCTTCTGTTCTTCTAGTGCTAGCTCTTCTCTTTGGACGTCCTGCTGTGTGTAGCCTGGTGGGGGGACCGCCACTCCGAGTTTTGCTGCCCGAACTTCCCGAACATCAAGTAGATATAGTTGTTCCCTAACGTCTAGAATGAAGAGCCTATCTATCGTGATGTTCTCGCCCTCGCCTAGCGTGTTGTAGTAGCTCTCCGAGACCCCACGCGCGTATCTGACGTCCTCCAAGAACCTCTGAGCCCAGGGATTCGTGTCGGTCCTGAGTTTGTCCTCGACTTCGTTTGTCTCGAACTCGACCCTCCCGAAGAGTGCTACGATCAACTGCCTGTGATTGCTAGGGAAGCGAAGGATGTTTTTGAACCACCCGAGTCGGCGCACCAGTGCTTCCTCCGCTGGCGGCAATATTTGCCAGTAGCGAAATACCTCCAGCGTGCTAAGGCTCCGCGCGCTGCCGTCTCTGTGACGCGTGGCGCCTCCTCGCATGGCTCGCCGAAGTAGTGCGCCCATGGCGCTCTGTAGCTGCTGGTGCTCCCTGGGCGTCGGCAAGAAGCATTCGATGCACGAGAGGCCTGTGTTGATCACCCTGCAGATGAGGACCGCTCGCTTCCACCTGTATGGTATATGCCCTTTAGTCCAGCAGCTGCCACATTCGTTGTAACTCTTTTTCATGGCCGCGATGCGCTTGTTGAGTTCTGCCCCGTAGTTCTGTGTCGGGCTGATCTGCGGTCCAAGATATCGTGCATGAGGAACAACTTTGCCAGGTAGCTTGCAATCGGGCTTCGTCTTGAGCTGCTGGTGTGCTTTGGCCGTTCCTTGTCCTTGGAAGTAGACGATGTTCTCCTGCTTGTCTGTGTTCTGGCGCATCCCGATCGTGTCGAACCTCTGGTTGAGCGTGTTGTCCACTTTGTGTGCCTGCGCTGCCAGATCTGCCGCGTCTGCGTGCTTGTCGCCTAGGATGGTCTTGCGAAGGTCGTCCGCATACTTAGCCAGGCCCAAGTAAACTGGATGTTGAAAAATCTCACAGCTCCCATACAACAGATCATCGTTCTTTAACTCTTTGTTGCAGTCCTCGATCCAGTCCTTGATGCACGTCGAGAAGCTGGCCGCGAAGTTACTGACCATGTACGGGTCTCCAATCAGTCCTCCACAGTGTGGTTTGATGCATACTCCGTCCTCCTGATCGCGACATGGTATGACAAACGTA
This sequence comes from Prorocentrum cordatum, assembly GCA_963575745.1. Taxonomy (NCBI): domain Eukaryota; class Dinophyceae; order Prorocentrales; family Prorocentraceae; genus Prorocentrum; species Prorocentrum cordatum. Next base: position 73,088 of record CAUYUJ010015009.1, read on the forward strand.
GCTCTTCGGTATCGCTGCGTACCCAACTCAGTAGAGTCCTCTGGCATGATCTTATTGTTGGCCTCGTCCATGGCCGTCCACGCGCAGCTGGCAAAGGCGTTCGACATGTCCTTCATCGTCGTGATGTAGTTGAAGCCTGCCTGTCTTGCCCGATACTCGACGCCCGCCATTGCCAATATGGCTCCTTCGCGTCGTCGTCCTCTGATGAAGCCGTAGTCCTGGTCTGTGTGATTCTGAGCCTTCTTTCGAGCCATGCGCGCCGAGTAAAATGCCTTGCCAATCGGGTCCATGATGTGGTGTATCCTTTTTCCTGCAGGGCCAGCTTTGTTGTTCTTCTTTACTGCCGTTGCCGCGCTCTGATGCCATCGCGCTGGAGTTGCGTTCTTGAGCCTGATGGCCGCCAGTGCCGCCCTGAAGAGGTCTTGAAATCTTTTTGGCTGAGGGAGTGGCTGGAGTGCCCCCAGTCCTTGTCTTTGCCGTTGAGGTTGTTCGTCTGTCTGACAAAGTAGCACTCTCCATAGCTCGTTGGGGGCCGCTGACGGTGGCGCCGCACGTCGGAGTTTAGCCTTTCTTAACCGTTTTGCAATGCCCTCCATATCCTTCTCCACAAGTTCTTCTATGTCATTATCGTAATAGTCCATTTCGTCCGCGTCGATGGGAATCTGTTCGATATCTTCTCTATTCAGTTCGGTGCCTTCCATGCCTCCTAATCCTCCTGGGAGCTGCCAGAACTCGGTCCACTCTTGCTTCGTGGGGTTGGCCGTGACCATCGTCCAGTAGTCGCGCTTGCGTGGTCCGTATCTTCCACCAGCGATCAATCTTGACAGTCGGCCCACGCGTGCAAGATCTCGTCATTCCCATGCCTCGTACAGCTCCTCCACCCTGGCGTCCGTCTTCCGCTTGTACTCGAGTTTGCGCCAGGTTGCACAGGTAGCAGTGATGTTCTTGAGTTCGGTCTCTATGTATTCCAGTCTTAGTCGGCGGGGATCCTGTTCGTCTTCTGCTCCTGGCTGGTCCGAGTGCTGCGTGTAGGGGTTGTCGGTCGGATCTTCCCGTGGGATGTAGTCCACCTTGGCTGTGTCCAGCTTGGTTGTGTCTGCGATCGTGGTGAGTAGGCAATCCCCTGCGCGTCGTAGTAGCTCTCGATGGTCTCTTCTTTTTCTTAATAGTTCCATTCGTCTGTCTCTTAGTATCTGGTACTCTTCGGGTTTCTGTTGTCCCTGTCCATAATACTGCTGGGCCGTTTCGATAATCATCTGATTCAGGTCCTGGAACAGCTGGTCTATGCCTTTGCCGTGCTCGTTGTAGTTCTCTATCTTTCCTTCCAGGTCATGTATGAATAACTCTGCATGTAGTCCCTTGCGTGCTGCCGCTGCCAGTTTGTCTTTACCCCATCGTGCTATATGTTGTCGGGCTTGCACTCTTTGTCTAAGCGGAATACGCACTGTGAGCTGCACTGGGACGTGATCCCGGTGTCGTCGGCTTCGAATGTGTTGCAGCCGTGTGCCCATGCGGAGGAGTGGTCCTTGAGAGATGATGCTGTTGGCCAGTGTCGTCGGCATCATGATGTAGTCAATGCAGCTGGCCGTCGTTTCCCCGAAGTATGTGGGTCTCCATGAGCCCGTCGTGTTGGTGACTGTCAGTCCGTGTCTCTCCGCGTACTGTCTGGCTTTGTGTCCCGCTCCGCCTGGTAGTTTTTCCTTCGCCCTGCCCGCTCCGAGCGAGTCGCTCTTCGGGTGCTCGTTCTTGCACGTGATGCCTATGCCGTCGTTGAGGTCCCCTGCCACGAAGAGTAAGCTGCCCCTGGGGCGTTTGGTTGCTACCTCATCCATCCATTTGAATAATCTCGCCACCGTCGCGAAGTACTGCTTGCGGTCTGCTGTGGTCTTGGGCTGCGGCGGGCAATAGTATCCGACGATCGTGATCTGGGTGTCGTACTGTACGAGTTGTAGTGCGAGGCCTCTGCCGCAGAGTTCTCCTGGAGGTTCCAGAACACTGGTCACCTGCGCCCCTCTTAGTTTGCCCTGGAGCGATATCATCATGCCCGTGCTGCGATTAGTGAGTGTTCCCGTCCTCCAGCCTGCGTCATACACTCTGGCTCCCTGAATTCGACGCTGTTCTGGGTGTGGTTCTCGGCGCCATCGTTGAGTACCTGCGAGGATGATGACGTCGAAGTTGGCCGCTTCCTCTATGATCTCCTGCTGCCTGTCGGGTTTCGCGGAGAGCGGGTTGAATAACAGCAGGGCCAACGACGCTGTCCATGCCGTTGCCGCCATGCGGGCCTCTGTCCAGCTATTCCTGACTCCACATGCTGTGGAATGTCAGTGGGCGTTTGTCTGCTGCCCTGACAATCTCTTGGGCCCAGATGGCAGCTAGGAGGAGGAGGAGGAGGAGGAGGAGGACGACGAAGAGGAGGAGGAAAAGGAGAAGGAGAAGGAGAAGGAGGAGGAGGAGGAGAGGGACGGGTAAGGGAGGAGGAGGGGGGGACGGTAAAGGAGTCTGCGTCGAGGAGGAGGAAGCGACGACGTAGTCAGAAGGAGCGAGGGAAGGGTAGAGCAGAGTGGGAGGAGGAGGAGGAGGGAGGACGAGGAGAGGAGGAAAGGGCGGAAGAGAACAAGATAGTACGGAGGAACACGCCCGACGGATCGGGCGTGCTCCCTCCTCGCGGCCTGGCCGGGAGGCCCCGACACGGGAATCGCCACACCTGTGGCCGGTCTCCGTGTCCGGTCCGCCTGGCCTCCTATATCGCCAAGGAGGGCCCGCAGAACGGGTGCAGCCGGGGAGGCCAAGCTCTGATTTGTGGCCCGAGTCAAAGGCTGTAGAGGCCCGGCCGCCTACACCGCCCCTCACACCACACCGTAACAAAAGCGGCGTGCTCGGCCGCCGCCGTCCCCCCCTCGCCATCTGCTGCCCCTCGGACCGGGCGAAGGGGGGGGATAAGCAAAGGGGGGGTTCGAAAATCAGTTCATGGGGCGGATTTTCTTGGCGCTTCCCGGCGCCGGGAGGCACCCGGGGCCGAAACCAGCTGCGTGCAACAGATTTCGAACCCCCCCTTTCCCACTCCCCCCTTTCGTCCGGCCCGAACCCGCCCCCCCCGTCACCATCTACTGCCACCCCTCTCTCCCGCACGCCGCCGGGAGCGACCGCACAGAGCGGAGGACGGACGCCCATCTCCTGGTGAGCGTGGCCCCGCCAAGGCTTCTCTATACTTTGGCCCCCACTGAAGGCTACCCAGATGGGGCCCGATGGGTGGGGGTCGGAAGGTCGCTCCGCATCGCCGATGCGTCGGCGACGTCGGGATGGAGAACATCGGGCTCCGAATCGGGACCAATCGCCGAGGCATCATCGATGCGGCAGAATCCACCGACCCCGTCCACTTCTACCCCATCTGGGCGGCCTGGAGCGCAAGGTGATTGCTTGAAGCCCGCTGTAGATTGAAAGGGCGATTGACGACGCATGGACGACTCCATCACTGGAAGGCATCAGAGGGCGAGTTTAGTGGGCTGGACTGCCAAAGGTTTTTCTCTGGTGATCGCCCTGAGAACCCAGAATGGTAGATTATATTGTTCGCATTGGTTCTGGCGCCCCGCGATGACTGTCTGACTTCGCAGCCCCGCGCCCTCGCATCGGCCTCTTGAAGAAGGGGATATCTCAACCCAAGCTGCGACGCGCGAAGCGCGACTATCTTCGCGGTCCTGGCGAGAACCAAAAGATCTCACATGATTCGACCCAGACAACCGACGATGTGTGTCTGTTTCATGCGTGCCGCAGAAACTCCGCCCCTTGCCCCAGGGGGCAATTCTTTAGACTCAGATTCGGCGTTGATGGCACTGGGGCCCGTAAGCGGCCCCTGGGGGGCCAAATCAAGGGAAACGCGCCTGCAGAACAAATTCGGCGGCACGCAAGAGCAACCCCGGGTCAGAGTGACCTGTAGTGCGCGGGCTGGGGGGGCGCAAGGTCTGCTATCCCAGTGTCTAGGATCGTCGCAGGAGCGTTTTTTTCTGAAACATTTTTGTCACTGGGGTCGGGGTTTCCGTTGACGCTGGGGGCAGTTTGCGCGGCTCGCAACATAGCAACGCCATTCAGCGCGCGCGGGGGCGCGCGAGGGGACTCAGAAGCGCGCAGCTACTGGGAGAGACGCCCGCAAGCGGCCATGCGAGACGACGGGCGCTCACAGGCACGCGGAAGCAGTAGTAAAGAACTCCCGCGTGTTCACATCTTCCCAAAAAGGTTGGAGAGACCTTCCGCGCGTGCCCACGAGCACCCGCAACTGATCACGAACCGCCAGCGGGCGGTCGCAGTCGCGGGCACGCGCCCAAAGGCGGCCACACAATCGCAGAAACGCCCGCCGAAACCTTCCCCGTATGCACTGCTCCGCAGGCACTCGGAGGCCCCCGCCCAGCGTCGCGACCAGGGGGCCATGTGGTGAGTCGGGCGAATGTTTCTCAGCCTTGCCGGTCGCCCTCGGCATCCCTGCGCGCGCTGGCAAGGGGCGTTTTTTTTTCACAGACAGCTTCCGGAGGCCCATCGACCCCCAACGCATATTGAATTTCTGATGAGGGGGCCTGAGCGTGTTCCAACATTTGCAAGAACGTTAGGTCGCAGAGGGGGGCCTTGGCCACGTACGCTGGTATAGAGAAATACACATGTATGGGCGGGCGTACATAACGATATGCACGGACCAGTGTAGCAGGACAGTTGTGTACAGGTATATCCAGAATGTGGCGACATTTTCCCAGCCGCCCATGTATGCAGAGGGCATCACTCGGGCATTGCCTTTTGGATGAGCACTGCCTCGCGGGATTCCCGTGTGGTTTTGCTAGGTTATCGCGGGTCTCATGGGGTTCGCTCGTCGGGCTCTCACGCGTCTCGCGGGGTTCGCTCGTCGGGCTCATCGGGCTCTCACGGCCTCGGAGGGCTACAACAAGACCCCCAAACGGCCCCAAGAGGGTTCCAGATGGCCCCAAGAAGGGCAAATCAGGACCCCAACGGGGCCATATGAG
>CAUYUJ010015009.1:78190-103430 GCA_963575745.1 Prorocentrum cordatum
GCGGAGGAGGAGGAGGAGGAGGAGGAGGAGGAGGCGATACACCACAAATTGACAGGCAAGGCCAACGGGCCGGGAGAGAAGGGCCACCCGCGACGAGGCTACGGGCCCCGCGGCAGCGACGCCGACCGGGCGATCAGGCGGCGCAGGCGTGGCGATGGAGTGGGCGGTGGGCGTCGAAGGGGGGGTGGGGTAGTCTGCAGTTTTCGGGAAGGACCCTCGGGGTCGTCGGGGGGCGGCGCGGGGTGGCAGACCGAGCCCAGCACGCTGCGGCTTGGTGGGTGGGGGCCCTCAGGTGGCAGTACAGTCCCAGGCGGCCCACGTGCCGTGCCCATCTGGCGGCTGCTTGCTGTCCACGGTACGCCAGCAAAACGCTCGCCCCAGAAAGCCAACGAAGGAACGAACGACGATCGGATCCCATCGCGGCCGCCCCTGCCCCAGCGGCCACCCCCGCCGCAGATCCGCTGGCTGCTTGCTGCGCTGTGCTGCTCAATTTCTAATCCTCCCTGATATCTCCGCCCTCTCGGGGCGCACAGCCCGTGAGACTCGACCTTGCCTGACAGGGCCGTCAGAAACAATGGCGGGACCTACCATGACACCAGACGCGAACTCCCGCTGCAAAAACCTCTCGAACACTGGAGCGACGCCTGCCGCGCTGCCATGGTCGGCCCAGAGCAGCTGCTGTCAGCAGTCAGCGAAGGGACCTCCTTCGACGTCGGGGTCTGGCTAGAAACCGACCGGCCACATCTGGGGGAGATGTGTTGCTTACCCTTTGGGGGGGCCAGTCCCATCGACGATCCCTCAATGGGGGTGCCGAAACCGACGGGCCCTCCACGGGGGTTAAGCATCGCAGGTCCCCCGATCCCGGACCCCCAGCGTCGCACTTTTTCGCATTGCAGACCCCCAGGAGGCATCGACCACACTTCCCAAGGATGGCTTTTAATCCTGAGTCTTTCTTTGGTGATCCCAGGGCAGAATAAAGGCCCCCGGACGTTTCCCAAGGGCGGTGAGGACCGCACCCTCCCAATCTCAGTCAGCCTGCGTCGTGATTTTCCAATACGGGGTATCTGGAAGCATCGACCTTTACCCACGGCATTTTTTGAATCCTGAGTCGCTTCGTAATCTTCCTGGAACCCCGAAATGTCTCGGTGCTTAGCTCCACGACCAAGATTCTCACAACGCTCGCTCACCGCCGGCCGTCGTGGGGTGTCTCCCCGTTCTGGAGAAGCTCCAGGGGACCTGGGCATTCTATCCTACCCCTCCTCCTCCTCCGCCTCCGCCTCCTCCTCCTCCGCCTCCGCCCCCTCCCCCTCCTCTTCCTCTTCCTCCTCCTCCCCCAGTTTCCTGATTGCATGAGGGTGCTTCGCACGCTGCCACTTTCCTCTTCCTCCTCCTCCTCCTCCAACTCCTCGGCCTTCCCCCTCCTCCGTCTCCTCCAACTTGTGGCCGGCTCTAAAAGCAAAAAACTTGACAGCAGACCCAGACCCCCCGCGCCGTGATCTTTTCACAACCTGGCCCTCCAGAAGTTTCGACCGCTTCCCCAGGACTGGTTTCTCATCCCGAGTTGCTTTCTGACGTTCCCCGAACCAGTTAGGACTCCCGCAAGCCGAGCCAACATCGGTCCGTCGTGATTTTGGTCACGGCACGATGGGCTGGGGATCGGGCGAACTCGGAAGGGACTACCTATACACTTGGGTTCCCTTCGAATTTTTCAAGACTCTGGGAGGCCAAACTAGGCCCGCGTGCGTAAGGCGTGCGTGTGCGGTCGCTGGGCGTGCTTCAGTGTGGTCGGAGGCGGCCGAGGGGTCGTCTGACCTGGTTGGGGCTCGAGAAAATCGGTCAAGAGGGGGGATGACGCCAAATCCGCCCAAAATCGACCTCTGGACCCCTCCTAGAGTCCATCTGGTGTGGTTTTTCACCCCTGATAAATTTTTGACAGTTCCGGGGCCCGAAAACGGCCGCCGCACGCCGAAATGGCCCAACTCGTCGAGCCCAACACGTCGAACCTCGCCCCCTGCCTGCTCGCTGGAACCAGAGTGACTGGGCAACCTCAGACCTCCAGCGGGCTCCAAATTTTGGGCATGGCTTCAAGGAGTTGCGCAGGTGCCCCTGAAAGGACCAAAAGGGAACCCAACTGTGCACCGACGCCTGCGGCCGGGCGCCCCGCGTGGCGGGGGCGGTCGGCCGCCCGGCGGCGACGCGGGGGCTCACTCTCAGTAGAAGGCGGGGGCGTCGAGCGACAGGAGGCTCCGGACCTCGGGGGGCGGTGTGGGGGGGGGGCAAGCGGCGGGAGGGGGGGGGGAAGGAGCGGAGGAGGCGGGGGACCGGGGGGGGGCTGCCTGCTGGGGGGGGGGGGAGCGGAGGGGGCGGGGACGGGGGCGGGGCTGTTGGGGGAGGGGGGGGAGCAGAGGGGTCGGGGGACGGAGAGGGGAGAAGGGGGGGGGGGGGGGCGGGAGCGGGGAGGAAGTGGACAGGAGGGAGGAAACGGAAAGGGGGGGGTGGGGAGAGCGGAGGGGACGGGCGGCGGGGACGCGCACCCAGTGACAGGAGCGAAATCGGATGCCTGCCGCCTCCCCCCACTGCCCGGCCGCGGGCCGCGGGCATCACTGTGCTGGGCAAAACCGCTCCCGCACAAGCAAAGTGGCTCCCGGCACGGACTCGCCATCGTGGAAAGGGGGCGGAGCGGGGGGAGATTGGGAGGGGGGGGGAGATGGGATGAGGGGTGGGGAGGTGGAGGTGGAGGGCTCCCACCTCCCCGATCCCTCCTTCCCCGTCCGCCTTCTCGTCCCTGCCCCCTCCCGCCCTTCTCCCCTGGCCGTTCTCGCTCTCTCCCCGCCCGCCCGGCCGTCCGCCCCTGACTCCCCGAGGCCCTCTGGAGCCGCCTCGGAATGTCTTGACTGCAGCCTCTCGCGCCCCCCTCCAGAAGCCGGCCCCTCGACCCTTACCTCGAGGCGCGCGGATCAGACGCGGATCTGGCCGCGGCGAGGAGGGCTCCGCCAAACTCGGAGTCGGCGATGCACCGCCGACAGATCGGCGACGCGCCCTCATTCGCGGACTCACGCTCCTGGGCAGGTTGTGGCCCCCTGGGCCCCGCTGGGCGACGAACGGGCGATCGGGGGTCGATGCCCCCGGGGGAGGGCGGAGGGCAGAGGGGGGGGGAGGGGGGAGGGGGGAGGGTCAGCCTCCCCCAGACGTTGTCCCTGGCTTTCGGGGCACAGCCTGGCTCTCCTGGCGGGTGTTCGGGATGATCCGGGCGCCCCTGGCGCGCCCTCGGCGAGGCGCAGCTGCTGGAGCGCACTCCAAGGCTGGAGCACCGCCGAGAACCACCGAACATGTAATACGACCTCGAACCTCGACCCCCCCCCCCGTGGAAGGTCTGCGGAGATCTCTTGGAACGGCGCTGAACCCCTCCCTCTCTGGAGCGCGCCAGGAGCGGCGCCAGAGGCGCCGCCAGGGGGGGGCCCAGCGTCAATCCTGGAAACCGTGGCTGGCGTTTGACAACTTGTGTATCATGTGCTTTCTTTCTCCTTCGGCCCTGGCAGACGTGAGCTGGATCTCGAATCGCAAGATCGGATTGGGTCGGGCACGCATCGGATCGCCAGCGACTCGGATCGAAATCGGATCGCCGCGCCCAGCTCGGGTTAGCCCTGGCCGATACAATGGAGGCCAGTCCACAAGAAACCTTGCACAGGAGACCCAACCCTGAGACCCCAGGACGTCCATTGATTCTCGGTGTGGGAACGGAACGTCACGCTTTTCATAGCGAAACCATCGAAACCCAAGAAACTCAGGGCACCCTGGAGGCGAGCAAGGTGTTTCTTGGCATGGGTCTCCACTGTACCAATGCATCGAACCGAACCGAGTCGGAATCGCGGCCTCGGCTGGACAATCAAGTCGCATCGCATCGGGTCGTAGACGGCCCCGCCTGGGCCAGCCCCTCCCCGCCGTCCCAGATATGCGATGTCCTGTTTTTTTCAGTGCGCGGCCCCAGGAAGTCCCGACCTTTTCGCCAGAGCTGTTTTTTCGTTCCGAGCTTCAGGTCGGGCATGTCCTCCTACAGGCGGGTTTTGGACGGAAAACGAAAAATACGCAAACATGCTAAAACAAATCGTCCCTGGAGTATTTTTTGACTATTTTTGAATGCTCCTCCTCTAGAGGGACACGCCCGACTTGAGCCGAGCTGATTTTTGACGGCCCCGCGGCCCGGTCAGGGCCCCAGAGGCCGTCCTGATCCTTCAGGACCTTGACTACGCCTACGACTACGCCTACGACGATTCAGGCAAGGGCCTCTACATGAAGCCGTGCCATGGCGGTAGCAACCAGAAGTGGTACTTCTCGTGAGGCGTTGTTAGCATGGCCAGCCTTCTGCTCTGGGCTGAGCACCTTCAGGACCTTGCATTTCTGGGGTGCCCCTGGCCCAGTCCACGAACAGCTTCAGCAGGCTGAGGCGTTGGGAGGGGGGGCCGCCCCAGGGCTTAGAGCTCCACCTGGCTCAAGGGGCCCAAGGCCACACACACACACACATAAATACACACAAGTAACAATATTCCCTATCTTTTCCGATATTTTCTGGCTTTTTGTCTTCCCGCCCACTTCCCATATTTTCCTTTATTTTCTTGGGGATCGACGATTAATTGTGTCTGTGGGTTTTGTTTTCCCTCCTGAATGGCGCGGTGGTTCAATCTTCGTGCCACTTGCGCCACCGCGGAGAAACCAACAGGTACCGATACCGCTGCTCCCCAGACCTCTCTTGGAGGGCGTTCTGACTAGAACAGCGAGGCGAATCCAGGCGGTGGCGACGAGGGCCTCCCAGGAGCCCCCCGAAGGCGAAACCGAGGGAGGGTAGCGGTACAGGCGGGGCTGATTGCACAGGACACGCGACTCGTCCGACGGTAACATGGCCTCCAGAAGACCATAGGGCACAAGGGTACCCTTGCCCTGCGAACGCAGAGGGCGCGGTGCGCGATGCGCAGGACACAAGAGCCCGCTTGATTTGGCAGGGCCGACCTACCAGTCAGCCCCGACTGTAAGCAGTACCTCATCCTCCGAGCCCTGCGCCACCGCGGGGCAGGGACCCCGGGCCTCCTGAAGGACATGCGGGGCGTCCAGCGCCTCGCGCAGGTCCGCCGGGCCCCTCCAGAGCCAGGAGCTTTCGGGGAGGATCGACGAGGAGGATCGAGGAGGAGAAGAAGAAGGAGGAGGAGGACAAAACGGTCCTCAGCTAGAAATCCCAAGGAGGAGGATCAGATGCGGATCGAGGAATGGACTCGAGGACGAGGAAGAGGACGAGGCCGCGGGCCTTCCGCAACAAACATCCGATGCGTGCAGGCCTGCGGAGCGGACCGCGCACCGATCGGACCGCGTTTTTGTTTCCCTCGGCGGGCGGGCGGCGGAAGCCCCGCGCGGGATCCAGCGGCTGCCCCGTGAGCGGGCAGCGGCCGCCCGTCCGCCGGTGCCACCTGCGGCGGGCGGCGACCACGGACCACGGACAACGACGACGACGACGGACGGACGGACGGACGGACGGACGGAGACGACGCCGACGCCGACGACGAACGATGACGACGGACGACGGACGAGGGACGACGGACGACGGACGACCGACGAAGGACGACCGACGACGACGACGCCGCCGCCGACGGATCTGGGCGTCGCCGTCCCACCAGCCCGTTAGGGTGTTGTTTAGGGCGTTTCCTCTTCCGATCCCCTTCTTCCCCTTCGGGGAGGGGTTTACCCCTGCCCTCCCCCCTCCCCCTGGGTCTGGACGGGGGGGCGGGTCGTTGGAGCGTCCGCGATGGCCCTGCGAGAAGGCAAGGATTTCCTCAACTATTGGGGCCCAGTTTGGCCTCCAGGGGGTGGGGAGCGATGCTGTTCTGTTAGGGCCCCAGGGCTCCCCCCTTCTTTGATCGATTCGCCACCGTTCCCTGAGGCACGAGTTGGAGCGTCGTCAGGTCCCGACGAGTTCTTTGCATTAAGAACACTGCGTGGCTTTAACAAGCCCACAGCCTGGACTGCTGGGCGCTCCCGAGCGCTCTTGGGCGCTACGGGGGGCTCCCCGCGTCTTTTTCTTGGTTCTCCAAATCGGCTTGCCCTATAGGAGTTCTAACTCAAACCCTACTAGTTGGGCCGTTGCCCCCTCCCCCTCCCTAATTCCTATTCCCCCCTTTTGCCAATAGCACCCTCCCTTATTTTCAATGGCCCCCCCCAGCTAGTTCCATTGGCGAGACCTATGGATTCCTATGGATTCATATGAATCGCTTGCTCTTGCTTGCTTGCTCTTGCGTGCTTGCTATCGCCTGCTTGCTCTTGCTTGCCCTTGCTTGCTTGCGCTCCTCCCGTCCTCCTCCCGTCCTGCTCCCGTCCTCCTTTCGTCCTCCTCTCATCAGCCTCTCGTCCTCTTCCTGTGCTCCTATCTATTTGGAGTCAACGCTGGCTGATATCTTTTGTTTTGCGTCCCTAGGAAGAAGTAATCTACGAATGCGTTCCCAGAGTGTGTGCTGGAGAGTACTGGCAAAAAGGAGCGGTAGGCATGAAGAGGAGACAGAGAACAGCTACTATGACAACTTAAGGGATGTAGGCACCAAGTGTGCACATGCAATGTGAGTCCCACTGTGAGAACGACCTAGCACTCGTCAGAGCCACTGGTGCCGCTCTCGCACATAGCATACATGGTGCGAGCAGGATGGAATCAGGAGCAGCGTCTGTAAAAAGCGCAGCAGACGACATGCACGGAGCTATATGTTCCCTCCCCCACGATCTGAACAAATCCTCAGCGAAGATCCGTACCCAGGAATGCATATAGCACCGTCCATGCCCCCCGTCTGACCGGGCTCACCTGATCACAAGGCCAGGTGCGAGCGGCAGCCCTACGGGAGGGACAATCAAAATCGGGCCACGTCCGGGCCCCTGCCCGGCGCGCACGTCCCACGTCTGCCGCACGCAGCCGTGTATGTCGGCCACGCACTTGGACTTGACCACGTTCCTGGACTTCCCCATGAGGCCGTTCTCGATCAGAATCCACATCGGAGCAGCCGAGCGCAAGTACTCCAGCAACTCGTGCTTGGTAAGAGCCCCAGCGTCCTCAGGATGGACTAGAGGCAACTCGGGATTCCGTGGCTCGGGTCTCCCACGGTACCAAGCTCCCGGCTCGATGTCGACACCGTACTGCAACAAATCAGCGTGAACGGCGTTATTTGGGTCATGCTGCAACGTACGGGAGATCTCTCTCATGGCGACCAGCAGGTTGGACGGCGAGCCCTTGGCGGTGAGTATACGCTCCTGCAGCTGTTGGACACGTTCTGTGATCGAGAGTGCACAACTCGTTCGACTAGTCATCCCTTGCATCAGTTCGCCACCTCGACCGATCAACGCGCTAGCCGAGGAGCTCGGGATCACCAGCTTGAGGGTCACGATGTTGTCGGTGTCGGTCCTCGAATGCCTCGCCAAGAACTCGATTTTCATCTCTAAGAATCTGCCGACCCCTTGGGGGTCATCGGCGTGCGAGATGTTCCCCCCTCCCCAAACCCCTCCTCCAGGAGCCCAGTCCAGTCGATTTGGAGGGGGGGGTCCCTGGGACGTTCCGAACGCATCATGGGGGGGGTAGGGGGCCCCAAAGCATGCCAAGAGGGCACCAGGAGGCTCTGTGGACGGTCCAATGAAAGATCATTCGATCACGCCCGCGCTGGCCTCGAGACTGCCAAAGATTCCCCCAAGACGCCCCAAGAAGCCCTCAAGAGGCGTCCCGAGACGGTCTCAAAAAGGAAACACAGCTCCATCTACATGGGAAAACGTGAATTTCCAGCACTTTCGCCTCTTCTGCGATCACAACGTCCAAGACAAGCCAAGAAGGGTCGCCTCAAGACGGCCAACGAGGTCCTCGAGAGAGCTCTCAGCCGACCCAGAAGGACCCCAAGACCGCTCGAGAAATGTTTCTAACAGGCCAAGGGGGCACCCAAAGGCCCTCTGGACGGTTCAATAGGACCACGCGCCGCCGAAAGATCGATCGAAAACGCCCACGCTGGCCTCCAGACGGCCCAGGAGGCCCCAGTGACGCTCCAAGGCTGGTTTCGCCGGCGGCTGGTTTCGCCGGCGCTGGTTTCGCCAGCGCTGGTTTCGCCGACGTGAGCCCTAACGGGCGGGTCGGGACGGGACGGGCGGTCGGGACATGAAAGTGTGGGGCACGCTCGACCGAGCACGCGCGAACCCTACGGGGCGGGTCGGGTCGGGCGGGCGGACCCTAGCAGGCGCGACGGGTCGGGTCGGGCGGGCGGACCCTAATAGGCGGGACGGGTCGGGCGGGCGGGACATTAAAGTGTGGAGCGCGGTCGACCGAGCACGCGCGACCCCTAACGGGCGGGTCGGTTGGGTCGGGCGGGCGGACCCTAGCGGGCGGGTCGGGTCGGGTCGGGCGGGCGGACCCTGACAGGCGGGACGGGTCGGGCGGGCGGGACATTAAAGTGTGGGGCACGCTCGACCGAGCACGCGCGAACCCTGACGGGCGGGTCGGGTCGGGCGGGCGGACCCTAGCAGGCGGGTCGGGTTGGGCAGTTTCGCCGACGGCAGCTGGTTTTGCCGACGGAGCTGGTTTCGCCGGGCAGCGAAACCAGTCTGGCGAAACCAGCCGTCGGCGAACCCAGCGGTCGCCGAACCGCAGAACGATCGATTGAAAACGCCTACGCTGGCTTCCAGACGGCCCAAGCGGCCCCCAGGACGACCCAAGAAGCTCCCAAGAGCCGTCCCAAGACGGCTTCACAAAGCAACGATCGCCCCATTCCCATGCGAAAACATGCATTTTCAACACATTCGCCTGTTGTGCGTTCGCAACGTCTAAGACTTCCTGGATCGCCCCAAGTCGGCCCAAGAGGCCTTCAAAAGGGTTCCCAGCAGGCCCAAGAGAGCCCAAGGCCGCGGAACAAAAAAAACCAAACGATCCAATGGGGGTTCCAGGACAGCCCCAAAATTTGGCCCCGAGGGGGAACCCGCACGAACATTTCGAGCTTTCGACCCCTAACCGCGCCCCGGCTGTCCCAAGAAACTCCCAACATGTTCCCTGGGAGCTCCGGGAGACCCGAAACAAGTTCCCAAGAACTCTCCAGGAGTGCTCCGAGAGGTTCGACAACTGTATCCCAACGCCCCCGAAACGCTTCCGACGGACCCCGTCTTTCATCCGCGGGGCCTCGTAACCGCAACCCGAGCAAGGTGGCGGGATGTGCCGACGGTAGTTCGACCCGCCCAAGACGGCCAATAATCAGCCAACGGTGCGTCGGAGGCATGAGAGCTTTCCTGTGCGCATTTCAAAGAGAGGTTACCGTCCCCAATCGGATCGACATCGCCTGAAGGCTGGTCCACGGGCGCCCCACTCTCGTCCCACCAGACCCGCCACACCTCGTATCCCCTTCAACCACCTTCCCGACAAACTTCTTCTGAACACCATCCCGGCCAAACTTTCATAACGAGTTTAGCTCCTGCGACGACGGTCTTCTCGCGGCCTACGCGAAACCAACAACGACGCCCGCAAACAACATCCGACCAGGCGGGTTCGGGAAACATGTTTTCCAAATCACTCCTGCCCCAGCTGGAGAAAGATTTGCCCCTGCTGCGTATTCGTAGACGCCCCCGCTCACTCGACCGACGGCGGACCCGAGTCAAAACCAATCCACCCAACCATTCCGGTCATCACGATACTCACAAGACAACGTGCATTTTGCGGCATGACCTGGATCATCTTCGGGCGTCCCGCCCTCACTGTGTTTTGGTTTGTTACACGGCGGCAGGGGGCATCATCAGAGTGAGGGGGCCGAACGGTCATTTACTGTCCCTGGGCGCGTGGCCGAAGTGAGGCTCTGGGGTGCGGATTGTTGTTTTTGCTGTTCGGTAAGGCGTTGCCACCGGCCCCGGCTTGTTGTTGAGATCTTTTTCTTCTCTCAAAACTGAAGTGCTTATCTTCAAGGGTAAGCAGAACTCCAGTGACCGAGGGCTTGCCGCACGGGGCCGGAGAAGGGGTTGGCACTGGGGCGGCAGCGCAAGGTCCCCCACGGGGCCAGAGAAGGAGTCGGCATTCCTGGCGCGTTTCCAGAAAGGTTTCCCCAGGATTTCCGCGAATCCGTTCGGATTCCTTTGCATTTCTGAGGACTCCTCCGGACTCTCCAGGATCTCCAAGGATTCCTGATGACCGCTCAGGATTCCTTGGGATTCGTCAGGAGCCATTCTCCAGGACTCCCGAAGATTCCTCAGGATCCTCCAGGCTTCCTCCGGCTCCTTCCGGAGTCCCCGGGGGGGTTCTCAGCATCCCCGAGGAATCCTTGGGATCCCAAATGATTCTTCAGGATCTCCCCATGGGGTTCTCAGGATTCCGTTGGGTTCCTCAGGACACTTCAAGGTCCCTCAGGATCTACCATGTCTCCTCAGGACGCGTACGGACTCTTTAGGATCCCCCACAATTTCCTCAGAATCCCCTCGGGGTACCCCTCAGAATTCATGTGGATTCCTTAGCATTCTTGAGGACTCCCAAGGATTCCTCAGGACCCTCAAGGAGTCCTCAGGATCCCCCAGGCTTCTTCTGGACTCATCAGGATTCCTTCGGAGTCGTTAGGTTTCCTCAGGACCTTTCAGGATTCCTCAGGACTCCTCCCGACTCCCAAGGATTCCTCAGGATTCCGCAGGAATCCTGGGGATCCCCTAAGAATTCTTCTGGATCTCCCTATGGGGTTCTCCGGATTCTGCTGGACTCCTCAGGATTCTTCACGATATCTTCGAATCCTTCAGGATCCCCAATGATTCCCCAGAGCACCTGAGGACTCTTGAGGACTCCCCTGAATTCTCCCGGACTCTCCAGGACCCCCCCTCCAAATGAGTCCGATGGATTCTTCCTACGGATCTACAACGATTCTTCGGGATCCTCCAAGATTCCCCAGGATGCTGAAGGCCTCCATAGGTTTCCCAAGGATTCCTCAGGATCCCCTCTGGGTACCCCTCAAGATTCCTCAGGACCCATTAGCATTCTTCAGAATTCCAAAGGATTCATCCGGATCCCAAGGCTTCCTCTGGACTCATCAGGACTCCTCAGAGTTCGTCAGGATTCTTCAGGATCTCACAAGATTCCTCCCGAGGCCCCATGGTTCCTCAGGATCCCACAGGAACCCTTGGGACCCCAAAAGGATTCTTCAGGATCTCCCTCGGGTTTCTCAGGATTCCGCTGGGCTCTTCAGGAATCCTCAGGACATGCGAGGATTCCTCAGGATCCCCTAGGCTTCTTCTGGGCTCATCAGGATTCCTTTGGATTCGTCAGGACTCCTCTGGACACCTCAGGAGTCCTCAGGATTCCCGAGGACTCCTCAGGATTCCCCAGGACCCCCCTCCAAAAGAGTCCGACGTATTCCTTCTCAGGATCCACGATGATACCTCAGGATCCCCCGAGGTTCCTCAGGATGCCTGAAGACACCGAAGGAGCCCTAAGGATTCTTCTGGACCCCGTCAGGGTACCCCTCAGGATTCCTCAGGACTCTTTCGCATTCTTCAGGATCCCCCAGGATTCCCCAGGATCCACAAGGATTCCTCAGGATCCCCTAGGCTTCCTCTGGGCTCTCCTCAGGACTCCTCAGGATTCGCTAGGATTCCTTTGGGCCCTTCAAGATTCCTCAGGATTCCTCCCGAGTCCCCAGGATTCCCCAGGATTCCTCAGGATCCCGCAGGAACCCGTGGGACCCCCAAGGGTTCTTCAGGATCTCCCCAAGGTTTCTCAGGAATCCGAAGGGCTGCTCAGGATTTCTCCGGATATCTTAAAACTCGTCAGGACTCCCAAGGACTCCTCAGGACACGTCCGGATTCCTCAGGACCCCCAAGGACTCCTCAGGGTTCACCAGGGCCCCCCCCCCTCCAAAGAGTCCGATGGCTTCCTCCTCAGGATCCACACTGATGCCCCAGGATCCTCCTCAAAGGTTCCCCAGGATGCCTGAAGGAAGGCTCCGTACGATCCCACAGGATTCCTCAAGATCCCCTCGAGGCACCCTTCAAACCTTCAGGACTTCTCATGACCCCTCAGCATTTTTCAGAATTGCACAGGAATCCTCAGGACACACAAGGACTCCTCAGGATCCCCTATGCTTCCTCTGGACTCGCCAGGACTCCTCAGGATTGGCCAGGATTCCTCAGGATTCCTTCCGAGATCCCAGGATTCCTCAGGACCTCACAGAAGTTCTTTGGATTCTCCCCAAGCATTATTCGGGATCTCGCCAGGGTTGCTTAGGATCTTGCGGGCTTGCTCAGGGTTCCTTGGGATATCTTAGAATTCTTCAGGACACCCAAGGATTCATAAGGACACCTCAGGACTCCTCATGGTTCCCGAAGACTCTTCAGGATCCCCCAGACCCCCCCCAAAAGGAGTCCGAGTTATTCCTTTCCAGGACCCACCATGATTTCTCAGGGTCCTCAGAGATTCTTCAAGATGCCTAAGGACTCCTGAAGATTCCCCATGACCCCTCAGGAACCCATCGTGGGGGTACCCTTCAGGATTCCTCAGGGCACCGTCGCATTCCTCAAGATTCCAACGGACTCCACAGGACCGGCACGGATTCCACAGGATTCCCTAGGCTTCTTTTGGGCTCGCATCAGGGCTCCCCAGGATGCCTCCCGAGTCCCAAAGATTCCTCAGGATCCCACAAGAACCCGTGGGACTCCCAAGGGTTCTTCAGGGTTCCCCCAGTGGTGTCTCAGGATCCCGCGGGGCTCCACAGGATTCCTCAGGATATCTTACAAATCTTCGGCAGTGAGAGCGGGGGGAGCCTGTTTCGGGGTGAAACTAAGGGAAAAGCCGACTTTGGAATATCGATTCGGGGTGAAAACGGGGGGAACCCCGCGGCTCCAGGACCCCTTTCCTTCAAGGCTCGCTTGCTTCATGCTAACATGCTGCGCCCGCGTTTCCATCTGAATTCCGCGGGCCCTCGGGCTTTTTGCTGGGCAGGCTCCTCCGCGCGGGGCCGAGTGCCGCAGGAACCCTGCGAGACGCGGCCGGGAAACACCCCAGAAAAACCCGCATCCCTCTCGACGGCGGCGGCGGCGGCGGCGGCGGCGTCGTGAGGGTCCCTGAGGGAGCCTTTCGCTTTCGTCAAGAGTCGTGAGGGTCCCTGAGGGTGTCTTAGCTGCACGCGGGGCCGGAGAAGGGGTTAGCGCACTTGGAACGTTTTCTGTGGAGGGAGCAGCACAGATGACGGTGCACACGGGGCCGGAGTGTACGTTTGCCCACCGCGGCGCGACACAGCCGCAGATGGCCTCTCGCAGGGCAGGAGAAGTCATCGTCACACAACGTCTCAAGACGGGGCCGGACTGTGCGTCTGTCCACCGTGTGAGTGACACCGGAAGCTCTGGCCCTGCCCGGGGCCGGCGTGTACGCCTTTCCGTTGTTGTTGTTGTTGTTGTTGTTGTTGTTGTTGTTGTTGTTGTTGTTGTTGTTGTTGTTGTTGTTGTTGTTGAACTCTCATTTCTGAAGAACAATTATTGTTGATCCCCCGTCACCGATGCATGCTGGTTTTCTCAGTCAAAGTGTGCCCCTCGACGCTCGCACCGTGTTT
Source organism: Prorocentrum cordatum (assembly GCA_963575745.1). Lineage (NCBI taxonomy): Eukaryota > Dinophyceae > Prorocentrales > Prorocentraceae > Prorocentrum > Prorocentrum cordatum. Next base: position 91,753 of record CAUYUJ010015009.1, read on the forward strand.
TTTGGCAGGGAAAATCTTGGTGCTCAAATTGTGCCCCTGGCCCCAAATATTGCAACAACAACGGCTCCCGCCTGAGACTTCCTCCAAATTTACTCAGGACCCCGCTCCTGAGACTTCCTCACAATTTATTCAGGATCGGTGCTCCCGCCTGTGACTTCCTCGCAATTTAACCAGGACCCCCACTACCATCTGAGAGTTCTTCAAAATTTACTCAGGAACGGCGTTCCCGTTTGAGACTTCCTCGCAATTGAATCAAGACTTCCTCGCAATTTAATCAAGACCCCCGCTCCCGCCGGAGAACCCTTCAAATTTTATGCAGGAGTTGCGCTCTCGCCTGTGACCTCTATACTTTTTATTCAACAATCGCGTTGTCAACGCTCAGGAAACACGCTGCGCCAAGGACGCCGCGAAACTTTACTTAGTAATCGCGCTCTCGCCATGCGCAGGCATCCCGCTTGAATGTCCCGCCCGCCCGACCCGCCCGTCAGGGGATCGCCCGCCCGAGACTTCCTTCAGGAACGGCGCTTTCGCCTAGGACGTCCTCGAACGTTCACGCTCTTACCTTCCTGCTCCTCCTCCCTCTCTCTCCTTCCTCCTCCCTCCTCTCCTCCCTTCTCTCTCCCTCCGCTCTTCCCTCATCCTTATGCCTCTCTACCCTATCCCCTCTCCCTCCCCTCTCCTGCCTCCCTCTTTTGTTTGTTTTCTCTCTCTCTCTCTCTCTATTTCTTTACATCTCTTATCTGTCTTTTTGTTCATTTTTTTTTTTTTTTTTTTTTTTTTTTTCTCTCTCTCTCTCTCTCTCTCTCTCTCTCTCTCTTTGCCTCCAATCAACCGCCCCCCTCTTCGCTCCTTCTCTCCTGGCGTTTTCCCTCTTCCTTCGTCCCTCCCCCTCCCTTCCTCCCACTCTCCCTCGTTCTCCCCCCTCCTCTTTTTGCAGGCCCCACACCTATTCCAATGGCGGGCACATGTACGCCCACGAAGGATTGTCCACCCGTTCAGGTTTGCCCGCCTGTCTAAGCCCGCCGCCCCCCGCAAAGAGATCGAAGACAAAAGGGCGGGTATCGAGGGTGTGGGGAACTCGTTTTGAATGACACGCGGGCAAGTAAACACGAACAATCTCAGAATGATTGTTGTTGTTGTTGTTGCTGTTGTTGTTGTTGTCGGCGTCGTCCCCCCCGAGACGCGGCCCACGACCCACCCGAGACCCATCCGCGACACACCCGCGATCCACCCCGCGACCCACCCCGCGACCCACCCGCGACCCACCCGCGACCCACCCCGCGACCCGCCAACGAACCACACGCGACCCATCCGCGTCCTACCCGTGACCCGCCCGCGACACACCCGCGTCCTGGCCCGCAACCCACTCGCGACCCACCCGCGACCCACCCCACGACCCAACCACGTAACTTCAACAAAAAAATCGGCGCCTGCGGCGAGCTCGTTGTATAACTTGTACAAAAAGACGCCTTCGGCGGGCTTCTTCAGAACCTCGCAGACTGCCCACGTCCCCGCCGCCCCATCACTCTTATCCGCAACTGCAGGGTGCTACGTGTGATCCCGTGTGTGCAGGCCCACGATCTTTCTCAGAAAAAACACTGCAATGTGAACGTGGGGACAGAGCGCTCCGACCAATTGGAGTACCCTCAACGTGTGAAATGTTTACCCCTCCCCTCTCCCCCCATGCCCTTGCCCTGGTCAGGACGATTTCGAAGGGGGGGGTTCGCCCGGATCCCACGGGCCTGGCCCCAAAGCATCATGGGAGGACAGAGGCCCCCACAACGAGCCCAGAGGGCCCCAAGAGGCCCCCAAAACAGTCTGAGAGGGCCCCCAGTCGCCGAAAGCTCCTCCAGGACGGCCAAGAAATTTCCAGACGGCCCAAGACGCCCCCACAACGCCCCCAGAGACCTCCAAAGCGGTACCAGGTGCGCCGAACGGTCGGAACACATCTTCGCTCCAGAAAGTCTCCGCTGTGCCACTGCGCCCTGCCTGAAGGCTCGCTGGATCCCGCGGACCTACCTCTCCCAAGACATCACAGCAGCTGCCACCACACGCCACCTGCCTGACATCACACCCAGCGGCTCGACAACAGGGCTTCGGGGCGAATCCAGCCGCGGCGACCCCACGAGGCAACATTCATTGTTTTTGTTTCAATCCGTTGTTGAAGGATTTTGGCGTTCTCGCCTTTTCGGCTTTCCGACGCTCCACGACTGCCCAAGCGGCTCCCAAGATCCCCCCGGGCAGCCCCAGAGGCTTCCACGAAGGCCCTTTAACAAACAATGACGGCCCCCGCACAGCCCCGCAGACGGCCTTCAAGAAACTCCGAGAGGCCCTCCATAAGCCCCCATGCAGCGCCCAAGAGGGCACCAAAAAGCCCCCGAAAGGTGCCCACGAGGCCCTCAAAAGCAACACGCCTCGACCGCCCGTTCCCCAAGGGGTCGGCGGATGTGGCGTGAGCCTACAGAATCCACGTCTGGAGGTGACGTGCTGAACGGCAGCGTTTTCTGCGGAGGCGATAACGCAACGTACTCAATGTATCCAATTATTGCATAGTTGCCACATCTTGTATTGCGTTACGTTATTCAGTCTCCCCCTAACCCCCCCCAAGGGCTACGCCACATCCGTGGACCCAAGATGGAGACCCCCATTTGGGATTCGAAAGCGCACCAAAACCTATGTAAAATCGATGATTCGGGACTTTGGGCCCTCTGGGAGGCCCAAAAAGGCCTCGAGACGGCTCCATATGGCGTCAGAACGGACCAAAATGGCTCCAAGACGGTCCATGATGGCCCCAAGCGGGCCCAAGAAACTCTTAAAACGTCCCAGGCGGGCCCCAAGACGACCCCCAAGATTGCCTCCAGAGGCCAAAATCCTTAATTTTCCTATCGTCTTTTGATGATTTTAGCGTTCTCGCCTTTCTCGACTCTCAGAAGCCCATGGCCGCCCAGGCAGCCGCCAAACTTGTCAAACAAAAAAACACAAAAAAAACCCAAGAGGGCCCCCAAACGGCCCAGGAGGGCTCCAAGACGGCCCAAAAAGGCCCCCAAGGCGGTCCAAAAAGCCTCTGGAACGGCCCAAGAGGACCAGAGAACCCCAAGGCGGCCGCGAGAGGCCCCCAAGACGGCCTCCGAAGGGGCGGGACGGCGCAAGAGCGTTCCAAAACGGCCCAAAACGCCCCCAAGAGGCCAAAGGGTTCCCCAAAAAACCCAAGAGGCCTCCAAGAAGTCCCCGAGAAGCCTCCAAGAGGCCTCGAAGAAACCCTCACAAGACCACACAACGACTGGAGTGTACTGTTATCCCCCCCCCCCTGGGCGAGCTGCGGCGCAGCGCCAGCCAGGTGGAAGTTGGTCACGGCGGCGCCCATGATTAGAACCGGCGCCGGAAGGGAAAATGGGGAAGGAGTGTGAAAAGGAGGGGGGGAGAGGCCCCAACGAAATCCCCAAGAGGCCCAAAGAAACTCCGAAGAGGCCTCCATGAGGCCCCCAAGAGGCTCCCAAGAGGCCCCGCGACGACGTGACTGTACGTGCTCCGGACGTGCACCCCGCGAAACGCGAGGAATCCACGTCCGGATGTGACGTGCTGAGCGGCAGCGTTTTCTGCAGAGGCGATAATGCAACGTACCCAATGTATCCAATTGCTGCATAATTGCCACATATTGAATTTCGTTACGATATTATGTTTCCCCCTCTAACCCCCCCAGGGGCTACGCCACATCCGTGGACCCAAGATGGAGACCCCGTTTTGGGGTTCAAAAACGTACCAAAACCTATGTAAAATCGATGATTCGGGACTCGGGGCCCTCAGGCCCCGAATCCATATGGCTTCAAGACGGGCCAAGACGGCTCCAAGACGGTCCACGACGGCCCCGAAAAAGCCAAAGAAACTCCTAAGACGTCCCAGGACGGCCCCAAAACGACCTTCAAGAGTGCCTCCAGAAGCCAAAACCTTTAATTTCCCCCATAATTTTTTGATGATTTTAGCGTTCTCGCCTTCTCTCGCCTTTCTCGACTCTCAGAAGCCCATGGCCGCCCAGGCAGCCGCCCAAATTGTCCCCAAAAAAACAAAAGAAGTCCCCAAAAGGGCCCCCAAACGGCCCAGGAGGGCCCCAAGACGGCCCAAAGAGGCCTCCAACGCGGTCCAAAAAGCCTCTGAGACGGCCCAAGAGGACCAGAGGACCCCAAAAGAACCCCAAAGCGGCCGCGAGAGGCCCCCAAGACGGCCTCCGAAGGGGCGGGACGGCGCAAAAGCGCTCCAAAACGGCCCAAAACGCCTCCAAGAAGCCCCGAGAAGCCCCCACGAGGCCCCCAACGGGCCCCCCAAAAAACCCAAGAGGCCTCCAAGAAGTCCCCAAGAAGCCTCGAAGAGGCCTCAAAGAAGCCCCCACAAGACCACACAACGACTGGAGTGTACTGTTATTCCCCCCCTGGGCGAACTGCGGCGCAGCGCCGGCCAGGTGGAAGTTGGTCACGGCGGCGCCCATGATTAGAGCCGGCGCCGGAAGGGAAAATGGGGAATGAGTATGATAAGGAGGGGGGGGAGAGGCCCCAAAGAAATCCCCAAGAGGCCCAAAGAAACTCCGAAGAGGCCTCCAGGAGGCCCCCGGGAGGCTCCCAAGAGGCCCCGCGACGACGGGACTGTACGTGCTCCGGACGTGCACCCCGCGAAACGAAAGGAATCCACGTCCGGAGGTGACGTGTTGCCGGAGGCAGGTCCGCGGAGGCTATAATGCAACGTATCCAATATATCCAATGATTGCATAAATGCTACATATTGTATTGTGTTACGATATTATGGAACCCCCCTAAACCCCCCGAGGGGCCACGCCACCTCCGCCGACCCAAAGTGGCCCCTCCCGCCTGCGCCTCAAAAACCCACCAAAACCTATAGAAAATCAATGAGTTGGGCCTGTTGGCCCCTTTGGGGGCGCAACAAGGCCTCAACACGGCTCGAGATGGCCCCAAGACGGCCCCAAGAGGGCCCAAGATGGCCTACAAAGACTCCAAGACGCCCCAAGAGAGCCCCCAGAGGACCCCCAAGAGCACCTCCAGAAGCCACAAACCATTGATTTTCCGATGGATTTTTTTGAAGTTCTCAGCGTTCCCGCCTATTTCGACTCTAAGAGGTCCAGGACGGCCGAAACAGCCTCCGAAATGGCCCCCAGACAGCCCAAGAAGCCCCCAAGAGGGCTCGAAAACTGCCCAAGAGGGTCCCCAGACAGCCCAAAGAGGCCGCCGAGATGCCCCAAGAGGCCCCCAAGACGGCCCAAGAGTACCCCAAGGCAGTCTCCGAAGAGACCAGACAGTGCAAGAGCGCCCCCAAGACGCCCACACGGGGCTCCGAGAGGCTCCCAAGAGACCCCCCAGAGGCCCCCAAGAGGCATCCCAGACGCCCCCGAAAGGACCCAAGAGGCCCCAACGATGCCTCCTAAGGGCCCCCACGAAGTTCCCAGAGGCCCGACAACGACTGGACTGTACGCGCTCCGGACGTGCACCCCGCGAAGCGAGAGGAATCCACGTCCAGAAGTGACGTGCTGAGCGGCAGCGTTTTCCGCGGAGGCGATAATGCAACGTATCTATTGTATCCCATAGTTGCATAATTTCGACATGTTGTCTTGTGATGCATGATTCTGTCCCCCCCTGGGGCTACGCCACATCCATCGAGCCAACCTGGCGACCCCCTTTGGGGGCCCCAAAACCTACCAAAGCCAATGTAAAATCGATGATTTCGGCTTCTTGGGCCTCTTGGGGGGCCAAGAGGGCGTCTGGACGGCTCAAGATGGCCTCTGTGCGGGCCAAGACGGCCCCAAGACGGCCCAAGATGGCCCCAAGGGGGGCCAACAAGGCCCCAAGAAGGCCCAAGACGGCCCCAAGAGGACCCCCAAGAGCGCCTCCAGAAACCCAAATCTTTGAAGATTTCAGCTTTCCCGCCGATTTCGACTCTCAGAGGTCCAGGACGGCCGAAACAGCCCCCGAAGTGGCTCAAGAGGGCCCCCAGACAGCCCAAAGAGGCCGCCGAGATGCTCCAAGAGGCCCCCAAGACGGCCCAAGAGTACCCCAAGACAGTCTCCGAAGGGACCAGACAGCGCAAGAGCGCCCCCAAGACGCCCCCGCGAGGACCCAAGAGGCCCCACAGAGGCCTCTAGCCTCTAAGGGACACCCAAAAACTTCCCAGATGCCCAACAACGACTGGACTGTACGTGCTCCGACAGTTCACCCGTGAAGCGAGAGGAATCCACGTCCGGATGCAACGTATCCAATGTATCCAATGACTGCACAATTGCTGCATATTGTGTTACATTATTATGTCTCCCCCCTAACCCTCCCATTCCGAGGCCACGCCACTTCCACCGACCCAAGGTTGCCCCTCCCCTCCTGGGCCTAAAAACCTACCAAGACCTATACAAAATCAATGAGTTGGGCCTGTTGGCCATCGTGGGGGCCCAACGAGGCCTCAAGACGGCTCGAGATGGCCCCAAGACGGCCCAAGATGGCAACAAGAGGGCCTAAAAAGATCCCAAGACGCCCCAAGAGGGCCCCCGGAGGACCCCCGAGATCACCTCCAGAAGCCAAAAACCATTGATTTTCCAATGGTTTTTGAAGATTTCAGCGTTCCCGCCTATTTCGACTCTCAGAGGTCCAGGACGGCCGAAACAGCCTCCGAAGTGGCCCCCAGACGGCCCAAGAAGCCCTCAAGAGGGCCCCAAAACGGCCCAAGAGGGCCGCCAAAGAGGCCGCCGAGATGCTCCAAGAGGCCCCCAAGACGGCCCAAGAGTACCCCAAGACAGTCTCCGAAGGGACCAGACAGCGCAAGAGCGCCCCCAAGACGCCCACACGGGGCTCCGAGAGGCCCCCAAGAGGCCTCCCAGAGGCCCTCAAGAGGCCTCCAAGGAGCCCCCAAGAAGTTCCCAGAGGCCCGACAACGACTGGACTGAACCCGCGAAGCGAGAGGAATCTACCCAAATCCTCGTCCGTGCCGCTGGCCACCAAGATGCGGCAATCGGTGCCAGGGAAAGTGTCGTCGGCACGGGAGACGGTGATCTCGCAACCGGTCAACTTCTGCATTCTATGAATCTGCAGGCCGTTTGGGCCGATGACGGCGCCTGCGTGGTATCTCTGCACGAGCAGCTTCAGGAAGCAGGGCCCCCTGGTGCGAGGCGCCCCGCCATTCTCCCAGGCCTGCTGGGAACCTGGCTCGGGCGACATGAAGCACCCTGGCGGTGGGCCTCGGCAGCCTGACCCCAGCGCTGCCTGCCTCGCAACGCTGTATCCAGCAGACATCCCTGGCGGCGCCACGCCGCCGAACGCCTGCTGCATGCGGGCGTCCGTCTGGTGGTGCGCTGTCAGTGGCAGGGGCGCTCCGCTGTGGGAGGGCTGGGGGGGGGCTGCGGGGGCGCCAGCCTGCTCTCCGAACGTCCCATGGCACGCGCTGGGGAGAGCCGAGTGGGACTGCTGAGGATGCTGCGTCGGGCAGGAGGAAGGGTGGCCGTGCCCGGGGGCGGCTGGCGAGCCCGCCAGGTGCCACGCGTTCTCTGGCTGCCCGGGCTGGCGCGGGGGCTGCAGCACTGCGGGCGAACCTCCGCCCAGCAGGAAGACCGACGGCCCCGCGTCGTCCTGCCAAGGCGCCCCGCCAAGCGAGAAGACCGAGTACCCCGCGTCGTCCTGCCAGGGCGCCGCAGCCGCAGCGCCCAGGGGCGCGCACTGCACAAGCGGCGCAGGGTCCGGCGTCGGCGAAGGGCAGCCTGCGCAGTCGCGCCCGTGCGCGGGAGGCGCCGAGATCTCGTACATCGAGAGAGCTTGGTGCATGTGCCACAGAAGCGTGCCGTCGCGGGAGTTCTGAGATGGGAAAGGCCCAGCCACCTCCAGCTCTGGAGGGGGTGCCAATTCCTGGCGATAGGCGGCGCCATGATCAGCGCGCCCGCTAGACGAGTCCGTCGATTCGGCCGCCGCTTCCCGCTGCCCCTCGGATGTGAACGGCCAAGCTCCGTGGAGACCGTTGGGATGAGGAGCCGTAGAACTGTCTGGTGCTGAAGCAGGGTCTGGTGGTGAAGCCTCATATATTGCCCCATCGAAGCTAGGAATCGTCACTTCAACTGGCAACGTGGCCTGCATCGGCGGGAACTCGGAAGGGGCCTCCTGGTCGGCCGCTGTCAGGGTCGATGCACCATCTGCTGGTGAACGCGCTGCCTGGCCCGACCTTGCATCTTCTAGGTCTATAGCCTGCACGAGACGCTCCTCGATCTCACGCATCAAACGGTCCATATCTGGTTCCTCGCTCGCCATCGCTACAACGCCTCCGCACTGGGAGCGCTGCGTCAGCATTGGCAAGGCTTCGAACGAATTCAAGCGCGTCTAGGAGCGGGCCCCGATCGGAACCTTGGCCGCTGCTCGAGCTGGAGCGGCTTGAGCCAACATGGCTATGGATTCGCCGCGTAGCTTCCAGAGGCCAAGAGCGCGTTGTTCGGGACATGCATATCCAACATGTTCTTAGTAGCCCCGAGGACCGTCCAGGAGCCCTCTTGGGCGCCTCCTGGGCCGTCTTGCCCAAACCGCCAAACTGCATGGGTATCATGGCTATAGCAATTCCGCCCTTTTTGTTTTCAGAGCGTCCAAGACGACCAGAAGCGCCCAACAACGGCCCAAGAGGGCCCCAAAACGCCCCGAAGAGGGGCCCAAGAGGGGGAACACGACCTGACATTTTGAGCTTCCGCCCCCAGATGGCCCTAAGATTCCCCCAAAGGCTCCCGAGGTGCCCATACGAGGCCCCGAGGGGCCCAAATCAGGCCTCCGAGACACCCCAACACTTCCCCCAAACCGCCTCCAGTAGGCTTCTGAGAGGTCTCCCAATATAACCTCAGAGGCATCCAAAGTGGCCTCTGACCGAGAACACCGGCACGGTGGCAGGGTGGGCCTAAGGCCACTGGATAGCCTCCAGCATGGCCCCAAGACAGCAGAAACGCTTTCAAGAGAAAGCCCCAAAAGGTCTCTAAGAGGCCTCCAGAGGCCCCGAAGAGGTCCCCCATCGAGGTAGCTTCCGAGAGATCTCAAGAGATCCGACCAAGGAGGCAACCACAGAGCCTCTGGCCAACACAGGCCCCTCCCGAGATCTCCAAATGATGGCACGCTCCCCCGTTCACGGCAGCTCCGCTGGGCATCGTGTCTGGATGGGCTGGTGGGGATACGCGAAGTATCAAGCTTGTTCACACCAGGCTCGAGAAGTGCCACAGGAAGATGGGATCTGGGGCATCGGTCGTGACTTTTCTTGACGATGCTGCCATTTCGCCGCGTCGTCGGACCTCAGGAGACGAGGGTGAGGAGAAGGAATAGGAGAACCCTGACCTCCTCGCGTCGCGAAAAAAACATCGGCGTCCAAAAATGAAACATTTCGGCTTCTGGGGGCCCTGCCAAACTGTGGGGCCGTCAACAGAATGCCTCAGGATGCAAAGCCGGTGCCCGAGAGGGGGTCCAGACCTTTGAGAAGCCACGTGGCGAAAACATCAGGGTGTCGGATGTCTGGGAGGAAGGGAGAGGACGAGAAGGAGGTTGAGGAGGAGGGAAGAGATGGATGATGATAATGCTGAGCTGTCTGCATCCTGATGAAGGCCCCGCGCCGCGGGCTGCCAGAAGTCTGTGCTGCACAGCGACGCAGAAGAGGGAGGATGAAGAGGAGCCCTTGGCTCCTTTGGCTGAACCAAGTGGGCCGAGCTAGATGGGGAGGAGAGGCTTGTGACATGTTTGGCCCCCTCTTTCGGGAGACTCCAGGGGCCTTTGGGTATTTCTGGTGACCTCAGGCGGCCTTCCTGAGGTTCTGGGAAGGGATCGACGGTCGAGGACTCATGATGTTTCTGGGGCTTCGTGGGCCTCTGGGGGGAGCTTGTAAGCAGCCACGCAAGGATGTCGCAGCACACCCTAACAACAAAGATGTTCCAATCAACATCTGCCAAACATATCATTGTAAACCGTCAATTCTTCCTTTCCTAACCTCCCTATTTCTCTTTTTTCGCGCTTCAGTGCAAAACCTTGACCTACTATTACTACTAGTGCTACGAATACCAGTACTACTGCTACGACTACTACTACTCCTATCACTCCTACTACAACTACCACTACCGCTACTACTACTACTACTACTACTACTACTACTCCTACTACTACTCCTACTACTACTACTACTGCTACTACTACTACTACTACTACTACTACTACTACTACTACTACTACTACTACTACTACTACTACTACTACTACTACCACCACCACTGCTACTACTGCTACTACTACTACTACTACTACTAACGCTACTACTACCACCACTGCTACTACTACTGCTACTACTACTACTACTACTTCTACCGCTATTACGACAATTACTAATTCGACTATAACTACTACTACTACGACTTCTTCTATTATTATTACGAATTCGACTAGTACTGCTACTACTGCTGCTAGTACTACTACGTCTACTGCTACCCCTACTAGAACTACTCATACTACTACTACTACTACTACTACTACGACTGAAGCGGCTGCTTTACTACGACAATTAATGCTTCTACTACTACAGCTACCACGGCTACAACTACTACTTCTACGATTTCTACTATTTCTACTATTACTACTATTACTACACATATCATTACTTCTGCTACTCGTGCTGCTGCTACTACTACTCCTGCTACTACTCCTACTAATGCTACTTCTACTAGAAACGACCAGAACTACTACTACTACTACCACTACTACTACAGCTACAACTACTACTGCTACTACAACTACGCCTATCACGACGACGGCGACGACTACGACTACGACTATCACTACTACTACTACTACTACTACTACAACGACTACTTCAATTACTACTACTACTACGACGACTACTACTACTAGTACTGCTCTCGCTACTACTACTGCTGCTACTACAACCGCTACTCCTGCTGCTACTACTACTACTACATCAACAACAACTACTCATACTACTGCTGCTACTACTACTACTACTGCTACTACTACTACTACTACTACTACTACTCCTGCTACCTACCTACCTACCTACTACTACTACTGGTACTACTTCTACTACTACCACTACTACTACTACTGCTACTAATACTACTACTGCTACTACTACTACTACGACTACTACTACGACTACTACTACGACTACCACTACGACGGCTACGACGGTGACGACTATTACTAGTGATACGACTACTTCTTCTACTATTACTACTACTACTATTACTACTACTACTACTACCACTACTACTACTACTACTACTACTACTACTACTACTATTACTACTACTACTACTACTACGACTACTACTATGCATATTACTACTACTACCACTACGGCTACGACTACGACTAGTATTACTACTACCACTACCACTACCACTACTACTACTACTACTACTACTACTACTACTACTACTACTACTACTACTACTACTACTACTACTACTACTACTACTACTACTACTACTACTACTACACTACTACTACTACTACTACTACTACTACTACTACTACTACTACTACTACTACTACTACTACTACTACTACTTACTACTACTACTACACTACTACTACTACTACTACTACTACTACTACTACTACTACTACTTACTACTACTTACTACTTACTACTTACTACTACTACTACTACTACTACTA
>CAUYUJ010015009.1:103530-108530 GCA_963575745.1 Prorocentrum cordatum
TACCTACTACCTACTACTTACTACTTACTACTTACTACTACTTTTACTACTACTACTACTACTACTACTACTACTACTACTACTACTACTACTACTACTACTACTACTACTACTACTACTACTACTACTACTACTACTACTACTACTACTACTACTACTACTACTACTACTACTACTACTACTACTACTACTACTACTACTACTACTACTACTACTACTACTACTGCTACTGCTACTGCTACTGCTGCTACTGCTACTACTACTACTACTACTACTACTACTACTACTACTACTACTACTACTACTACTACTACTACTACTACTACTACTACTACTACTACTACTACTACTACTACTACTACTACTACTACTACTACTACTACTACTACTACTACTACTACTACTACTACTACTACTACTACTACTACTACTACTACTACTATTACTGCTACTACAACTACTACTACTACCTACCTACCTACCTACCTACCGACCGACCGACCGACCGACCGACCTACCGACCTACCGACCTACTGACCTACCGACCTACCGACCTACCTACCTACCGACCTACCTACCTACTACTATTACCTACCTACCTGCCAACCTACCTTCCTACCGACCTACCTACTACTACTTATGCTACTACAACTACTACTACTACTCCTCGTCGCCATTCTCAAAGGCATTATCGTTGCCACCGCTAGCACAACTGCCAACGCATGCATCCCATCACGTAGACTGCATTCCGTCATTTGCTCCATAAGCTGCTCATCGAACGAGCAAGAAACCGTCCATCGCACCACGTATGAGAAAGCGCCGAGAATGAAACACCCATTGTTTGGCCCGCGCGGGCAAGCATCTTTCTGCTGCATGTCTCAGGCCAGACCGATCCGTGAGAGCCTTGTGACCCCAAACTGAGCAACACCGCATTGTGTGAAATGGAAGCTGCGCTCAGACCTCAGGGAACTGATCAGGGCGAAAGGCTTAGCATCAAGGAGACGGGTGGATCCTGAGGCTCATCCCCGGGAGCAACTTTCCATCAACGGTGACAATAATTGCAGGATCCGCCACAAACTATGCATAACCTGCAAGATCCGTTTCCCTCAGGGCCCCTTTGCTTCATGGCGACCGGGGGCGACAAGCGGGGGGCTCCGCTTCTCCAAGCTCTGCCGGGCGAACAGGACGGGGTAGGCGGTGGCGCCGCTGGCGGGCACCTGCGTCGCCTGCGGCCGTCGGCCGATGGCGTTCGGCGGCGGCCGCTGGCGCCGACGGCTGCCTCCTTCCTCCTCCCCGTACTACGCAGTACACAGAGTTTACTTGATAATCGCCACACGTTTAGGCAACAAACCATGTTTTCGCCGGCCCCGGCGCGGACGCACCTCCTATCTCATCCTATCGCCGTCATCCCTTCTCCCTCCCTCGCTCCTCTACTCGGCCGGCGTCGGAGCCAGCCTCGCGATGGAGTCCGACGTGAAGCTCGACACTGCCGGCGAGGCGGTCGTCCAGGCGAGCCCCGACGGCAAGCTCGACGAAGAGAAGATGGGCACGCGGAGTTCTCGGGCGACGTCGGGGTCAGCCTCGAATTGGGGTGCTCGAGCAGGTCCCGAGCGGCGGCCGCCGACGCGAAGGGGGGCGGACGCCGAGGGCGAGCTGCAGCGCCGCGCGTGGCGCCCTCGGAGTGACAAGAGGGTGGGGGCCGCTGCCGTGCAGAGCGCGGCTGCGAAGCTCCTCGTGTGCGATGTTTCACCGCAGCGGTGCGAAAAGGAGGGGGGGGGGGCTGACCCCCCCCCCCATCTTTGTGCATCATGTGGAGGCCCTTATGCACTCAGGTTCTGGTAAAACTAAGAGAAAATGACGGCATAACCAAACACTTTGGGCGCTCCGCGCGGATTTCTTGGATCTGCGCTGGACCCCAGCGCGCCAGGGGCGGCGCCAGAGGCGCCGCCGAGGGGGCAGCGCGGATCCAAGAAATTCGCGCGGAGCGTCAACAGTTTAGTTATGTTTATGGCTTTATTTCTTTTTCGAAAGACAACAGTTGCGCGTACAACTTAGCGCAAACAAACTGAGCGGGATTGCAACAACGCTTCCCCATCTCCGCAACCGCATGCCTCACAAGCCCCACAGAGCCACGGAGGACCGTGCCAGCAACACGCTGCGGACAGTACATCAACGCTAAGTCCAGGAACAAAGACACCGTGGTTGCGAAACTCCTCGTGGGTGTTGAGGTGCCCTCCCCTGACAGGGACGCAGCAATGGTGCAGCTCGTAACAACAACGCCCTCCCCGCCGCGGTTTCACGAAGCGGGGCAGGACGCCCCCTGGCAAACGTCCAAGCTGGCCGTGCATTTCGTCGTCTTTGCTCCGTGTTTTTCCCGACCATCCTGTGGTGTTGGGTCCTCGTTTTGAAGAGACGGTGCCCCGCGTTTCTCCTCTTCTCCTCCTCGCCCTCCTCCTCATCCTCCTCCCTCCTCCCATCATCATCATCATCCTCCTCCTCATCCTCATCATCATCCTCATCATCATCACCATCGTCATCGTCATCGTCATCACCAGCACCAGCATCACCATCATCACCATCATCACCATCATCACCATCATCACCATCACCACCATCATCATCATCATCACCACCAACACCACCACCACCACATCATCATCATCATCATCATCATCATCATCATCATCATCATCATCATCATCATCATCATCATCATCATCATCATCATCATCATCATCATCATCATCATCATCATCATCATCATCATCATCATCATCACCATTATCATCGTCATCATCACCACCACCACCATCATCATCATCATCATCATCATCATCATCATCATCATCATCATCATCATCATCACCCGTTTCGCACACCCAGTGCAGCGTTTTGTGCCCCCATGAGGAGCCCCACCGAAGGTCCCAGTGGGACCGCCCGCATGCGTCCTGCACACCCAATACAACGTTTCGTGGCCCCATGGGGGGGGGGGCACCGAAGGCCCCATGGGGACCGCCCGCATGCGTCCCGCACACCCAGTACAGCGCTTCGTGGCCCCATAGGGAGCCCCACCGAGGGCCCAAATGGGACCGCCCGCATGCGTCCCGCACACCCAATACAACGTTTCGTGGCCCCATAAAGGGGGCCCACCGAAGGTCCCGTCCCAACGGGACCGCCCGCATGCGTCCCGCACACCCAGTACAACGTTTCGTGGCTTCATAGGGGAGCCCCACCGAAGGTCCCAATGGGACCGCCCGCATGCGTCCCGCGCACCCAGTACAGCGTTTCGTGGCCACATAGGGAGCTCCACCGAAGCCCCCAGTGGGACCACCCGCATGCGTCCCACACATCCAATTTGGCATTTTTTCACCCACCCAGTACAATGTTTCGTGCCATAGGGAGCTCCACCGAAGCCACCAGTGGGACCGCCCGCGTTCGTCCCAAACACCAACTTTGGCTTTTTCGCCCACCCAGTACAGCCTTTCGTGGCCCCATCGGGAGCTCCACCGACGGCCTCAGTGCTACCACCCGCATGCGTTCCCCCCACCCAGTGCGGGGCTTCGTGGCCCCATAGGGAGCTTCACCGAAGAAGATATTCACAATTGCGGTACCCACAACTGCATATGGTTGGGTCCTTCGCCAGGATTATTTTCCTGGCCACCTCCACTGTGATTGTGATTGGCAGGAAACTCAAGAAGAAACTCCCTCCCTGTTCCTCCTCCTCTGGGCTCCTCCAGGTCTTTGGTCGGTTACCCCGACTGGACGAACGAGCATCGCTCTAGTACTGTCGGTCCTCTTCCTCCTCCTCGTCCGCCTCCTTCTTCCCCTCAAGCTCCCCTCGTTCTCCTCCTTTGCCGTAGTCGCCCGCGGCCATGGCCAACGGCTGTGCGGCTGTGGCTGGTGGTCTCCCCCTTCCTCCTCCTCCTCCTCCTCCTCCTCCTCCTCCTCCTCCTCCCCATCACGGACCAAATTCAATTCGGGATGCAACAACGATTCTGCAACGCTTCCTTCCGCCCAACCATCCTCTTTTAATACATCCACCTCAAAACTCCTTTTTACTACGGGGAGCTCCCGCTGGACAAGACGAGCGCCTGTTTGAAAGACGGACGCCCCATTTTGAAAAAAGGTCGCTCCCTACCATTGTAACTATCCGCTGCCCCGACAACGCTCGCGGCCCAACAACTTGTCGTCATCATCTCTCTCTCTCGCTCTCTCCATACCTTCTGTCGCCACCCTAACGCCCGGTCAACACCGTCCAGCTTTAACATGACAGCACACGACAACACATCGGCGTGCCAACGTGATGGCACCAACGTGGCCTCTTGCCCTGCCGCGTGTCCTCTGCGGCGTGGCCTCTGTCGTAGCCTTCATCCCTGTCGCAGCCTCTTTCCCTCCAGGCCTTCGGCATCTGCTTCAACCTGCCCGTGCACAACTAGGGGAACAACAAGTGACATAAACATAAAAACTCGGAGCTCCGCGCGGATTTCTCGGATCGGCGCTGGACCCCCCTCCCTGGCGCGCGGAGCGCGCCAGGGGCGGCGCCGGAGGCGCCGCCAGGGGGCCCCAGCGCCGATCCAAGAAATCCGCGCGGAGCTCCGAGTTTTTATGTTTATGTCACTTTTTGTTCCCCTAAACGCGTGGAACCCCCAATCGTGGAACTCGAGAGCCCCTGTCGAGCGACCTGCCGCAACCGAGGGCCCCCAAAACTGTGCGGTGCCCGACCGGGCATGCGCCTCGAGACCGCACGAGACCTTATTCTCCCCTCCTCCTTGTCCTTCTCCTCCTCCTCCTTCTCTTCCTCCTCCTCCTCCTCCTCCTCCTCTTCCTCCTCTCCTCCTTCTTCTCCTTCCCCTCTTCCTCCTCCTCCTCCTCCTCCTCCTCCACACGCACACACACAGACACGCGCACCGCACGGTCCGTCGCCGCACAGGCTCGGGACCCTGGAGGCCCCGGCCACCCGAGACGTCCTCGGAGAACGACCCGAGCCCCAGAGCCGTGCG
>CAUYUJ010015009.1:116030-118530 GCA_963575745.1 Prorocentrum cordatum
CCCATCCTGGAGAAGAAAGAGGACATGGTGAGGGGCGCAGAGGCGCAGGGTGGGGTCCAGAAGTGGCTCGACGCGCTGAATGCGGAGGCAGAGGATGATGTGGGAAGGCTGAAGAAGGGCCCCCTGGAAGCCTCGGGGGTCGCGGACGCACACCTGGGGCACAAACGTGCCTGGAAGGAGGAGTGCCAGGGCAACGCCATGGCGCAGGGGGCCCGCCGACGGATGGGCGACTACACGGACCAACTCTACCATGGCAAGGGCTTCACGTTCAACATGTACTACAAGTGCTCGGCCAACAAGACCTGGGGCAATCCCGAGGGATGCTGCTCGGTGATCCGCTCGGATCGCCGGGCGCAACTGCTCGCATGCGCGCAGGGGGCGGCGGGGGAGACGGGCCAGCGCTGGCGCTGCCATTGTGGTGCGCGCTACGCGACCTCCTACGGCGTCTGCATCGAGATGATAGGGGAAGAGCATAACCCGCCTCGTGCGTACTACATGCACGCGGACTTACCCGAGGAGGACATCCGCGACTTTACGACAAGCTCAAGAAGGAGGGGGTAGCGGTGCTCAGCGCTGTGGACCTCCTGAAGCACCTGCCCAAGGTCGAGCCGTTGGCGGTGGGCACCGTCTTCAAGCGCTACGCCCCGCAGCAGCCGCAGTGGGAGGGCCACTGCGTGCTAATGGAGGGGCTCTCCTGCGACAGCCTGCCCGAGTTCAAGTGGGCCGACCCGTGCTCGCAGGTCGCCTGGGGGCTGAACGATCCAGAGTGGGCGGGCTACACCAAGAAGCAGTGGAATAAGGCCAAGAGGCAGCGCCTGGCGACTGCGTGCGAGGAACTGTCGCTCTACGAACGCCGCCACAACCTTCGGGAGGGCAGCGTCACGGGCGGCGGGGGTGGCACCGGGGCCGCCCCGCGTGCCACTCCTGTCCGCGCCGCCAGCGCCCCTCCAGCTGGCGTGGCCCGCGGCGGCCGGGACCCGCCACCGCCGCCTGCTGGGGCCCCGCCAACGACCATCATGGCCCCGCCGCCGCCGCCGCTGACGGCGCCCCCTGTGGCGCCGCCGCCGCCGACGGACCTGCTCCCGCAGCAGGCCCCTAATGTTGCCGCCCTGAACGTGGCCCTCGGCGAGGATCTCGAGCGCCAGATCTTTGGGCCCTCAGGGCAGGCGGGCGGCAGTGGCGACCTCGGGGGAGAAGTGCAAGCGCTGCCGTCGCAAGTCTTTGCAGCCATTGCGCAAGGGGCAGGCCAGTCCGCCTGAATGATGAAACTCTGCAGGCCCACAGCATCGAATACTTCTAAGCCCTCGGGGAGGCTACGTGAGTCCATGTTAAGATCCCGAGCCTGCCACTCTCAAAGGTGGTGAACCTGTAGGTTTGCTCGCGCCCCAGCTTTAGCAACGCCGCCTTGCCAGCGAGCGCGGGTGTGCCCACAGTGGTGCCCCCCTCGCGCCGCGGCTCCTGTTGCTTAAGCCTCCGCTCTTCGCGCGGTCATCTGTGCGCCTAGCCATTCTGGCTTGCCAATTGGCTTGCCATCCTGGCCTCCTCTCACGCCTACTTGCGCTCGTGGGCCTCGCTTGCGGTGCTGGGGTCGCCCCGTGTGCCGCCGCGACGCCGCTGGGCGCCTCGCCATTTTGGCTTGCCATCCTGGCCTCTTCTCGCGCCTACTTGCGCTAGTTGGTCTCGATGGCGGGACTGGGGTCGCCCCGTGTGCTGCTGTGCCGCCGCTGTCGCTTTACTTTGGGCCGTAGGGACCAGCTGCCCTCCGATAAGCGCCCGCCGCTGCATGCACGTCGGACCCGCCTTTTCACCCAGAGGAGGTGCTCGCTACATACTGGAAATGAGGCAGCCACAAGGACGCTCTTCCCAAGGCGGTTGAGCCGTGGTGATGTGGTGCTCGGGACCGAGTAGTAGTAGTAGTAGTAGTAGTAGTAGTAGTAGTAGTAGTAGTAGTAGTAGTAGTGGTAGTGGTAGTAGTAGTAGTAGTAGTAGTGGTAGTAGTAATAGTAGTAGTCGTAGTAGTAGTCGTAGTAGTCGTAGTAGTACTCAAAGTAGTAGTAGTAGTAGTAGTAGTAGTAGTAGTAGTAGTAGTAGTCGTAGTAGTAGTAGTAGTAGTAGTGGTAGTAGTAGTAGTAGTAGTCGTAGCCGTGGTAGAAGTAGAACTAGAAGTAGAGGTAGAAGTATAAGTAGTAGTAGTCTTAAGTAGTAGTAGTAGTCTTAAGTAGTAGTAGTAGTAGTAATAGTAGTAGTAGTAGTAGTAGTAGTAAGTAGTAGTAGTAGTGATAGTAGTAGTAGTAGTAGTAGCGTAGTAGTAGTAGTAGTAGTAGTAGTAGTAGTAGTAGTAGTAGTAGTAGTAGTAGTAGTGATAGTAGTGATAGTAGTAGTGATAGTAGTGATAGTAGTAGCATCAGCAGTAGCAGTAGCAGTAGCAGTATCAGTAGCCGTAGTAGTAGTAGTCGTAGTAGTAGTAGTAGTAGTAGTAGTAGTAGTAGTAGTAGTAGTA
>CAUYUJ010015009.1:123530-126172 GCA_963575745.1 Prorocentrum cordatum
CCAAGGTTTGCACACGTGGACGGGCAAGGCTTTCGGTTTGCGCAGAGAATCTTCCGGATTCAAAGAAGATTCCTAAATATTCGTCGAGGTTCCTAAGGATTCCGAGGGATTCGTCGGGAGCCGTAGGGAGTCGTAAGGATTCCTGGGGAGTCGTAGGGATTCGCAAGGATTTCTAAAGATTCCTAGGGATCCCTAAGGATTCATAAAAAGGTTCCTAAGCATTCTCCTCGGGATTCCGAGGTATTGAATCCTTCGGAATCCTTGCGCATCCTGAGGATTCGCGGGGTTTCCTAAGGATTTCACTAGGGACCCGGACGGGCAAGGCGTTCGGTCTGCGCAGGGAGCCTCAAGGATTCGCAACGGGTTCCTATGGATTCCTAGTGAGTCGTAGGAGTTCCTGGATTCCGATGGGTTCTTCCAAAAGATTCCTAAGGAATCCTCAAGATTCTTAGGCATTTCTACGGATTCGTAAGTGGTGAAGTGGTATCCTTAGGAATCCATGCGAATCGTAAGGATTCGTCAGGGTTCCCAAGGACTTCGCTAGGGACCCGGACGGGCAAGGCGCTTGGTTTGCGCAGAGAAAGAGTCTTCAGGATTCGCAAGGGGTTCCTAAGGATTCGTAGGGATTCCTAAGCTTTCCTATGTGCTAGGAAATCGTCAAGAGTCGTACGGACTCCTACGGAGTCGTAGGGGGTCGTGGGGATTCCTCAGGATACCTAGGGATTCCTCGGGAGTCGTGGGGATCCCCAAGGATTCCTCAGGATTCTAAGGGTGTCGTAGGGATTCGTATGGATATCTAAGGATTCCTACGGATGCCTAGGGAGTCTTAGGCATTCGTAGGGATTCCTAAAGATTCCAAGGGATGCCCAAGAATTCCTAGACATGTCCGGGGATTCGTAGGTCGTGAACTCCTTAGGCTTCCTTGCAACTCGTAAGGATGTGCCAAGGTTTCGTAAGGATCTCCCTAGGGAACCCGGCGCACAGGGCGTTCGGTTTGCGCAAGGTGTCTTCAAGATTCGCCAAGGATTCCTAAGGATTCGTAAGGATTCCTAAGGATTCCGGTGGATTCCAAAGGAGACGCAGGGAGCCGTAAGGATTCCTAAGGAGTCGTAGGGAGTTGCAAGGATCCCCAAGGATTCTCAAGGA
This sequence comes from Prorocentrum cordatum, assembly GCA_963575745.1. Taxonomy (NCBI): domain Eukaryota; class Dinophyceae; order Prorocentrales; family Prorocentraceae; genus Prorocentrum; species Prorocentrum cordatum. The sequence continues at coordinate 124,677 of CAUYUJ010015009.1, forward strand.
TTCCTACGGATTCCTAGGGACTCCTACGGATTCCGAAAGATTCCTGAGGGCTCGTAAATATTCCGATGTTTTTCTAGCGATTTGAGGTAGTGAAATCTATAGGAATTCGTGTAAGGGTTCCTAAGGATTTCACAAGGGACACGGACGGGCAAGGCGTTCGGCTTGCGCAAGGAATCTTAAGGATTCGCTAGGGATTCGTAGGGGATCCCTAGGGATTCCTAGGAATCCCGAGGTAGTGAAATTCTTAGGAATCCTTGCGCATCGTAAGAATTTGCTGGGTTTCCTAAGGATCTCACTAGGGACCCGGGGCGTTCGGTTTGCGCAAGGAGTCTTCAGGATTCGCCAGGGATTCCAAAGGATTCCGAAGGATTCGTAGGGATTCCTAAGGATTCCGAAGGTTTCTTCGGGATTCCTAAAAAGATTCTTAGGGATTCCTGCAAGTTCTTGAAGGATCCTAGGGGTTCCTAAGGACTCCTGGAGATTCCTATGGATTCCTAGAGATTACTGGGGGTTCGTAAGGATTCCGAAATTCGTAAGGATTCCAAGAGATTCCTACGGATTCCGAGATAATGAAATCCTGCCGAAACCTGGCAAATCGTAAGGATTCGCGGGGTTTCCGAAGGATTTCGCTAGGGACCCGGACGCGCAGGGCGCTCGGTTTGCGCAAGGAGTCTTAAGGATTCGCTAGGCATTCTTAAGGATCCTAAGGGATCTTAAGGATTCCTAAGGATTCCTTGGGATTTCAGGGTTTCCTAAGGATCCCTATGAATTCCTAAAGAGATTCCTACGGATTCCGACATTGATACTTGCAAATCGTGAGGATTCGCTGAGTTTCCCAAGGATTTCACTAGGGAGCCGGACGCACAGGGCGTTCGGTTTGCGCAATGAATCTTCAGGATTCCTAGGGATTCCGAGGGATTCCTCGGGAGTGGTACGGATTCCTACGGATTCTTGGGGAATCGTAGAGATTCCCAGAAAGGTCCCCAGAGATTCCTAGGCAGGGAAATCCTTAGGAATCTTTGCAAATCGTAAGAATTCGCGGGGTCTCCTAAGGATTCCTAAAGCTTTCACTAGGGACTGGGACGCGCAGGGCGTTCGGGACCCGGACGCGCAGGGCGTGCGGCCCGGACGGACGGTCAGGTCGTTACCTAGTAGTAGTAGTAGTAGTAGTAGTAGTAGTAGTAGTAGTAGTAGTAGTAGTAGTAGTAGTAGTAGTAGTAGTAGTAGTAGTAGTAGTAGTAGTAGTAGTAGTCGTAGTAGTCGTAGTCGTAGTAGTAGTAGTAGTAGTAGTAGTAGTGGTAGTAGTAGTGGTAGTGGTCGTAGTAGTAGTAGTAGTAGTAGTAGTAGTAGTAGTAGTAGTAGTAGTAGTAGTAGTAGTACTAGTAGTAATAGGAGTAGTAGTAGTAGTAGTAGTAGTAGTAGTAGTAGTACTAGTAGTAGTAGTAGTAGTAGTAGTAGTAGTAGTAGTAGTAGTAGTAGTAGTAGTGGGGTACTAG
>CAUYUJ010015009.1:126272-153772 GCA_963575745.1 Prorocentrum cordatum
GAAGATGCCGCAGGCCGCCGACGCGGGGCGGCGGCGGGGCGGCGGCGCGGGGGGGCTCTCTCCCTCGCTCGCTCCCCGCCAACCGCTCTCACCGCCGCGGCCGACGACGACGCCCCCGACCTCTTTCCCCTGCAAGCCTCCTCCCTACCGACCTTCCCTCCGCAGTCCACGGATGGGGCCGAGGGGGCGCTGGCGGTGGGGCCCCGCCCGCAGGCGGGGTGAGAGGGGCGCGCTCGAACTCGGCCTGCCAAGTGAATCCGCCATCCTCCTCAGGGGCGGAAGCAAACTTGAGATATTCATTCAAGCGGACAGGCGCAGCCTCGGACGGAACAGGCCGAGGGAGAGACTGGGCTCTAGCAGCCTGGGCCTGGATCTCTGCGACCAGCAGCGAAGAGGGGGGCCCGCGGTGCGACGGATACAAGCCCTTCGCAAGGCGGCTAAGGTTCCCCCTCCCTTTACGGGAGGGGGGGGGGGGGGGGGGGCGCGGGTTTGGCCAGGTTGCGTCCGTCAACCGCCGCCGTAAACCCACAGAAAGCACAGTACTTCAGACCAAACCGAGACCACTCTCTGAGAGCGTGAGGAGGATGCAAGGCCACGCCTCCAACCTTGGGCGCCCCGCACGCCGCCAGGAACCCGTCGCCGAGGAAACGGTCGCAGGGGGCAGCGGAGGAGGAAGGAGGACCAGGCCCTGCAGCCGTTGGGCAAGCCGTGGCCGCGAATTCCAGGAGCTTCGTCCGAGGCACAATCTGAGCACATCCAGAACGCATCCAACGATTGCTGCACCGCGAAAGGCGGTGCGACGAGGGGTCCAGGGCCCTAGTCAAGTTTGACAAAACCTGGGTCCTGGACCTGGGTGCTCTGGGGCCGAGTTCAGGAGCAACCGCTACACTATCGAACAGAGCGCGCCGAGCTCTTCTGCGGACGAGCAAGGCAGTGACATCCCATCGATCCGTGAACGGGATCGGGTGTCTGACCGACGTTTCCCAACCCCTCCTCGCCGCCCACCCCGCCCAGACATCAGTGCAAGCATTGCCGTGAGAAGGGAAAGCTTGAAAAAGGGAAGTCACACGCTCGGGCTCGGCTTCCAGGTGGGAAGCAGCCCAGACAACCTCCACGGACCCTGGTCCACGATTTTTGGCCGCCTGCAGGATTCTAACCCAGAGCTCCGCATGTTGGCCATAAGGCCGAGCAGCGCGGCCAGACCTCCAGCCTTCAACAACAGGCTTGCAATCGCAAGCGTAAGCTATATCACCAGACGAATTCTCGAGGCACAAGGCCAGTGCCAGGAGCTCTGATCGGGGCACAATCTGACGTCGTCCTGAGAGACAGGCAGCCACGCCGCAGACGGGGAGCCACATAGCACCAGAAGGATCCCCGTCCAAGGCCCGACGCATGACTACCACCGCTGCTCCGCAGCGTCTCCGACGATCGTCTGAGCTGTGCTCACCCCCTGAGCCGTCCCCAAACAGGTAGAGGGGAGGGTGCCCCGCAAGGGCCGAGAGCTCCTTCAACAAACACTGGCCGAGGAAAATAGGGTCGGAAAATCCAGGTCCTTCCGCAAAACGAGGAACAATGAGGCTGGCTGCAGGCACTCCCCTCAACCACAAGGAAGGGTCAAGGTCGGCATTCGCCAACGCCTGCGGGATGAGTGCGTCCGTGGACGTGTAGTCAGGGTGGGAGCCATTTTTCGGACACTCCCAGATACGGTGGCGCAGCGTCTCAGGGGCAGCTCTGCATCGTGGGCACCGACGATCGGCTTGGTACCCAGCCTCGTGCTGCCTCTGCTGCGTCCACTGCCCACCTGCTGTGACCGAGACCGTCGCACCCCACAGGTCCATGTCGCCCTTCCTGGCGAAGGCCTCCAAGTCTCGCCGAATCCCATGCAGGTCGGCACCATCAGCGAGCTGTTCACCATCTGGATGCTTAGCAGCCAGCCGCCAGGCAGCCGCACTGCAATCGTGTTCAAAATCTGCCAAGAGCTCACTGAAATCCTCCAGCACGGTGTCGCTGTAGCCATCTTCGCCGACGGAGAGGAACGTGTAGTCCTCTGGCCCCTCTGCACCTGAGCGTCGCCAACGGGTGACCTCCAAGGGCATCCAACCCGCCTGCAACAGTGTAGCCTGAAGGGCAGCAGTGGGCCCGCGGACGCCACGCCAACGGACACGATCACCCAGTCCAACACGAACACGAGGCCAAACTCGGGAAATGCGGACATGCAAGTACGGGTGCGCAATCCACATACGGAACCACTCATTAAGTACATCCCGTCGAAGCTGCACGGAGGGGTCGCTAGTGCCAAGCGTAGCCTGCAATACTGTCTGTAAGCAACGCCCCTTCTTGCGGCCAGCAATCGGAACTGACGCTTTCCTGCGCAGCTTGGCCATCATGGAGGGCGGCAAGCCATGCGCTCGATGCCCATATGTAGCTGAGGGAAGCGCACCTGCCCTCCACAAGCCACGCGCCACCTTGTGGCTGCCGGCAAGTCGACGCAGCTTCTGGATCTTGCCCTGTCGCGCGGTAGCCCTGACCAGTCGAGCGCGAAACTTGGGTCGGGCGCGCCGTCGAGCACCAGCTGCGTCAACTCCCAGGTCGACCGCCGAGGAGGCGTGGGTGACAGGAATGCCCATGCTCTTCAAGGAGGTGACCAGAGACAACCCCAGCGCGTCATCGCTGGCGACAAGCTTCGTCTTGTCCGAGATCGTCATGCGGTGGTCCTTGAACGCATTAGCCAAGGACTGGGCGGCCGTCAACATGTCTCCAATCCCAGTAGCACGCGCACCCTCCGTCCTGCAAGCCGTGTCATCAATGAATGTCCAAAGCCCCGCGCATGGGCTCACCACATGAGCCTCCTGGAGGAGGCCGTGCAGTATCACCTTGGCCATGTCCACTCCCCGCGGAGATCCAGCAACAATAGACTTGCCAGGCTCCAGGGCGGAGCTGGCCAAGACGCCCCGCTTGATGAGACGAGGTGCCGCATGCATACCCACCTCCAGGACAGTGATGATGGCAGGGTAACGAAGAGAGCGACTGGCCTTCAGCAGCAGCACAAAACTGATCGAATCGTAAAACTTCTGCAAATCTAGAAAGAGTATGGCGTATGACACGCCCATCCCACGCGCGCATTCATCCAGGATGGCCCTAGCCAGCGCCGCCCGCAACGCTGAGGACCCCGCGATCGCTATGTCCCAAAAAGCTTTGCTTCTCCGTCCAAGAGTAAGACGGCGCTGAACGCATCCTGCTCCGCAACTTGGCCGTGTGCGGCATAAGACCCAGCGCTCTGTGGCCGCCCGCCTCCTTTGGAATGGAGGCGCCGAGAACCGTCGTGATCCCCACTGGCCACACCCCTGATAGTTCAATGCCATTCAAGAAGTTCACCAGCGCGCGGCGGCCACAATCTGGAAGTCGCAGCACTTCATTAGGTCCAAGAGCGTCAACTCCTTGAGCCTTGCTCGATGGCATGGCCCGTAGGGTGGAGGTGAGCTGGTCAAGATCGAAGGGCGGCAGTGCCTCCTCCAAGGCGTCCGGGTGCAGCTGGTCCAGCCAGTAGTGGAGGTCCTCCTGGGTGTCCACCTTCTCGCGCCAGATCTCAGACCAGTGCTGGCGCTTGCCCCCCAAGAGAAGCTGAGGGTGACTGGTGGGGCAACCATCAGGGCCAGCGCCTTCCCATTCTGGTGGGGGATCGGGCTTGACATGACGATGCGCTAAGCCTGGCTTGAGTCGCCACTGCTCGCGGACCCACGCCATGAAACTGGCCGTAGATGCTGTCATTGCCCGTGCGGAAGCCCAGTCCGCACAGCGCTGGGCCAGCTGTGCGACCTGGTCCAGCGCACCATCCTCTAGCTCATCCAGAATGCCCGCGTCCGAGACCCAAGCCTCAGCAAGCTCGAGCGTAGTCTTCTTGCCAAAGTACGCGTCTTTCTTCAGCAGATCCAGACTCTGCAGATGCCGACGTAGTTGGGACAGGCAGTCCCGAGCCTGGCACAGGTCAACCCCGTTGCGGGTAAGACCACGAAAACGAACCAATAGGGTGGTGGTGATGCCCCACCGCTCGGCATAGCTGTTCCTCATATGGGTACGTCCAAGAGTGGCCCGCAGCCTCGACCACTTCACCACGGCCCCTGCGGCGCGACCCACGCGCGCGCACCGATCTGGACCGACCAGGCCATCCGTGTCGAGGATGGCTTGTTCCAAGGTAGAGACCCAACAAACGTACCCATCAGAAATGCGCTCACGCTCTTCCACACGCCACTGCAGAATTCGGTAATCAGGGGGGTGCACTGCAGGTAACGCACCCCTAGGACGGCATCGCCAAGCTTGAGCTCGCCAAGCCTGCGCACGTGCATGGATCCGGACTTGGTCCTCGATGCTAGGGGCGACCGTAGGGCCACTGACGGTTGACTCACAACGCAACTGCACATGACTTGGCCCGACCGCCTTCCCCAAACTAATGCCTTGTTGGTGTGCTGGAGCGGGTGGCACATCCTGATGGAAAACAGCTTGGTCGCCCAACCAGACAGGTCCAGAGAGAGAAGGATCGCACGGTGAGGCCAGAGTCGACGGCGGATCCAGCACAGCACAAAGCGGATCCAGCACCCTATCCACCTCCTGGAGCATATCAAAGACATCCAAATCCATGGTGGTAGGCGCTCGTACAGCGTTCTGGCTGAGAGGTCCCAGAAGGTCGGTGCCCTCAACCCCAGTATGCCTTGCGGCGAAGGGGCGAGCAATGCGTGCCTCCTGGGCCGTTTCCCCATCCGCGAAAACGTGGCGACGCGCAGACCTCTGCGAAGATGAGCTCGCCGTCTGAGTCGCACATGTGCCCATCCCAGAGGAATGCACGTCTCTGGCCAGATGGGCAGGCCACTGTGAAGACGAGCTAACAATCTGAGTCGCACATGTGCCCATCCCAGAGGAATGCACGTCTCTGGCCAGATGGGCAATAGCAATGGCGGCCGCCGCACATCCCGAGGCAGGGGCCCCCCAATCACTACAGCTCGGGTCCACGCCTCCGCAAGGGAGGGGCGCGCCGAACAGCCGCGGGCCCACGCCTCCGCAGAGGGGCGCGCCGTGCCACGGGTCCACACCGCCGTGGAAAGACGCACCGTGGGACTGGGAGGCCCAAGGGCCTGGGGGCAGCGCAGACAGTGCCGCCAGCCACGCATCCTCAGTCACCAAGAAGGGCACGCGCACTTCCTCCCCCTCTTGATGCTCCGAGGTCGCGAGCTCCACCTGGCTCGCAACAAAACCTTCATGCAAGTCCTCAGGGAGAGCTTCTTTACGCCTCTGGGGTGCAGCAGCACGTCGACGCTGCCTCTTGCTATCAGGTTGGGCTTGGGCACGCGGCCGCATGGCAGTGGGCAGAGCCTTGGGCACGACTAACTTCGAGACCCAGCGCTCCTCCCGAGCGCCCTTGATGGCGATCAGAATTCCACAATGAGTCTTCCAAGGAACGCTCTGCGCCGCATGCAACGTCATATCAGGGCAGGTATGGCTTGCAAGCACATAATCATACAGGCGGCCTGGGCCCTTATCACAAGTCACTTTACAGTTCAAAGGGGCCTCCACCCGCGCCTGCAGCTGCTGAGCCCATCCGCTGGCAACGAGACTGAGCGGTTCACAATTCCAATCAGCCACAACCAGCCACGGGTCCGCGAGGGCCCGAGTGAAAAACGCCAGTGCGACCATGATGTCGTTATTGATGCCGCGGAAATCCAGGCCAGGCTGCAGGTGGGCCGCGATCACCGCAACGTTCCCCGTCTTCAAGTGCAGGGTGCGAGGGGCGAACCCCTTGCAGGGGTCCTGGCGGCCTTCAGCACGGGCGGCCGCTCGCATACGCTGGAAAGAGGAGCTGGCAACAAACTTGCGTGTGAATATCCATTCGCCTCCACTCGGGCCCGACTCCGAACGCCCAGAGGGACGCGCTGGAGTAAAGCTCAACTGCCATCCGTCCTTGTCGAGGTCGGTCTCCAGCTGTGGCAAGACGTTCGCCCCTTGATGGGCCTCCACCAGGGCCACAACTGAATGATCGTAGAACTTCTCCGTGAGGGACCGTCGGGCCTGGGGGCCCCACTCAGTGATGTTAGAATAGAACACCGTGGCATCTCCATCTGAGGCGCCCGTGCTACCCGCGCTCGTGGGCGGTGGCAGGCTCAGCAGGAGCGTCGCGACCTGGAGCAGCAGCTTCAGCGGCGGCCTCCCCGCGGCTAGCGGCCTGCTGGGCCTCGCGCGAGGATGCGGCGATGGGGGCGACCAGCTTGGCGCGCTCCTCCGCCGGCGGCTGGGCTGGGGAGCCTGCGCCGCCGCCACTGCCCTCGGGCGCAGTTGAGGCAGGCGCTGCATCCGCGGCCGCACCCTCTGCCTCGTCAGCCCTGGCCTGGCCGCCCTCAGCACGCCGCCTCTTGCGAGGGGCACGCAGCGCCTGCTTAGCCGAGGCAAGCAGCTCCTTGAACTGCTGCTCGCGGGCCTTGGCCTGGGTGGCGATGTCGCCGAGCTCGCGCTGGAACTGCAGCAGCTTCTGCTTGTCCTCCTCCTCGTAGTCGCCCAGGCCCTGGAAGAGCTGGGGGTCGACTCCGAAGATAGGGGGGGGGGCCTCGCCGACATCAGCGGCAGCAGCGGCCTCAGCTCTGACGCCTGCACCACTACCGCCCTTCGTGGCCTCCTGCGCAACCAAGCGGGCCTGGTCTGCCTCGAAGAGCTCCTCCGCTGCCACGAGCTGGCGCCCCTTGCGCTCCTCCAGCCAGGCCTCCGCCGCCAGAAACGGCTTGGAAGCCTCGGCCAGCTTGGCCTGCTTCTGAGCGCAGAGCGAGTAGCTTCTCGCAAGACAACGTACGGGCACTTAGCCTTGGGCTTGGGCTTGACCCGCTCAGCCGCCTCCTCGAACTGGTGAGCGAGCTCCAGCGCAGTAGAGTCCGAGAAGAGACCAGCCAACTTGAGATACTGCTGCAGGAGCTGCGCGGGCTCGGCCTTGGACGGGAGCGGAGGCCAATCCTTGGAATATGGGGGCCCAGCCGGGGTAGACCACTCGGACTTATCAGAGTGCGCCCACGGGGCGCGGGAATGCTCCGAGCGGATCCAAGGCGCATTCTCGAAGCCTGAGACGTGGGAACCACAGACTTTGCACTTCCCATGTCGCAACCGAAGACGCCAATCCCAAGCCCAGCTGCCGCAGGGGCTGCAAGTAGTGTGCGACGATTTCTGATTCTTCGCGCCGTTGGCCGACTTCTGACGGGTCACCAGGCAACCGCAGGTGTCAACTTGGCGGTGTCCAGTGCTGGGGCAGACCAGCGCAGGAAGGCAGCTGCGTCGCCTGGCGACTCACGCAGCGGTGCGATGAGAACTCGGGAGTCTAGCCGCGGACTAGCGGTATCCACTTGTTCCACTGGGGAACTCAAAACCTTGAGCCAAAATGGCTACGGAGGAGGAGGGGGAGGATGAGGGGGAGGAGGGGGAGGGGGAGGATGAGGAGGAGGAGGAAGAGGAGGGGGGGGAAGAGGAGGCGGAGGAGGCGGAGGCGGAGGCGGAGGAGGAAGAGGAGGAGGGGGAGGAGGAGGAGGAGGAGGAGGAGGAGGAGGGGAGGAGGAGGAAGAGGAGGGGGGGAAGAGGAGGCGGAGGAGGCGGACGCGGAGGCGGAGGAGGAAGAGGATGAGGATGAGGAGGAGGAGGAGGAGGAGGAGGAAGCGGAGGAGGAGGAGGAGGAGGAGGAGGCGGAGGAGGATATATAGGGCAAAGTCTCGATGACCGAACGAAGGGATCACAATCGAGCGGCGGCGGCGGCGGGGGGGGGGGGGCTGTCGAGGCGGGGCGGCGCCTGACGGCGGGCCGCGGGTGCGGCGCTTGCCCGCCCCCCTGCCCGCTCCCGCTGTCCCTTCTCTCCTGCCGCTCCCTGCCCGGACCGCGCGATCCTGACAGAAGGCCTTTGCCTATTCTGCTCAAGTTCTGGCCTCCCGCACGAGGCGATCGAAGCGCGCAGTCGGTTGCCAGCTCGCTCAGCTGGCTGGTGGAATAACAACCGCATGCATGACAAAACAACACATCTTTGCCATGCAAGAAACGAAGCTGGCGGGGTCCGTGCATTTCGTTCGAACGGACACGCACGGCCCCAGTGGGCCGATATACCGCCCCCGTCCAGGACATCGGGCGGCAAGGGGGGCCCACGGCCGTGAGCTCGCTGGATTTCGCATGGCGTCCACACTTGCGGCGCTGACCGATATCACCCGCGATCTGCGGGCAACTGGGTTCTGAATTGTCAGCTGCAGTTCTGAGCAGCTTAGCTCTAATCTTACGAACGCGGACTATGGGCGGACGGGCGGGCCTCCTGCCCTCCTTCTCCAACGCATCATTCATGGCGCTGAGGAGGTGGCTCTGGGCCCTTCGCGTGATCGCATCGGCCATCTTGACCGCTGCGCTCCCAGCATAGCGAACCCTCGGTTTCTTCTCAAAAGCTCCAGCAATCTGGTCAGCGATAGCGCTAGCCACAATGAAACTTGGACTGAGGCCTCTGTCGAGAGCCTCTTTGATCTCAAGGTGGATCGACACGCGGACTAGGAGCAGGTCCCTAACGCGAAGCAGCTCGCGCACGCGGGACCACGAGTCACGGTGGCCCGAGACGCGGGAACACGTGCCAGCCGCAATGCGAGAGACCCCACGGGCGACATAGGCCGAGTCGGCCACGTAGCCAACCTGGGCTTCCTCTGGGCCCTGCTCCAAAAACTCCAGGAGGGTCCAGAGCTCCTCGCGGTTCGCGCCTTGCTTGCCCGCAATGCCCCCTCCAGCGACAAGGGCAAGATTGGTCGCGGCAGCCGAACTGGGGAGCTCATCTAGACTGTGCCCAGAAGCAGCGACGCCCCAAGACGCCCGCCTTTGCTTGCGACCCCCCCCAGTACTCCCCACCACTGGCGCTCCCCGCCCCCCGAATAGGACGCCCCTCCTCCCGGGGAAAAGGCGCCTGACGCAGCGAAGAGAGGCGAGTGGGGGGGGGGGGGGGCGGGTCCAAGACTTGGGTGTGAGGCCGCGGAGCCAGAGAACGGGGCGCTCGTCGGCCGCTGTGCACCTTCGGCGCGCGAAGGCCTCCGAGCTCTCCTGGAAATCCGACTTGCAAGGGCGCTCCCAGAATCTGTGAGCGTCAGTCTCCACTGAAACTCTACATCTCGGGCTAAGTTCAGCACGGTCTCCTCCCGCGCTGATGATGCGAGGGCGGGTCCACGCTGCTCCTGTGAGAATCGCTCGCGCAAGGCCATCCTGCTGGACATCCTCTTTCCGCAAGCTAGCTAGATGACGGCGAACGATCGTGGGGCCAATGCCGTTCTCAGCGCCGAGACAGTTGCGAGACGTGGGGGCGCCAGCCCAAAGATGGGCCTGTTTGAATTCGCCGGTCATATATGCCGCGGGTCGCAGCTCGTCGGGGATGGCGCGCGCGTGCCCCGTCGGCGCCGTCCAGCTCCATGGCCCCTCCAACGACCGCCCCGGGTCCGGCATCGTGGCGACGACAGCTGATATAGGCCCCCGAATGTTGCGCCGACGACGCGTGGGCCCCAGGTCGTAAATTCGCCGGGCAGTTTCTCTCTGGCAACGGTGCATTCTGGAAAGGGCCTGGTCCGAAACCCTGGGCGCGATTTGGGGCCGGGAATCCAGAACCGAGAAAAACCGATCCATGAGCGGGGTTGGAGCCAACTTCTAACGCCAGGGTCGAAGTGAGGCGCCTGCCGATTGTGCCCTTGGCCAAGGTACTCGCTAGAGCTCGACGCCACTGCAAGAGAACACTGGGAGCTACTCCGAACGTTTTCCAATCATTTGACGCCTGGGGGGGGGGCTCCTGGGCCCCGCCTTGCGCGGGGCAGCTCGAGCCAGCCTGGGGGTGCGAGTCGTGCGCCGGTGCGCCGAGGCAATGCGCTTAGAGTGGCGAGGCTCGGAAACCTTCGCGCCGCTGCCGTGCTCGCTGCCCAAATCGGCAGCCGCCGACGCAACCTCGACGACGACTCCGCTCGCTCCCAGGCCAGCTTGAATTTCGCGCGCCACCGAAAGCTCAGACGCTATGATGGTGGACTTGGACGCCAGCTTCAGACGCCCCCCCTTGCACCCTCGAGCAAAGGCGATTCTGCGCGCACGAGGTGATCCACGACGTCGCGGCGAATCCCCTCCGCTCTCTGGGTTAAGCCGTCAATCCGAGTGTGCATCTGGACCGGCGAGCTGGCTGCGAGGGAGTCTTCGCAAATCGAAAACATCTGACACCTGGCAAAATCAGGTGCTCGCCTAGCCCATGCGACAAAACCTCCAAAGGGCAGAGTGGGGGGCGGGGGGGGGGGGCGCGCGTCCCGCATCGCGAGGGATCCGCGGTCCTTCGTGCAATAAGGCTTCTAAGGCAAGACGCATGGCGGGAAAATCGAGCTCCAGAGAGTGAGCCGCGGTTTTCTCCGAGCGAATGGTGCCGTCAAAAGCTTCGGCGTCCCATGAATTCGACGCAGAACAAAACTCAGGCAGAGCCGACGAGAGAGCCGCCTCGTCAGCGTGCAGAGCCTCCCGAAGAGCGCCGCTGCCTCGAACCGCGGCGCCCCGCGGCCTGGAGGCGAGCCTCGGCTCAGACTTCCGCGGGGCGAGATCTCAAGCGGCTCCGCGGGCGACCCAGCCAGGTGAGAAGGCCGATGGCGCGATCCTTACGCACATCAGGCTTTCGCAAAAGCACGACGGTGTCAGTGGGCCACTGCCGTGGCCAATCCTGCGACAGCGACAGAAGCTGCGAGCGGCCTGCCTCTGGGGGCCACCAGACAACGCGTTGCCGAGCTCCATCTATGCCTGCCACCCTCGACGGAGAAATAACCATCAGCGCAACTTCCAAGCTGTCCAGGGTGAGAGTCTGGAGCTCTTTATGACGGGCGAGCTCCCTAGCTTCCTGCAGGACTGCCGCGACAGCGCTGCCACAGAAGTCCTTCGGTGTCCACAACTTGTCCCAGATCGCACGCTTGGCCTCGATTAGCGAGGCCCCATCGAAAGGGGTGCCCTCGGCGCGGCGAATCTCACTGGCATCTGCCATAGGGTCCTTCACATGACGGTGCAGGACCCCCATGCCGTTGACCGCGTGCTGGCATGCCCTATCACGAAGACCATGCAGCCTCTGCTTCGCAACAGCTCGTTGGGCCTGCTCGGCCGCCCTCCTGGCCGCCAGCGCGATCTTTTCCAGAGACTCTGTGGTGATGCCCTCCAGCGTGCGAAAGGATCTGATCCAACGGCCCTTCCGTCTCTCTGGCAGGGGCACAATTTGACAGTCTGGGATGGTAGCTGCTAAAGCCGACAACCGACCTCGCAAGTGTTGAGCGCGCGGCGAGCCCTCCTGGCCCGACTGCACAGGAGACAGCTCATCAAGATGGTTGGCAACAGTAGACCGCCAGCGCAAACTGCAGTGCGATGTAGTAGGCCAAGGCTTGCCCCCGTCCATGGCCTGCTTGGTGCGGGCCCTGCAACCTTCCGCGTCCATGGTGCTGGCGACGCTCCTGAGGGTGCACCTGATGCAACTCACCCTGCTACAACTCCATGGTGTAAGACCACTCAGAGAACAAATCACCAAGACGGAGGGCCGCCTCTGGATTCGCCTCGTCGCAAAAATCTGGGGGCGTAGATCGTCGGGCCACCTGCTCCGACAGACTGCGCCGCAACGAATCCTTAGCCAAGCCCGACCAGCTACTCTGAATACTAGCATATGCAGAAAGATCTTCCTGCTCAGGGACGTCGATAAGCTCCTGAAGCTCGGGGGCATCATCAGGGGGGTACTCGGAGTCCTCCTCGTCCTCATTGTCGGTCCAGAAGTCCTCCTCCTTGTCGTCCTCCAAGTGTGAGTACTGCAGATATGGAGAGCTTTTGATCTACATTTTGCGCTTGGATCCCCATGCAGCTGGAATTGGGATCTTGACCGGACCCTCGGTTGTAGCCATCTGCGTCGGCAGTGCTGGTCGAGCCGTAGGCCGCTTGCTCTCAGGTTCAGGCTTGCGTTGTGGCCGAGCAGGGTGGTCGAAACAACGAGGGCGGCGCAATGTCTATGCCGTGGCTCTGGACGTGTCAGAATCCAGAGAACAGAGAGACCTGCAATCCATAATGTGACTTGCCGGCCTCCTCGACAGCCTCGAAATCGGCCTCGATAGACGATGGGGAGATGCTGGGCCGATGCCAGTATGGCAAGGTAGTCCAGCATGCGTCCTGATCCCGTCGTGCAGGTGTCTGCTGTGTTGCTAGGTGCCGCTGCGACTCCACTGGAGAGCTCCAACCTTCCTGAAGCTGCTAACTCTTGAAGCGTCATGTTCCAATCACCGACCACCAGCCATCTGCCCTGAATCGTGGCAAGCAACGCTCCAAGATGGGCCAGCTTCTGGGCGTTGCCTTAGGCCCCCGCTCCAGTCGTCATATATGCACCTACGATCGACGGCGACTGGTTCCGAACCCGCATCTGCATGGTCACCATGCCGCGAACGTCCAGACCTGGCTGCTCAGGTTGCGCCAGCTGCCCCAGGCCAACCTGATCGTGCGGTGAGGCAGCAATTTGCTTCAGCGACTCAATTCGACATCTCTTGCGTACTTCCATTGTGATGCCACCAGCTTTCTCACGTCGATCCGTAGCGCAAGCTGCTGACATAACTCCTGTGTACCCTGTCTGGCCCCAATCATGCAGGATATCGTTGGACCCCGCAGGCGACGCTTGAGTCTATGGAACCGCGATGATCTCCGCGAGGTGCTGCTGAGCAAGCGACTTGTCCGCTGGCCCCCAGCCGCCCAGGTTGCGCGCGTACAGCTTCCTGATGATCGAAACTGTTGTGCCTCGAAGATCATGCTCCTGACCGCGCGTCTGGCGCGCGCGAGGCGGATGCTGGGCTGCGCCAGCGCCGCCGGCCAGCAGCCTCCGCGGCGCTACATCTGTACCTTGCTGGTCCACCTCCATGGCGTGGTCGCGTGGTTGCCCCTTGCTTGGGGGCGGGGTCGGCGGGCGCTCCCAGAGCTGCCCCCTGCCCCGCCCAGGCCAACTCGCCGCCCCTCCAGTCGTCGGCGGCCGCGCCCGCGCCGCGCCTTCACCTGCGGCGGCGCGCTCCCCCGACCGAGTGCCGACAGCGGCTCCGCGGCCCGCGGCCGGGCCGTCGGCGGCTCGAGGGTCCGCGGCGCTCGGAGGGCCCGCGGGCGCCACTGATGACACTCCAGCAGGCGCTTCAGCAGCCGCATCGCCAGCTGCTCACCGCGTCGAGGCGGGCCTGCCCCACTCGCTGTTTACCTCTTGGGTGCACCTGGGGGCAGGCTCCAGCAAACTATTTGGCGACTGAGCCCGGCCCCTCGCGCTGTTCACCTCATGGGTGCACCTGGGGGCTGGGGCTCGCGTTCTAACGGCCGACGGTCTCGAAGATGCCGTCGCCGCGCACGTCGAGCCAGCGCCCCAGCCAGCGGCGGAGCCGCTCGCCGCCAACGCGTCCTCGCGGGTGTGTCCGCCCGCGTCGCTCAAACAAGCCGAACTTGACATGGTTCTCGGAGGGGCTGGCTCGGCCCCCCAACCTCCATCAGATGATGGCCCGCCGAGGTTAGGGGGGGGCCGCTGGCTTCAGGCCCGACTAGGAGTCGGCCGTCGCCGCCGCCGCCCGCGCCATGGCCAGAAGGGCCTCGGCGTCCTGCTGCAGCTTGGAGTTGGCCGCCTCCGCCCTGACCTCCGCCACGGCATCGGGCTTGGCAGCGCCCTCGTTGCTGGCGGCGGCAATGCCCGTGGCCTCGAGCACGGCAGGTGGGGCAGCGCCTGTGCCCGACCCAGCGCCGGCGCCGTCGCGCGCGGCAGCTCCTGCCTCTTCGCCTGCGGTGGAAGGCCCGTCTGCAGCCGCGGGCGGGGGCGAAGTGTGGCGACGCTTCTTCGCAATCTTCTCCTTCATGGTGGACTGGGGGTCGTGGTGCTCTCGCAACTTCTCCTGCGTGCCACCGATGGTGTTCTTGGGCGTCTCCATGGGCGCGCCCGTCGCCGGCTGCTTGCGGCGAGCTAATTCTTCCTGGGCGCCCGCGTCCATCGCCCCGTCCGAGTTTTCGAACTCAGGGCCCAGATTCAGCGTGAGCATGGACTCATCGGGCTCCGTGGCCCCCACAAGCGAACTGAGATCGATCCCGGCTCCAGGCGGCGGCGCCGACGGGGCAGGTGGCGCCGTCTTGAAGACCTCGGCGCGCTCCTTCTCCGCCTGGGCCAGCGCCGTGGCCGCCTCCGTGAGGGTGCCCTTGCACTTCCAGCGTCAAGCGGGCCAGCTGGGCCCGAATCTTTTCGAAGGAGACCTGGGCCCTCTGGGCCTTGGTCGTGACCTCCGTGGCGCGCTGCGTCGCTGCGGCCCCCCTGGCACTGAGCGCCGCCGTCTGTCTGGGCGGGGGGGCCTTATTGTTGAAGGGCTTCCCGCGCAGACGCGCTTGGTCGCGCTGGGGCGCCCGTGCCCATCGCGGGCAAGCGCTGCGCGTCATATTGCGATCCTCTCCGTTGTCCGTGTCCGCGCCCTTCGCAGGACGCGCGCCGCCGGCAGGCGGGGGCGGCGCCCTCCAGAACGGCTAGATAGGCTGACTCGGCCCCGGCCATGGCGGCAGCCCGTGAGACGGGCTCGTCGGCGGCGCGGGCGGCTCGGTTTCTTGCAAACCCACGGGGGGGGGGGGGCGGTCCATCTCCGCGCGGGCCCATCTCCTGAGCCTTGCGCCGATTACGGGCCTTCTTTCCTTTTGGCATGTTTTCTTCAACCGACTTTTCGTAATCGCCACTCCCGAGCTCGAGACGTCAGATCCCAGCCGATCTCGCGCGGAGAGAGTCGGCTGCCCAGAACTCTCCGCCGCGCCTTCCCGGCGCCGCAGGGGTCGGGGCCAAAGCGGCTGGGGGGGGGGTGGGGGCGGGGGGGGCGAAGAGGAGGGGGGGGGTGAGGGGAGGAGGGCGGGCGGGGGGGGAGGAATGAGAAGAAGAGGATGAGAGGAGGAGGAGGACGAGAAAGAGGAAGAGGACGAGGAAGAAGAGGGCGGAGGAGGAGGAAGAGGAGGAACGCGCACGCACGCACATATATATATATATATATATATATATATACATATATATATATGTACCTCCAGATGAGGAGCGGTCCCGATGACCAGTAGAGTAACGAGCTAGGAAGGGTGCGGCGGCCTCATTGTCCAAGACGGCCGCCGCGCCGCGGGCTGCGGGCGCCGCGCTCGCCGCTCTCTTGCCCTCAGCCCTCTCTCTCCCCCGCTCTCTCCGCGCCTTCCCCCGTGCTCAGCTGCCCGGCAGAAACCATTTGCTAGTGCGGGTGAGATTCTGGGGGCCTGCCTTGGACAGCCGACCTGAGCGCTGCGAAGCTAATTCCCTGTGCGCATCAATGGGGTGACATCCGCGTGCGAGACGCCGCGACGCCTGCCCGTCAGGCCAACGCGTATTGCAATGGGAATCGTGCGCATCTCGAGCACGGAAGCAAACCTTGCTCGATGGGGCGAAAGACAGCCCCGCTCCAAGACATGGGAACGCACGGATTTGGCAGAAAGGTGGTGACCTCCCTGCTCGCAGCGCGACAGCCACAGCTGACGCACTGAGCGACATCTTATGTAATATGTGGGCAGGTGTGCTGAGCAGACAGAGAGGCGCGGCGGGGCTTCTCAGCCGCCGAGGTCCCGGCGCGCAACTTGGGGCGTCGGGGGGGCCGTCTCCCAACGCCAGCAATCGCATCTTCCATGGCGCTCGCGAGGTGGGCCTGGACGTTATGAGTGATGCTGTCGGCCCGCCCCGCGGAAGGGCGCGCGGCGCGTGGGAGTGGTGCCGACGCAGACAAATCCTCGGCAATCGAATATGCAATGGCATTGCCCATCGCCTGGCCAGGGTTAACTCCGGCTCTCACGGCTTCTTGGAAATCCCAATGGCTTGAAACTCGGCGAACCAACGCGCCCCTGGAACGGCGCGACCCGGCAGCGACGTCGCGCGAATCGCGATGGGGCCTGGCCCGAGAAAGGCCCGTGCAAACGACCCTGGGAACTCCTCGAAATATAAGCGGTGTCCGCGGCGCAATCGACCCGAGACCCCTCGGGCGAGAACTTTAAAATCCAACTGACGCCCGTGACTTTCACCTGTTGACACTTCGCTTGCCCGGGATGCCTCCTCCAGACGCATGGCCGCGCTGGCGGCTCCGACGGCGTTCGGGGGAGACTCCAGGCTGCGGTCGGCGCCGCGAGGCCCCGCGAAACCCTCATCAGCCTCTTGTCTCTGGTGAGCGAAACCCCGCCAGCGCCCTCCGCCCCCCAGATGCGACCCCCGGCGAGGCTTGGGGGGGGGGGCGCCCGAAGAAATCTCCGGAGGCTGGTCGGGGGGCTCAGGGGCATGAGTCCAGGGGGCGGGTGCGGGGCCGCGAAGCCACGACATAAGGTTAATTTCGGATTTAGAAATAGCGCGGCGCGTGAAGCTCGGACAACTCGCGGAGATCATAATTGGGCGAACGTTGCCAGGACCTGTGCAGATCCTTCTCGGGGGCCTGTCCGCACCTCGGGCACGTCGCCACGCGTCTCTCTGCGTGGCGCCGTCAATGCCAGTGGCCTTGGGCGGTGGACCAGCCCGGGGCGCAATCTCAAGGTCGTCAGGGGTCAGCGGCGACGAGTCCTCGGCGCTGGCAAGGTCACGTGAGTGCTGCAAAACCTGGCGAGGTCGTGCTTCTTTGAACCCCTCTGGTGACCACGGGCGTTCCCGCGTCGCCCTCTGGGCCATCATGAGGGATGCCGCGTGGCTCGTGCCCCCTTGCCCGTCGTGGGTCTCGTGGGCTTCAGCCATGGGCACCTTCGCGGGGCGATGCAGGGCCCCCGTGCTCTGAGCTGCGTGCCGGCGTGCCCAGCCTCGAACGGCGTGCAGCCGTTGACGGCCTAGAGCCCGCTGCGCCTGCTCGGCAGCAGCTTGGGCCGAGGCTGCCGCGAGCTTGCTGGGCTTCAGGTGATGCCCCATCCATGGTCTGAGTCCTGATCCATCTGGCCCTTCGTCTCTGACTCTGAGGTAGCAACGACAACTGGGTAACTGGTATCTTCCGTGCCAACTCAGCCAGACGTGCACGAATGTGGTTTCCCCTCGGCTTGTCCTGAAGGTTGGCTGGTAGACTGGAAAGCTCTGGGCAAAAGTTTGCCACCGTTGAGCACTTGCGTCAGTGGCCGTAGCCGCGGCTTCTGAGCTGGCAATTGTTGGAGCTTGGGTGGCTTCAAAATGCTGCCGTCTCTCCTGCGGTGGCATCTTGGACAGCTCTGAATCGTAGCGCTCCACCGTGCCGACCCAGCGTTCCAAAATACTCACCTAGCCACACTGAGCTTCGTCGGCCGCACAATTCAAAGCCAACGACACCTGCGCAACTTTTGGATGACACGCCTTGGGCTGAGCCACTTCATGCAAAGAGCTCCACAATGTGTTATTGCTGTCAGGTATCCATTCCTTCGGGATATCCATCTAAGGAAAGCTGTCGTGGTCCGACCCAACGTTCTCCTCCACCTGAATTTACAGATCGTCGGGTACATCGGTTCTATCTCACCCTCGCCCGCGGTGTCTGAATCATGAACGCCAGATGCAGCTGTTGAAGAGCGTGAGAACTCTTGATGGCAAACTTCTTGCGGGGGCCCCACGACGGAGACACGTCCTCAAACGTGCGTGGTACCGCTTCGCGCTTGGCCTGGGTCTTGGCCTTCGATCGCTTGCTGTCACGGTCAGGGTCTCGCTTGGGTCTGGACGGGCGATCAAAGGCCCGAGGCCTCTGCAACGCCCACCACTGGGCGAGACTCATATCAAAACCTAACGTGCTGCTCAGTTCATAACGTGCAAACCCTGCTCCCTCAACTGCTGCAGTATCGGCCCCTATGCATTTAGCAGACACGATGTGGCGAACACGGCGGTCAATGACAACAACATCTCGCATGCGTCCTGGGCCTGACATACACGTATACTCCGTATTGAATGCTGTGACAATCCCCCAACGACCAAGCCAACCCATCCAAATTTAGCCAGCTGCTGGGAAATGCAAGTCCAACCTCCCGCCACACGCCAATGGGGCAGGAGGAGGAGGAGGAAGAGGACGAGGAGGAGGAGGAACATGAGGAGGAGGAGGAGGAGAAAGAGGAGGAGGAGGAGGAGGAGGAGGAGGAGGAGGAGGAGGAGGACGGAGGGGAGGACGAAGGGGAGGAGGAGGAGGAGGAGGAGGAGGAGGAAGTCGAGGAGGAAGAGCCGGAGGGAGAGGAAGAGGAGGAGGAGGCGGAGGAGGACGGAGGAGGAGGAGGACGGAGGAGGGCGGAAGAGGAGGCGGAGGAGGAGGAGGCGGAGGAGGAGGGAGGAGGAGGAGGAGGAAGATTGGTGAACACTTCCTTCTCCTCTTGCTCTTCATCCCACGACTCCGCTTTCGCCTGCCTCATCGCTCGGTTGCTCCACCTCCACCTCCATCTCCACCTTCCCCTTCTGCGCCTCCGTCTATCCTTCACCCTCCTCTTGCCCTCCTCCTCCTCCTCCTCCTCCTCCTCCCAGCCCCTTTCTATCGAGACTCCTATTCCAGGGGCAGACTCTCTTCTTCATTGTATATCGTGAAGGGGCCACACATGCCCCAGTTGCGGCCGCTCCTTTCTGGGCGGTGATGGCACAGCAGCAACGGCTTCGTCTTCTGGGGTGGAATCCTCAGTCATGTACGGGAGATAGGCTTGAAGAAGTTGTGGTGGAGACATCGAACTTCGACCTGATTTTGTTGGCTGGAACTCAGGCGGTGGACAGGAAGCAGCAAATTTCTGGGAGCGTCGTCTTACGTCGTCGAGTGCAGGGGCGTCTAGTGATTGAGGCTCCCTTCGGCCCATCGGCTCCTCTAAGCAATTCCAGTGCGGGGTGTTCGGTCATCTTGGGCAAAGGGTTTCAGGAGCAGCATATTATTCAGACGTGGGCCTCCCCTGCGGAGGCCAAAGGGCGGTGTCTTGGAGTCAGGGTGAAACGGGGGCGGAGTGATATTTGTGGCATCGGCATGTATTTCCCACCGAAGCCGTCTCGTCTCCAGCATCGTCCATTGTATCTTCGAACGGTTCGTGTTCTGATTGAATGGCTCCGCGCTGTTCTCTCTGCGCTGCCGCAGAGAACGACGCCTGTGATATACTGTGGCGCCAACGATGGGATTGGCATTCCAGCAGGAGGGAAAGGAGCATCTATTGAGACAGTGGTGGTGCAATCCCCGTCACCAGAGCGACTGCGCAGAGGAGCAGGTGAGCAGCTGCGCGAACTACTTCAGACTCATCAGATGACGGCGACCAACGCACGTGGGACATCAGTTATTCCAACTTTCTTCGGTCAGGATGGTGGCAAGTCTCGTATTGATGATCTGTTCATCCCCACGGGCATGGAGGACTCAATTGCCCACGCACATGTGCTACGCAGACTAGGTGCTCGGCTTCGGGCGTTCCAGGGCCCCAGCCCACGTGATCACTTACCATTGGAATGTACTTTGTGGTATTCGCAGCACACTATTGGACCGACTGCTCCGCAGACCCGTCTGCGATGGGATCGTGATAAGATGATGTCAGCTCTTCAACGTGGACGGAACAAAGCTAGTTTTCTCAATTCGGTTCAGGAACAACTTGATCAGCGAGGAGCATATAACTATTTGCGAGAGTACGGCTCCCCAGATGAGATTTTCGAGCTTCTGGAAGATTGTATAACGACTGCAGGACAGACTCACTTTGGCATGACGACGCTCGACGGTGATGCGCAGCGGCAGGCAGACTGCAAAGCACGGCTGCTATTCTTGCATCAACGTGCAGACTTACGCGAAGTGGGATGCCTCCCCTGAGGAGGCCCAACACATAGACAACGAGCTGAAGCGCATCTCTCAAGAACAACGTCTCGTACGACGAAAAGCCTCTCGTGCCCTTCAATCTCAGCTGGTGGCGGAAGCAACGGACTTATGGAATCACCAGAAGCAGGCGGAAGCAATGAGAGTGGCACGAAGAGCTGCACGCACTCGTATAGGACCCAAGAAACGCGATGGTCTTCTGGTTCGAACATCAGCACCCACTTCACAGGCATGGTTAGATGCGTGGTCTCTCGAAGGTTCTCAGGGCGGGATGGCTGTTCAACCCCAGGATTGGCTTGAATGGCGTGCAGAACGTGATGGTCAGCAGTATTGGTGGGAGTCGTCTGAGGAGATTATTGACCTGTGTAAAGAAGATGTTGATCGAGTTATTCGATGGATGCGACGCGCAACTAAACGACGAGCAGTTCCAGACTTCACGGCGCCATTAGAGCTCTGGCTGATGCTGTTCCTCCCAAAGAAGGCTCTCAAACAGCGTCGTGGCCAGGGCATAGGATCCGACATGAGTGTGCCCAAAAACTCAGGCTTCAGATTTCTGGTAGAGGTGGGCTTGGCGAAGATCAGGATGCACAACATCAGCCCCCTCTACTGGCATCGGACAGAAGGAGCAGGCCTACGTAAATCTAATCTAGCAGGCCCCCGAGGGCGCCGAGTGGTGCATGTGATGGCAGCTATTGGGAAGGCGTACTACTCGACGTTGCCCAGGCCCCCAGCGACGGTCCAGGACCGCGGCAACTACCGACACCGTCGACGAGAGGACGCAGTCATGGGGGCTCTGATCACATCATGGCGTCTACGAGCTCAAGGCATCACGCACGCCATGACGCTCAAGGACATGTCTAACGCGCTCGGCAGCTCTCTATGGGACCAGCTGGACACAACCGTACTTCTTCACTCTCGTGAGTGTGATCGCGCACTTTGCCAACAAAGATATAATAATGCTATTATTTCGCTGGGCGCGCTTGAGGGCCCTCTCAAAGTTCGACCTTCACAGGGGAACACGATGGGGGATCCTTTTGCTGTCCGAGCCTTCGTAGGTACATTCGCACGCCCAATTTTGTCCTGGAGGCATGGAGAGTCCCAAGCTGATGCTCAGTCAAAGAGATTGCGTGCATCTTGGCAGGGACTCCAGGCCGACCTTAGCACGTACAAGTTTGCTGACGATGTCAACAGTTTTGTCCTGGCGGACCCGCAGATGTCGCTGAGAGATTTCACAGCAAAGATTGAGACGGTCGACGCCAGACTTGACTCCTATCTTTTTGATTTTGGTTACGGCTAGAACGGCACCAAGCAAGAGTACCTTATGTTTTTCGCTGCATGTGGCTATCAGTGTCGCCAGTTGCTCCGCCAAGACCCCTCTCTCCTCCAGGGCTCCGTTCGGGAAGAAGCTAGATATCTTGGGCCTTATTTGCAGCTTAGCGCTTCGGCTAGATCTGAGATCTCCAGGAGGTGCTCGGCGGCTCGCTCGGGCTTTTTCTCCTTGGGCAGGGCGTGGAGTCTTGGGGTCCCGAAAAGATGGAAACGTAGCCTCTTCATCGGGTTCGTTCAGAACGCTTTACTAAGTGGACTAGAAAGTTTCGTGGTCACGGAGACGGACACTACGATTTTAGATGGCTGCTTGGCTCGTCTGGGGCGTATCGCTATGATGGGGAAAGCTACATCCTGGGAGGGCCCGCATGTGAAATCATTATCGACTAAACAAGTACTTGAGTATTGGAAGCTGGCCCCCTCCTCGCTGGAGCTCTTGACTCGCAGAGTTAAGCTGTATCAGTCGTGGAGTGCGCACCCTGAAAAACATGCTCAGATTTTATGCGCATTATTTGGCTCGTCTCCTATCGAATTCATGCGACCTCCAATGTGTGCAGGACGACCTGCATCAAACTCTTCGCCTTGGGCAAAACAGGTGGCGTCCGATTTGGATCGTGTCTCCAGGCTGCTCCCTTGCGAGAGCGTGCGAGATGTTGCCAATGATTTGCGTCTTCTCACCGATTTGGAGGCCTCAGAGGATTTTCGGAGAGTGGATATGACTGAGCTTCGGAGCCAAGCTTTCTCTGTCTGCATCCCCCCTCCTGGATATGCTCCACCAGTGGTCCCTCCTGAAGAGCCGGAAGATCACCCAGAGGTTGAGTTGCCTTCTGTGTGCCCGATGGACCTCAATGGGGAGCCCTGTAAGAGCGCCTTCAGTACCCGTAAGCAGCTACTTGAACATCTACGGCATTGTCATCAACTACGCAACCTAGCACATGTATTAACACCTAGCAACGTTTGCATCCACTGTTTGCAGACCTTTGCAACGCAAGTTGCTGCCGCCCGTCACCTACTTCGATCACTACAAAAGGGAAGCTGCCTCACATGTGGACCTCGTACACTGGCCCCGATGGTTACCCCGTCGTCCTATGAGTGCCCATGCTGTGACTATGTGGGAGAGGATGCGCTGTCTCTCTGTCGCCATCTCCGAAGCCATCTGCCTGTCCAGATAGCGCCCTTCGTATCAACTACTCGTACGATCAGTACCGACGTGCACGGCTTTCATCATGGAAGTCGAGGCTCTCCAGAGACCTGCTTGGTTCAAAAGTGTCGCCTCCCCAGGAGCCGATGGCACTCAGCCCGACGCCAAACGCAAGAAGGAGTCGGGCAGCCAGGGTGGTCGCATTCCGTTCGACAAAATCATCGTGGTCATATGCAAGTTGATTTTAGTCAACAGTCGAGAGCTGGTCAACCTCGGAGCCGTGGTGTACCTGAGGTACGAGTTGGACGCAGGGCAGGGCATGATCGCAGCCGCAGTCGCGGCAGGAGTGGCAGACAACGAGACGAGCACAGAGATGAAGAAGCGCGCAGACGGTGGCGAGATGGTGGACCACAAAGGACGTCCCGCTCCTCATCTACAAATCTTCATGGCAGTATGGGAGTACGGAGCTACCAAGACGGTGGCAGAGGACATGCGGGAGTTATGGGACGAGAAGTTGGCGAAGGTTCCGCTGTCAGATATCGCTCCTGCTGTCCAGTACTTCCGCGTCCAGATTCATCGCAGGGTCGAGGGCCAGAAAGACAAGGCAACATGTCTCTTCAAAGTGAATACTCATCACGACCTGGGGGTGGTGATCGGCCCGATGGTGGAAACGTTGGTGGCGGTGGAGGGGGGCTCCTTCCTTTCGGGCGCGGCCCCGTGGGGACCACTGGAGAGGGAGACCTCGAAGTTCGACCGCAAGGAGTACGTGAGGCGCCCCCCCAGGTAGTGCCAGAGAGGGATAGCAGTGTGCATGACAGTCGTGAAAGGCTAGCTAGTAGATTTCCGATGATGGCCAGTAGTGAGAGGCTAGCATCACTCGTAGCAACAGGTAGGGTGACGCAGGATCAGATTGCTCGGGCAGTAAGTAGGATCCCAATTTGTCTCCCGGAAGGTATCGCAGTGACAACAGCTCCTGAGATCCCAGTAATTAATATGCCTTCGAATCGAGGCCGTGGTGGCCGACACGTCGGGAGTGGGGGGCGGGGGGCGAGCTCTGGTGGGCGGGGGAATGGACGAGGTCGCCGCGCCTGATGTATGGGCCCCCCCTGAGGGCTGCGTGCCTATCGGGGTGCCCATCGGCCAGTGCAGTCTTTGCTGTGAGCCTGAGAGGGGCTCGCATCGTTAGTCGTCTGGTTTCGAAGGAACCCTCTCAGAGTACAGTCAAGCTTTTTTCGAGCTTCGAGGTCGGGATCTTGACAGGGACTCCATGAGGATCTGCTCTGCTCCTCCTCCTCCCTTCGCCTCTCTTCCAGCAGTCCTCCTTCTCTTTTTCTTATCTTCTCTATTTTCCTTTCTGTTTTCTCTCCTCATCGCCTCTGCCGCGGCGACGGATACCCTGCTGTACGCATCGAATATTATTCAGCCCTCTCTATCACAGTAGGCCTCTACCATGGCCCTTGGACGCTCTCGCTGGCTGGACCAACCTTTCGCTCACCAGAAGGAGGCCACTTAACGGCGGTGAGCGAGGGGGGAAGTGATAAGGAAAGGTCTTTCCAGAAAGCAACAAGACTTCTCAGAAATCCTCGCGCCTTCTGAGACAATTTCCGTGTCTTCGGGAAGGCTTAGAAAACTTCTCACAAAGCCCAGGGGACTTCCGAGCCTTCTGAGAAGGCCCGCCCATTCTCACTTCCCCCCGGGCTCGTCGCCGAAAGAGCTTCTGGGCACTCTGGGGATGTGACTGGCGAGCCTCCTGGGAACAAGCATGCAAAACGTTTGACTTTTGTCCCACTTCGCAGGATGCGCCAAGCCAAGTGTCCAGGACCCGGCCCCACGCAGAAGCGATTCCGAGAGCACAGACGCCTCCTTGGAGGCCTCCGGAGGCCCCCTCCATGGAGGCCCCGCAGAGGCGCCAATGGTACGGTGGCGGGATAGGCCAGATGCCACTCGATACAAGTGTGGACCGAGGGCTGGTGGATGGGGACAATGATCGGCGGCGGACGAGGGGGAGAAATGAGAAGCATAAGGCCTTCTCAGAAGGCGGCGGGACTTCTCAGAACCTCTCGCGCCTTCTGAGAAATTTCTGTCTCTTCGGGGAAAGCTTAGAAAACTTCTCAGAAGGCTGGGTGACTTCTGAGCCTTTTGTGAGATGGCCCAGCCATTCTCTCTTCGCCCCATGGGCTTGCCGCCGAAATGAGGATGACTTTGTCCATGGGTGGTTACATCAGAAGCGTGCGTTGCAATAGCAACCTCGTCTCCGAGCAGGGCAACAAGGCGAAACGGCCACTAGAGAGCCAGAATGCCGCGAGCCGTTCGCCGGAATGAGCCTGCGCCTGCACGGCAGGCTCGCGCGGCGCTGCCGAAGGGTGCGGCCATGATGAGGAGGAGGAGGAGGGTGATCGGAGCAATCAACATCGAATCGCCAAATCGGATCGGTTCGGATCGGAGCTTGCATCGGATTGGGCTCCATCGGCTCGGAATCGAAATCGAATGGAATCATCCGCGCCAAGATACACAACTAAGCCGCCCAAACATCGGAATCGAACCGGATCGAGCCGGGCGAAATCGTTTCGAATCGGTATCGAAACGGATCGAAGTGTGCCCTGGATGGTGAGGAGGATGGACGCTGAAGCATGATCATAAGCCTGAGCTGTCATGGCCACTCGGCACACCAGCACGGCGGTGTCCACTGCGATCCGACGCAGACTGAACTCGCTGGCCCACTGGGCCGAAGGCGTGCGAAGCTCTCTGGTTAGAGGTTCCGAGCTTTTGTGTACTGCCAGATCGCGAACGCGGGGCGGCCCGGCATTCTGCTCCTGCGTCTTCTGGAGGTCTTCTGGATGTCCTCCTCCTCCTCCTCCTCCTCCTCCTGGAGGTCTTCTGGGGGTCCCTGGGCGAAGCATGCCCCGGACGTCGTCGGCGGCGTGCCGAGGGGGGCATTGGGGGGAGGGTGGAGGGCTTCTTGGAAGGCGGCGTGCTCCTTAGAGGCCCAGGGAGGCCTCTCAGCTCCCGGAGCGCCCCGCGGGGCCTGCAGGAGAGCCCAAGAAAATCCGACACGGTCCAAAGAGCGTTCCACTGCGTCCGAGATGATTTTGTTTCACTGTCCAAACGGACCCCCAAACGCCCCAACAGCGCTTCCAGTGGGCTCCCAAGCAGACCCCGAGAGGCTGCAAGCATCGATTTGCCTTAGGTTTTTGATGCGCCTTTTCGGCCTTCCGACGCTCCAAGACGGCCAAGAGGCACCCAAGATCGCCCCAAGACAGCTCAAGAGGCTCCCGAGAGGGCCCCAAATCGGCCTAAGAGGGCCCCAAGACGGCCCAACAGGCCCTCAAGAGGGAGGGGAACTTGAATTGAGATTTCGAGCCCTTTCTGCAAAGGTGGCCTCTGATACTTCCAGGAGGCCCCAGGAGGCCTCCAGAGTCCCCCAAGACCTCCCCCAAAGGCACCAAGAGGCCCCCCAAATGCCACCGCGAGCACTCAGGCGGGTGCCAACGATGCTACAACATGGGCCAGCAGAATGAGCGAAGCGATTCCGCCGCCCCACTGGCTACGGCTCGTGGGACTCCACCGCATGACCTGCAAGGGATGCTTTCTGTGAGGCCTCTCACCAGCGCGCTCTTCATTTCAACCCCTGCCCGAATCCTCACAACCCCTCCCACAGGGTCCTCCCCGTGGGCCTGCTCATTCCGCTGGCCCGAGGGCCCCAAGTAGGCTTTCTGGCCACCACTTGCGTCCCAACACGGCCTTTCTCACTTGCTCGGTTTCTGGGTGCCGCCAGGCCTTCTCAGAGACCTCTCCAGGAGCTTTCTGGTCCGGTTTAGGGGTTCTCCACGGGCCCTTCTGGGCTAACCTTGACCGTCCTTCGGGCCACCTTGGGTCGTTCCGGATACCTCTCCACCTCTTCAAGCCTCGTACCCAAAAATCCCAACAAGCAAACAACATCATAAACACACATAGGGTTTTGACGATTCTTGCCTTCTCGGGCTTCTTCTTCCGCCTCTCTTGGAGCTGCCGTGCATCTCCGCGGGCTCTTGCGGCCATCTTCGACCCTGTGGATGCTGCGGCCGTCTTGACCGCCTCGCGGCGCCCTTTTCGGCTGTCTGGGCGCCTTCTTGGCGCCTTTTTAGGCCGTCCAGGGCGCCCCAAAGAGCCCCCAGAGGGCCCCTCCAGGAGAGAAAAACTAACTCGGGAAGCGTTTCCCCCCCTCCCGTTTCCATCGTTCACCCCACTCCTGTGACAGATACTCTTTGACATGGCCCCAAGAGGCCCCCAGAACTCCCAGGAAGGCCCAAGATTTGGAGTCCCGAAACGGTGCGGTGAACCGCACGGTCTTGGGACCTCGGAAGCCCCAGTCGCCCGAGACGTCCTCGGAGAACGACCCGAGTCCCAGAACCGCGCGGCGACCCCGAATCCCCACCGACTCACCGCACGGTGTGGCCAGCACCCCGTTTGGGAGCCCCCGAGAAGAGACCCCCAAGCAGCCTGCCGGGGCCCTCCTCGGCCGTCTGGGCCCCTCCTCTGCCCCTCTTCGTCGGCCCGCTGCGGAGCCCCCCGGAAGCAGCCGGAAAGGGCGCCCTCCGCTGCTGACGTTCTCCTGGTCCACCTGCGGTGCCATCACACAGCCTCCGGGTTCCAGGGTGGTGGGGCGGCCGTGTCTGCCCCCTCAGGGGCGTTCAATGAATAACGGCACCCACTGCAATTCGATGTACTCCGTATTCACTCCTCGAGGACGAGCACCATCACCGCGTCCTCCGAGCCGCAGAAGCCGTTCCACACGGCCGCGCGCTCCATGCACTTTGCCTCGTCGAGGCCGTCCTTCTCCGCCCAGGGGTCGTGCCTCCACAGCTGGGTGTCCATGGGTTTCTTGGGACATCCCGACGGCATCCGCATGTACATAGGAACAAAAGGCAGCAGCATAGATATAAACTTTTGGAGCTCCGCGCGGATTCCCGGGATCGGCGCCAGACCCCGCTCCCTGACGCGCGGAGCGCGCCAGGGACCCGGCGCCGGCGGCGCCGCCAGGGGGCCCAGCGCCGATCTAAGAAACCCGCGCGGAGCTCCAATAGTTCATGCTCATGCTACTGTTTGTCCCCCAGCTGTAACACCCGACGCGACTGGGCCTCTTCACCGTGGGCTCCTCGCTGGCGGCGGGGGGTGTCCGTTGCTCGCCGGCGGCCACGGCGTCGTCCTGCCCGAGAGCAGTGGCCTCGGCCCGTGGCGCCGCTGGCCGAGGCGGC